>CM066731.1:98589500-98742000 GCA_033961575.1 Aselliscus stoliczkanus
AACTTCTTTTAAGAAGGAGGAATAAAGAAGAACAACAAACAAGCATGCATTTCTGTAGCAGCTTATTCTGATATTCTGTCCTGGAACACGTGAGCATGAACGATCACTCACAATTATAGGACAGAGTTCTGGTAGGAAACAAGGGAGAATTGCTTTTGGGTACCTGTCTCTGTGTGTCTTCAAAGAAGCCATGCAAATTTCAGTTCACGGTCACCATACTTTTAAGTGAAACCATCTTACTTGGAAACATACTTGGCCATGTGCTGATTTGAGGGCTGTGACATAGGAGAGCCATCATTTAAGCTTCCCTTAGTTCTCCTGATTCTAAAGCTAGTAGGCCAGCCTCTCCCTTCACTTAAGAGACATGGGAAGCAGGTCCTTAGAACAAAGGTGAGGGTATGCTCATTGAATCCCCATAAACAGTAGGACTATCTCTGTACCATCCTAAGACTCAGGTCCAGACTGGACAGAATTTCGGAAGCACTGATATGATCAGAACAAGGCAAAACTGAGATGGGAAGCTGTTGCCAATGCCTATAAAATGGGTGATGATGAGAATGAATAAGACAGTGCTTAAGGAAGGCTTGTTAAAATGTGGGAGACTGTGGGAATGCTATCAGTGTTTCTCTAGACAATCTTTATTTGAGAAAGCAATCTAGATGTGAAGAGACAGGAGAATTTTCCTTATTGTTCAAACAAGGAGAGTCAAGCTGAGCAACCGTGCCTTACCTAACTCAGGATAGTGCTTTTCATTTATTAATAAATAAAACAGAGGGACTAAGCAACAGGGTACTATGTCTGAGAAATATGTTATGATGCTGTACAGAGGCCTGTGGTTACTAACCTATGTATTTCTGGCATAACCTTGAAGTTAGTTCTTGTGTTCTAAACTCAGTTCTAGGTTGTAGTTCATATTTAAATATGCTTAAGAAATGGGAGAATGGCCAACCAATTACTTGGCAATGGTAAAAACACACAAGAGGAGGTACTTTTACCCCACTGTGCACCAATTGAGAAAAAAAAATCTTTGAAAACATAGATAGAAAGACATCAGTATCTCGTCCCAAATGGGGGAGGGGGTTAAGCATTATCATAGCTCTCACTGCCTCCTGTAAAATCTATACAGTGAGAAGCTCAACAGACATGCCCAGAAGTCCCTGGCTTTTTATAAAAGAAATCAACCAGGAATCAATCAGGTAAAATACATTCACAGGGGAGGTGACCAGATCTGTTGACTAGAGGCCTGTTTGGTCATTTTCACCCCTCACTTCTGTGCTCTGTACCGTCAGAAGCTTGACCCTAGCCAGCTGTATTTCACAGGGCTATCTTCCTGCTGCTGCTGCCAGTGGAAGCCACCAGCAGTAGAGAGTGGGGGAAGGAGACAGGAAGGCCCAGCCAGCCAATGAGTTTATCCTTCACCCCCTCACCCTTGCTCATCCTCATGCCTCAGGGAGCTTCTCTCTCCGAGGATGCGTCTCCTCCATGGCATCAGCGTGGGCTGTACAAGTCCACTCTGGTTCCAGCTTCCATCTTATGATGTGGATCCTTGTCTTTTGGCCCCTCCATCTTGGTCATGGCTGCCTGCAATGGCTAGTGTCTTGGTTACTTCCCTCTTCCTTATTTGGCTCTTACCTTCTTCATCACATGGGTAACCAGCATCAAAATAATTTGCTCTGTTATTGTAAATACTTGAACTGGTTTCTGTTCTTTGGTTTAACCACTAGCAGAACGCCATGCCAGGCAATGACATGGTGCATGTAGCTATCACATTATTTCCCTTTCTGGTCTTACTACCCCCAAGCCCAGTTTGTGAAGGCTTCATATTTTTATTTCATCCCATCTGTTACCCTTTATGATAGAGTTAAAAGGTGATTAGAATTTTATATCCAACTGGAATGCTTTACCTTTGAGGAGGAAATTTTATTTCATGTGCTAGTAATTAATGACTACTTGTGCTATTTGAATTACTGTTAATTTTCATTATATGTTTGAAAGTCATCATTACATATTCCAAGAAAAGAGAGCAGAAGGCATTTACTTTTTAAATTGTTTCTTTTTGGACCAAAAGCAAATATTAATTTGAGAAGAACCTGCAATTGCCATAGTGATCCCCTGTATGATAACACCCATTGGGGTAACAAAAACACTAGAGATTGTTTTATATTTCAAAATCCAAGCACTGCAGTTATTGATCTGAAATTCTATACTTAAGGTCAGTGCAACTGGGTCACCTGCAGGTTTTTTCATGGGAATTTAACCCACTGACTGCAATGACTAATTCCCTAGAAATGACTTGTGCTAAAGGCATTATTAGCATTTTAAATATGAACTTGGTACAAAAACACCGCTATAGAGTTTTATGATAGGTGATGCAATCTGTGAGTAAAGGCCTTCAGGGGTCTGGACATTTCCAGTACATTGAAATCCTAGGAAACGTATTAAGTTTACCTCTATCTGCAATGTTTTTCTTCTGGTAACTTTACAGATCCAAAGAAAAGAGACAAAAACCAGTGTCTTTTCTAGTTTAATATCTGCATTTTTCCAAAATTCCTGGGAGATGGAAAGAGAGGAGAAAAAACTCATTGCATTTTTTTACAATTATCTCTTTTTTTTCCCTGAGAATAACAAAGCAGGAGCTGTTGGAGAAGTGCGGAAATTGTGTGGAAAATAATTTCTAGTTCATAAAGTTACTATGAGAATTAATAAGATAACATTTTCCTTATTCTATATTAGATGCTAGATAAATGATTTGATAAATAAATTTGATAGATAAATTTATTTTTCAGAGTAGTAAAGCAAGTCACAAAATATTTCCCAAGTTCACATGGCTCAAAAGATTAAACTTAGCATTCAACTTCAGACTCTAAAACATAAATACTTTCCATCATCCTACATTGCCTTTCTGGGAATGTTTATCTAAAAGAAATCTTACTCAAAGAATAAGTAACTAGCTGTTGCCAAATATCTGACTGTTACATTACCCTGTATAAGACCTATATGTCTTGTATCATTCTATGTAAGACCACAAGCATATCTATCTTTTTTTTAAACCAAGGTTAGAATTAAATTAAATATTCAGAAATTTTAGTTTGGGGGTTTTAGGTTAGCAATGAGATAGAAATTTCCAAGAGTGAGCAATGTTTCAATATTTCTACTAAATATTAAAGTCATCAGGGCTTTAAATATTGTCCTCTCTGAGTCCATTTTCAACCCTCCACTGTATTCTTTTTATAACCAATTGATCATCCATACCCTTTTGAAATTCATTTAGATGTATACCTTATTTTCCTATTTCATGTAACACTTCCAAACTTAAGTGTTATTAGTATTCTTTTATTTTTCCAATTTCTTACTTGTATCAAATTACAACATGCAAAAAAACAAATTTTACAGCGTTTTTGATGAAAAGTGATGGATTGGACCCTATTACTTCACATGCCAAGGGTTACTCATAAAAGGAAACCTCATTTAATCATTTCACTTTTAATCTCTTTTATTGGTTACCTTTATAACTCTGGATAATATTTTTACTTCTTGACATCAATTATGGATAATATCTAATATGAAAAATTGATTTATTCTACTCCACTTCCTCCAAAATTTGATAGTCATGTTATTATATTTAGAAGTCAAAAGGGCTGGCCGAGTGGCTCAGTTGGTTAAGAGCTCACTCAAGAGTGTGAGCTGAGCTCTGAGCAACAGCAGTTCAATGCCCAGCCCGAGCTGAGCTGATGCTAAGCTGCCAACAGGCAAGATGGCTCAGCTAAAAAAAAAAAAAAAAAAAAAATTAGAAGTCAAATAATACATATAAACGTATTTCTTATTTCATCAACATTAAACAGTAGCTCCTAACTTCCTGTTGTAAGGTGAATGTGTTTTCCTTTTACTTTACTTTCCTCCTTCATGGTCATTGGTCATTAACTCCTTTAAATTTTAATGGTTGTTCTAAGTCTTCAGTGGTTTGATCATTTGGAAAACTAATAAACAGCATTTATATTTGCATTTTTATGAGTCTATAGCACTGCCTGCCCTAGTGGATTCACAAAGATTTCTTCTCTTGAGTTCACTGTCACAATCCCTATAATTCTCAAGCAATATTTCTCACCAGGTCAAATAGAATCTATTTTATCACACTCTAAAAATTGCTTAAACTCTTGGCCACATTTGGTTCCCTTTGTAGTTAGATCATGATTTTCCTGTGTAGATTTTATATTTATTTATTTTTTCTGGAGTTTGTAATTGCTTCTCTTTGCCCTTGGTTTTTGTTTGTTTGTTTGTTTGTTTGTTTGTTTGTTTGTTTGTTTGTTTTATAATACCCTTACTCTTTTCTGACACTATTGTACAGAGTCCCATTTTTCCAGGATGCCTCCTTTCTAGAGTCTTCTATCTTTCTAATGTATATTGAATGGACTACTTCAGCGTTCTCAGACAAAGATTCTTTTTCTGCTTTCTGAGTTGGAGCCACTCAGAGTCATTGTTTCCTAGAAGGCATGTGTATTAGTTTTCTATTTCTGCCAAAAAAAAATTATCTCAATTATCTCAAACTCAGTGGCTTAAAATTTAGTGATTTATTATCTTATAGTTCTGCAGGACAGAAATCTGTCACTTGATCTCACTGGGCTAAAATCAGTGTCATAAAAATTGTGTTGCTTTCTGGAGGCTCTAGGGGGGAACCCACTTCCTTGCCTTTCCCAGCCTCAAGAGGCTGCCTGCAAACCTTTGCTCGTGGTTCCCTTCCTCCACCTTCACAGGCAGCAATCACATGACATCACATCACTCTGAGCCCTTCCACCATCATATCTCCCTCTGACTCTCATTTGCCTCCATCTTCCACTTTTGGGAACCCTCATGATTACATTGGGCCCACCCATATAATCGTGGATACTTTCCCTGTCTCAAGATCCTTATCTTAATCATGTTGACAAAATCTCATAGACTCTGGGAATTAAGTTGTGCACATACCGGGGATGCCAAAAAGTATATACAAGTGGACACTTCGGTCAGCATTGCTCAAGCAGTAGATCACCATAATCAGAAGTGTCTGGATGCTGATGGTAACCACTTTGAGTACCTCTTGTAATTACTGAAGTCAAATGTGACTTGTATTCATCGTTTGTTATTGGTATATATTGAGTATTACAATTTTAATAGTTTTTTCCTTTCTTAAAATGTGTATACATTTTTTTGGCACCCTCTGTATTTGTGGTCATTTTTCTGCCTACTATATGTTTTTTTCTCTTAGCTCTTACAGACAGCACTTGCTCCACCTCCATGTCACAGATGCTCTTAATCCACCAATTTTCATGTGCCTTCTCTCAAATCCAAACAATCATCAGAGCTGATATGAGAGTTAAACTATAGATTGATTAGTATAGGATATGGAAGTAAAGACAAAAATGACTTCATGCATTTACTTACAAGAGTGTTATCTTTTACTTGTGGTGGATAGACTTAGAGATTTGACTCAAGCCTAGACCAAAGCTTGTTTAGTCAAGGACTAATTTCATTTTGGTCGCCTTCTTCACCTTCGCTCTTTGGTGCTCATAATTGAGCATGTGAGTTTGTATTTGCTGGTTTGTTGTATTCTAAGTTCCCAAAGTTTCCTTTCATGTACAAAAATAATTATTTTTCTTCTCACCCCTGAATAATGTTCTATATATTTCCTATCATGGGAATGCAATCAGTGCTAACCCCTTGATCAAAACAACTTTATGGTTCCAATATTAATTTCCTTGTCATCTCTTACAGCTTCTCTTAAGTAAATATTACATATAATATTTGTTATATATATATTATGTTTATTTTATATATGTGCATATACATATATATGTGTATGTATATAGTACTTAGATATTAGGCAAGCCAATGATAAACTAAGACAGTAATAATGCTGCATGTAAATCTTCAATTTAAAGGCTGTAGTCACACATGCATGCAAAAAGACAATATATTTTTTTAATGCCCAGGTTTTGTAAACACTGATTAATTAAGCAATAAAACAAATTGTGAGAAATAGTATCCATTAGATTGACTAAGCACCATTAAAACGCAGGCTGTTACAGTCACCAAAGGTAGAGCATACCCCATGCCTATTCTTAAATATAATTCCAACTCCTATATATCTGTCAGTCCCACCATCCTCATATAAAAAATGATTTAAATTAAAGACATTGTCATATGGCAGAATGTATCTATTGTATGTCCTAAATGTTTTGGGTTTTTGTTGTTGTTGTTGTTGTTGTTGTTGTTGTTGTTGTTTTATGGCCACATACCATTTTACCTTTAAAGTATAGTTTCAATAAGAAATTGGGGGGAAAAAAGCCAGTCAAGTATATTTGCAAATATTTTCTTTACTCTTGACTTTATCTTGCCCTTTGGTCAAACTATTTCTGATGCATCATCAACTCCATGATGACACTCTATGGGAGAAAAGAAACAGAGCTTGCAAGGCACTTGACTACAAACAGTTGCTAAACATGAAAGCATGATAGTGATAAATTGCCTTAAAACTAGAGAAAGTAAAAAGCCGGGTTTGAAGGAAATAGAAATGTAAAAATAATACAGTATAAAAGTATTCTGCACCATTTCAAGGAAATTTGAAATTAAGATAAAAGTAGATTTTACAAATACCCTCTTCTCCTAAACTGTCCACTGCAAGCTGACATTCTTACAGACTTGGAGGGTTTTTTCTTGTAGTTGCTTTTTAATAAATGTGTGTGTGCGTGTGTGTGCGTGTGTGTGTGTGTGTGTGTGTGTGTGTGTGTTAGCAGACTAGAAATTTTATGGCTGATGCCTAGCTTGTCTCTTAACTCATTCTAATTATATTCATAATTAAATTATAAAAAAATAGTTGACTAGAGCCAAATGGCTTGCACAGGTGTCTTTTTGTAGGAATGCTTTACTACTAGATAATAAACAACTGGACCTCCATCTACTTAATTTGGCTGAATGAAAAGTCCTTTGTAAGTAAAACTAGAAGGTGATTCAGAACTAAAATTGGGCTTTGACTCTGAAATTAATTGAGTGGTAAGACATCAGCTCCATTGAAAATGTGGTGCTGGTCTTTTTGCTTTTCCTTAAAAGTTTTCTTTTACTTGCACTCCTTTCTTCCATATCCTTAAGAGGTCACTTTTCAAAGCAATCAACTTTCAAGCTGAGCAATCAGCCAGTCAGGTTTCATGAGTCAGCCTCCCAAGTATCCCTGCTCCCACTGAAATGACATACTTTTAAAAATATATAACAAAATGCGGAATTTCTCCTCAATACCTCAGTGAAAACGGTTATCTTGACCCATTCCTCCAATGGTAGATTTAAGTGACTGGTTTTCATTGCCTGTTATCAGGTTCACTGCATCAGTAGATTCTAATGAAACTGAGGGTTTGTGGCCTTTCATTTTACATTGAGACGCCTGCCTCATTTCACAGTCTACGGTTGACACCGACACCACATTCTGATCACCACTGAGGCTGCTCCCAAAAAAATTTCTGCCCACCCACTCCCAACTCTGACTCTGGGCACATCCCCAGGAAAATGGCTTCTCCTACTTCCCCAGTAAGTCTTTTCTCTCACTGGGTCCAGTGTGGTTTTAGTTATAAAGAAAGGCAGATAAGGCAACTGACTTGCAATTTCCTTTTGCAGAAAAGCCAGACTCTTTACAAGATCTTCAAAACCCTACGTGATCTGATGGCTGACATTTCTCTTGTCTTGCCCATCTCATACAAGCCCAATGGTCCCCTGGCTCTTTATTGGGTACCCCAGGTACACTGAAGGTCATTGACTGCCCAATCCTTCTACCAGTGGCACAATCCCAGATTGCCATACACAGGTCAACTTCTCAAGGAGGTCTACTCTCATCAGCTAAGCCAAAATTTCTATCTGCATGGCCCCTCACAACCTCCATTCAAATTTTTACTCCACTGTTTACTACCTGTAGGACCTTGATCAAGTTCTTAACCTCTCTATACCTCAATTTCCACATCTATAAAATGGACATAAAAATAGTATCTTCTCCGTGGGTATTGTAAAGAATTTAATGAAATTCTAATCATGACAAAGCACTTACAGATTCCCTGGCACATTGTATTCAGTAAATGTTAGCTACTATTACTAAACCAGAGTACAATCAGACTATTAGACTATCCTTAGATGACACTCTCAGATGACCTTTTTGTCCATTCTCACAAGCCTTTCCACCCACCAATAAAACTGTCTTAAGTGACACACATGACTGTTTTTATTCTGTTTTAATATTTGTTTCTAGAATTCCAGGCAGCACTAAATATGTTTAGGATAATGATACAGGATATTCTCTTGCTTTATGATCTAGGGACTCCCAGTTTCCTTCTTTATTTCATGACATTTCTCCTTTATTCTTCCAGACATTCCCAGGCACAGCCTCACCTGATTAATCCAAAGCCTGTCAATTTATTCTAGAATATACATCTTAGTCATAACCCAGAGTCTATTTTCTCCAACTTGATGCTACCTTGCTTCTATTAAATATTAGTAAATCTGTGACAGTCACAGTGACACCAAGAAAGATAACTTCAAAATAATGCCTTTTCCCAGCTGGGAAATTAGCTACCTTGCTAATGGTGGACCCCTTCTTTTGGTTTGTGAAGGTCATAGACTCATTGGTAGGTGAGGAATTTAGGGTGTGGCAGGATAGGCTATACACCAGCCTGTGCAAATATTTGTAACATACAGATAAAGACATTAAAAGAGTTGTCAGGGCTGGCCGAGTGGCTCAGTTGGTAAAGAGCTCACTCAGGAGTGCAAGCTGAGCTCTGAGCAACAGCAGTTCGATGCCCAGTCCGAGCTGAGCTACCATTAAGCTGCCAGGTGGCAGGGTGGCTTAGCTAAAAAAAAACAAAACAAAAACAAACAAAGAGTTGTCAGCTAAACCATACTCAACAAGTATCCCTCCTCATACTGACACATAGTCATAATGACACAGACACACACATGCACACAGACTCATTTTCCAAACCTGAAATGGTTCATTTTGTTTTTTCAGCTCTTCCAACTTACGATATTCCAGTTTTTGAAAAGGTAGACTTATTTATGTATGTATATATTTATTTATTTATTTATTGGTTTATTTATTTTTACAATTATCTCCAGAAAACTTTCACGTGGACCTCCCTTGAGCTATTTTCAAAACCTGCTATGGAGGGAGAACTGATGCTTTTCCTTCCCTGCTTTCTCTGATCTGCTCACACTCAGCCACATGCTCTCATTTGTCTTTGGTTCTCCACCTCTCTGTCAACAAAGGAATTGGATTTGAGTAGCTTCTAGGACTGTCATGGGCTCCTTGAAATGCAGCGTTTCCTCATTTGGCTCCCTTCTGATTGTTCTGGGGAGTTAAACTTGAGATGTGATGTCTGCTGAAGTACTACAAATTTCCTGGGAGAATACTGCTCAGGTTGGAACATTGGAATATCCTCGCTGAGAATTGCCATGTGCTTTGGAGAATGGAATTTTTCCCTAAGGATTAACTCAAACATTTTTATCTACACTTTGGGAAACAAAACCATGGAAAATGGATACGCTTTTATAGAAATCAAGCAGCAGCATGGGTTTTAAGGGTAGAAGTAATATTCTTGGAATAATAAAAGCCCACATATATTTTTTAAAATCCATGAGCAGTAAAATAGTTATATTGGATAATTATGAAGGTTTCTTCCTTTCATTTTCTATTTCAATGTGCAGTTCCTCCCACCCCTGTATTTCATACAACACCTTTATTTTTCAGAAAACTGAAATTCTGAAAGGCCAAATGCCTAAAGCCCTGAGTCCATGATTACTGTCTAACCAATCAGCTCTTGGCCCCTTTCTCTTTTCCTTCTCACTTTGAGTGTCCAGCGGATGAAAGGTTGACTCTTTCAGATCTCAAGTCTATTCTTCTGCCAAGTAACGGATGGGCAGACCTAATTAGTGCCATCTGTTGTGCTAGTTGTGGGTTGATACTGTCTCACCAACAGATGAAATCAACGATCTTTTGAGCTCCTCCTCCAGGCCCCTAACTCTCTGCACAATAGTAAGACTGTTCTTTGACACATTTTGTGTATTATTCTCTGGATATCTAATTGGCACCTAAGAAGCAACTATTTATTACCTCACTGAAATATTTTTCAGAGATTTCTGTTCTTTTGTGCTGTGTTAGGAAAATGTTTTAGGAAAAAAATGAAACGATCCTGAGCAAAAATTAGACACAGAAAGACCTCAGAAACCCTTGTACCTATGCTCAAATCTGTCATGCTTTGGACATCAGAGAGCTGGATAAATGTGGAGCAGTGTTAGCCAAGTAGAAGACCCAGAGCTCTCCACAAAGGGAAAGACAGACCAGCTTGAACATAACTAGAAAAATCACATTAGTCAGTGTCAGAATCCAAACAACTTTCTCTAACACTCCCTTAATATTTGAAAATATTTAAAACATAAGCTCAAACCCTGTTCAGTGTTGTCCTTTGTTTTTCTGTTCTTTCAAGCACATACAATCCTATCGTGGAGCCCCACCTTCATGACCTCATTGAAACTTAGTTACCTCCCAAAGGCCCCACCTCCACATACCATCCTACTTAGGTCTTCAGCATATGAATTGGGGGGTACAAAAACATTCAGAAAACATACTTCGTTGGTATATATTAGATGTACAACTTTATCAGTGCAGGATAAAGTTTCCTCCCTTATTTTGACAATGTCTTTCTATTATTTCAACACGAGATTTAATTATCTCTTTGTTAGTATTTGTTAATTATATTATTGGTGTCTGAAATTGAATTTAAAGTCCCAGGTGTCACTTTTACCCATTTCACACTCATATTGAGTTTGTGCATTTTTAAAACTACATGCAGAAATGTGCATGCAGCTCTGTACAATTGTGCTCTTTTCCTTTTGATCCCAGGCTGTCAAGACAATAATACCAGCAGGGGAATTTGGCTTTAAGTTTTAAGTTCACCTTTTTCAGAAGACATATCTCACCTGAGGCACATCACAACTAGAACTGGGACCAAAAGCCAAGCTTTTAACTATAAATATTCCATTCTTATCATTCAAGCTTCCTCTCAGTATTATGACATTTGCAATTTGAACAACGTTTTCCCTGCCCACATCCAGGTCCTCATATATTTTAAGACCATGCAGTACAGACTGGAAGGCCATTTGGAACAATGGAGCAGTGAGTGGGAGATAACAATGTACAACATTTTGGGAAAAACTTTGAATACTGTGCCAGTAAGAAAAATTGTAGGAAAAGGCCATTCAATTTACCAAGCAGAATTCTTTAGACTTTTAGATAATTTTTAGAATTAATTTGAATTATAAATGTTGTAAACTAATAGAGCAATATTAATATATAAATAAGCCCTGGAACTGTCTATATAATTACAGTTTCATTTTATGATATCCTTCCATATTTCACTTGCCAAGTGCTATTGGTACATTTTACCATTTAATTAATATTTGTAACACCTTTTTGTGGTAGTTTTTATTGTTCCCATTATTTCAATTTAGGAAACTCAGGCTCACAAAAACTGAATAGCATTCTAAGGCGACCAGCTGAGAAGTTGCTGAGCTGAAATTTGAACCCAGAACTGGAAGATTCCAAAGCTGTTATTCTTAACAACAAAACTATCAATTTTGCCTAATTTGGACAAAGTGATAATAAATGTCTACTTAGAAATGAGATAATTAGTAGATTTAGGTATGGTTTGGATAAAGTCTCTATGTTGTCAAGTACCACAGTCAGAGGAAACTAATGAATAAATTTCTCCACTCATCCACCTGGTCTCAAATCCTCATTATTTAAGAAAGGCTTCTCTCTTGACTATTCAATTTAAAATGTAATCAACAAAAATTTGTATTGCTTTCTGTATCCAAGGCAACATTATAGGTGCTCATTCTTGTACCTGGGTCACTGGAAAAAACTTTTAAAAATGAAATTAAACACTGGTGAACTTGAAACACGCCCAGCACAGGAAGAAGAAAGTGCTGTAAAGTGTATGTAGAAACAAGGCACTATGTCTTTATCACATTTCCAGCAAGCTAATTAACGAATAATATCATAAAGTTTCTTACAACTTTCATCATACATGTTATTGAATTGAAACATGGGACTACATCGAAACCTTTGACTCCCATATCATGAGCTAGAAATGTATTTTCATGGAGTCTATAAAATAAATTCATTATTTCAACCCATCATATTCATAATAGAAAAAGCCAGATACAGTTAAAATATTGATACCATGTCCACTCACACTCGATGGTAGTCCTCTTAAAAAAGAAATGTTTAACATCTTTGTTGAAACAGAGAGAAAACATAAAGAAAATTACACAGATCATGAGAGTATCATTAATGGGGGATTTTTTTTAAATAAAATTAATTTTCCAGCCTTGTATGTTTGTGACTCTTTTCTCTGACAATTAATTGTAAATGATCTGCATTGAATTTTTAAGTATGAAATTATTTGTTGTCGTTTTCGTTTTGTTTTGTTTTGCTTTGTTTTTGAGGGCAGTGTCACTGGCCCTCATATGTGGGACTGAACCGGGGCCTCTGGCTTCCCAAGCCAGCGCTTAACCACAGGGCCACTCGGCAGGCCCTAAACTATTGGTTGTCTTATATGCAAGTACAGACCTATATAAGATTGTTTTCCATCTCTTAATCTGATCTAAGCATCTCTGGGGTAGGAACCGTGTCTTACTCATCTTAGCAAGTTAGGTGCTAGGTGAATATAAAAACTTAACATGCTTTGTGGTGGTTGCTTCACATAATTTCTCCTTTAACAATGCATAGTAATTAGCAACAATAGACTGCTGAATAGGGGAGTCGAAAGAATTGTTGACTAGATGAATAAGAGAGTTGGAAAGTGCATTTAATTTAACCCATTTTGCTGACAGTAAATTTAAGAATTAACTGCTTACATCTCTCCAAATGTCTTTATCTGTCTTTTAAGCTCCATTATACAGCTACCTTCAGAGAAATATGCTTACCCTAGTCCTCATATTTGCTATATGTCAAACTGGCATCAATATATAATTTACAGACATTTCTTCATGGCTGTTAAAAGTTTATGAGAGAGGAAGGGGAAAATTAAATGAGCAAATAAAGTATTTTGATTAGGCTAGTGAACTTTTGCAGCCTTCAAAGGGTTACCTGAACTGCTAATACAAGTTGCTAGACTTAAATGCAAAGCAATGGTGGGAAGAACAGTGAAACTGTACTATAAAAATAAATTACTGTCATGAATATTAAGCAACAAGAATATAATAAACATGACTGTTTGCATGATTCTGATTTATTGGTACTGATATGCGTATAAATTATGGCACTAAGTATTTATTCGAGTTGTTTCAGAATATGGGCCAAACAAAGCTGGGTGGACACTTCCCGCAGACCTTTCCATCTGCCACCAAATTCCTATTTCACTGCTCCTGGTGCTGTGTTTCTTATATTGGTGGCATCAAGGCCATGTGTGGGCAGCCATTCCCTTTAGTTTACTTTGTAGACTGAAATAGATTGCCTTTCCAGAATCTAGTGTTACAACTGCAGCCATCCTGAATTTTCTGCTTCCATTCAGTGGAACCACTCCAGGTACAAAACATCTCAAAGGCTATTTCTTACTGGCTGTTAAATAGTGCTCACTTTTGACATGAGGGGTTCATTGCTGTATTTATGAAACTCTCAGCACTAGATTTGGGATTTCCCAATACTAAGTAGCACTGCATTTTGCACACTTGCTTAGCAGTGGGTATTCTGGATCAATAGTTCTGAGACGTGTGTGTGTGTGTGTGTGTGTGTGTGTGTGTGTGTGAGAGAGAGAGAGAGAGAATCCACATAAAACCTGGTGATACCTCAGTCCCCATAAGATAACTGCACATGTAGCACAATGTTGGTCGTGCTGACATTCACAAATAGACATTATTACGATGAGCCATCAGTTTCAATTGACACTATCTTGAACCAGATATTTGTTAAACAGATGGCTAGAATAAGATACATCCCAAGAAAATAGCATTCTCTTGCCTCTGGTTTTTAGCTGTTGTGTTACATCTTATCAAAGTTTATTTCAAGAGATTACTTATTTTAGAAATTTCTTTTTTTTTTCTCACATTAGTGGCAACCTAGAAGAAGATAGCCAAAAATTTAATAACCTTAACAAAATATGCGATTTCCACATAGTGCAGTATGCTATATGGGTATAAGTTGAGCATATCTGTAAAGAACTGCAGATGTTATAAACACTTGGCTATAAGTGAAACGCTGAAGTTCATGATGAGGCAAAAACTGTTAGCTACTTAGAATTGGAACTCACAGCATTTTTTAAAATGTTTATACTTTTTAACTATTGCACTGTGTTGTACATCTGAAACTATTTTTTTTTAAAAAAATGTTTATTTCACAATGAAAGAATTAAAAAAAAAAAGATTTCTGTACCAAATATAGTAGAGTATTTTGAAGTCCTATTAAAAAACAAAAGAGCTTTGCTCATGCTTAATAAAACAAATAACTCATTTCAAAAAAAAAATGTGTATAGTTTTGTATTGGCTATTACACATCTAAAGATTTACCTTAGGGAATTTTTAGAGATATACCCATGAATGTGTACAAAACTTGTTTCTCAAAATGTGATTTATAATAGTGAAAAATGTAAAAGTAACATATATGTCCATATTTAAGGAAGCTTAAATTATGGCACATTTACATATTGAAATATTGTACAGTTGTTAAATTGTGCTGCGGAAAACATTACTTCACAAGGAAAAGGGCCAATAAATATTAAAAGAGAGCATATGTATGTACAGTATGAATTTATTTTAAAATATGTATGTAAACATTTGTAAGTAAAGACAAAACATTTACTTCAAAATATTAACAAGTTGTCTCTGAATGACTATATACAGCCCTTGTTTTTTATTCTTTTTTTGTTTTGTTTTTTGGGTTTTTGTTTGTTTGTTTGTTTTGCTTTTCTATTGTATGTTCCACAAGTTTCTCCACTAAGAATAAGTACATTTGTAGTGATTTTAAAAAAAAATTAAAATTAAAAAGGGCAAGCTGACAAAGTTGTAAGAGATCTCCGAATCAGTTACTTTAAAGGGCTCCCAAATGTGGTTTTGACCAAATCACCTTCAAAGAAACCGATTCCTGGACATACTCTGGCAGGTTTTGATTCAATGTACTTACAGTAAAGTTGAGAAATTTTGATTAAAAAGCAGTTAGCAAATCCTTAGGTGATTCTGATGTGTGTTCTGATTTGGAAAGCATTTATGTTGGCCAGTCCTTTCTCCTTCATAATGCCAGACATGAGATCAGCTCTTCCTTCTTGTAGCATGTTGACATCACAGCATCTTGCCCCAAGCTAAGGTGTGCCTTTCTTGAAGGGCATACTGAAGAAGTAAGAGGCAAATTCCCTGAATTAGAGAAGAATATGCAACTACATGTGATCTAGTGGCACAATAAAAGATGAAGACAATAAATATTCTACAGAAGGGAGAGATAGAAGTACAGTGGTTGGATGACTTCATGAAGGAGTCATTCAGTGTGTACAGAGTTTGAAGAGCCAGGGAGCACATGCTGCAGCCCTGAGATGAGTGTGTTGTTTTGGGGAGCGTGAAGAATCTGAGCAGAATGCAATTAACCTTTTGGAGGTAGCAATAGAAGATAAGAGAGAGCAGATATAGTTAAGCCAGTATTATAAATACCATACAGGTTGAAGCCTACAGATGTAATATTTGATCCCACCTTCCCCTGCCTAACATAATATTTCTCTTAGAAAAAGTTACTCAGTAAACATAAATTGTAGATAACTTAATATGAGTACTAAGGAAGAGCTTACATTCTAATGTATAGCAGTGAAAGCTTCATTAAACATTTTAACCCCATTTAACATTTTCACTACTTAGTGAAAAACTGAGAACTGTGTTTTAGAGAAATTATTTTGTTGGAAATTGGCAGGACATGTTTAAGAGGAGAGATAGGAGGTACTTGGCTACTCTACTCTACCAAGTAGAGGCACTCTACTTGGCTACCAAAAAAGTATGATGTCAAGTAAGTACACCTGGGGACCCAGATTTTTCTCCCTGTAAAATGATGAAATTTTACGGTATCAAAATTCTGAAATTGAAATTTATGGAGATGCAAGAGGTTCATGATCCGCTGCCCAAAGTGTTGACCAAATTTGTTTAAATGTCCACCTATGTATTCTCTCGAATAAGATTCTCAGAAGATATGTGACCCCCCAAAAAAAGTTATAGAATAAGTGCTACTCATAATGCAGTCTGCAGACTGGTAACATTAGAATCACCTGGGATCTTGTTAGACATAAAATTCTGGGGTCCCATTCTAGACTTTTGAATGGCAATCACTTGGAATGGAGCCCAGAAATCTATTTTTACAAGCTCTCCAGGTTATTTATATACATGTAAAAGTTTTAAGAAGCATCTAGTAGGTGGAGGATTTCTATGCTCTTCACCAACTTTAAAATCTTTGACTATTTTGTTTCAAAAAAAGCAAAGAAAAAAGCTTATATAAGAAAGACTACAACAGCAAAAAAAGAAAGAAAAATTGCAAAGACTTAATGTCAACTCAGATAAACAATCAAGGTCAGGTTTTAAACCTAGGTGACCAAGAGGATAGAAATTATTTGATAGAAATAGAGAACTATGATGATGAGTTATTTTTCATAGAGTAGAAGATGGGAACAAACACAACTGATTTTTCTTCCCGCATTGTTCTTGTAAACATAGGATCGAGACAGTTCGATGTATGTTTGTGCTGCAGGAAATTATTACAAGTTCACCTAACTAAATATGACTATTGGGACAGTGAATAGCTGATCAGAAGTTGAGAGTGATCAGAATGAAAATTTTGGCAAAATCAAAGATTCCATGATATATATTGGGTGTGTGTGTGTGTGTGTGTGTGTGTGTGTGTGTGTGTGTGTGAAATTTCAAGCATAAGATTGGGATTCCCACATGTGAAAAGAGTAATACAATTTGATGAATATGTATAATGTAAAATTCCTATTTCATAGGTGAGATTGTTTTAAATTTTTAAACAGAGCATTAAAAATGACCAAAAATGGTTCATTGGAAAGCAAAATTGACCCTTGGCTAATTTTGACATAAGCTTTCCTGTTCTACAAGCCAAAAGATATCTTTAACGTAAATGAAACCAACTCCTTTGATTCAAGAAAGAGAAAAGATGTGCAGTTTGAAAAGAACTTTTAACTCAAAGTATACACTATCATTAAGTGTACTTAGATTTGCACCATATAATTATTATGATTGTAGCAATTAATCAATCAACTGATTAACATGTAGGGTCAGCAGGATCGTATCTGAAGCTTGAATTAATTAATTATGCTTTCTTCAACATTATTATTTTCTATTTGTGTATCTAGTTTGTGCAAGTTGCCCCTATTGACAAAATGTGGTTTAGTCTCTCTAGTTATCACAGCAGGTATGAGCATTTATGGAGGTACTTTTGCTGATGTAAAGTGGGGATTATAAGGAAACTGAAATATTTTCAATACTTCCTGAAATAATTACTTTGTTATTTTTCCCATTTTAATAAGATTCTTTCAAATGATTTTTAACATAAGATTAAAGAACTTCTGTCTGTCAGAGGAAGTCAAATTCAACACTATTGCAGATCACAGAATAATAATATGATCAAGAAAATGTAGCTTACATGGCAAGAAATGCCCAAACCTGCACTTTGCAAACACATACTTTTAAAAAAATATTTTTAAAATATTTTCAAATGTGTACTCACTTTTTCTAATTTTTTGTGAAATGTTTAAAGTATTATTCCCATTTGTTAGATGAGGAAACTGAAACGGAAACACATGAAGTGGTTTGCCTGGAGTCTCCCAGGTAGCTAAGAGCAGTGTTAGAAGAGAGCAATGTTTTCGTCAAATATGGATTGAATGACTTCTTAAGCACACACTATGGTGAAAGGTAGAGACAGTAAGGTGATCTGGACAAGGTGCCACTGTCATGAAATTCACAGTCCAGCAGGCGAAACAGGCATGTGATGAGATATTTACAAGGGCAACCCTATAATAAAGATAGGAAAGGCCGTGAGAGCCTGAAGGTATTCTCTGCCACTGCTCATGTTGTTTCAAGATGACAGACACTCTTGGTGGAGTTGCTCCATGTGAAAGAAGGCGGAACACAAAATAAATATATTGTGCGATGAGACCTGTTGCATATGTTAGAGCTGGCTTTTTTTTTTTTTTTTTTTACTGGAAGCCACTTATTAGCAGGGCCTGTCTCAGTCAGAGGTTCTGCCTTGCTGCTTACAGACTGTCTGACGCCTTTGTAAAGTGGCCGCTGCATTGTTGATTGCTGCACACCAGGGTGGTCCACAAGCCGCTGTTGTCTGCTATCCCACAGTGAGCCAGCATCTTCTGAAGTTCTGGGCTCAGATGTCCTTAGAGGATGGTTTGTGTTTCCTAAGAAGCTTAAGTCTGGATGATTTACATGTAACATTTTCAACTGTTGTGTAATGCCTGGACTGAGATTTATATATATGCCGAAAACAGTTTTTCAGCTCTGTGTATGACATTTAGTTATGTATTGTGTCATTTACCCTCGCTTATCCATGTGACTGGAAAAGAGATGCCCCTGTGATACACAGTCATGAAGATCTGAAAATCCTGGATTCTATTGTACGTAGATGCTCTGGCTACTTACTATAATCTCGTAATCAAATGATTGAGTGTTTTGTCAGCCCAAATTAGATGTTTTAATTCTTTTTGAAAAGAAGAAAGACAGAGGCAATTGAGTTAAGACATGAAATGGTCAGAGTTTGTTTCTGCCTGATTTGAGTTGGTTTTTTCCCATTTATTCTTTTGCTTTTTTCCAAGTTAAATAGTATATTTCTTGGATGTGAGAGTTTCTCAAATGATCACACACACACACAAAAAAAAAAAATTTCAAAAACAATTTCAGTCTGTGAATGAAAAATGAACATTCATACTCATAAGTGTTAAAAGAGAAATGATGAATGAAAATCCACACAAATGTGACTATCAGGCTACACTGGCAGAAACCAGGAGACCCAGAATATGACACTATTAATAAACTACATGTACTGGATGTGTGGGTGTGGGTCCACGTTTATGTCAGATGTATCATTGCCATAGTAGAAAAGACTTGAATTAGCTTCCACTTGACTAGATGAGAGCTCTTAGTTCTTATTTAGAAAGAAATCAATTGAGCATGGTTAATTAGAATATCACCAAGTAGTTAAGGGGGGGGGAGGGGAGAGGGAAAACAAGGCACTTATTAGAAAGTATATTTTAGATCTGCTCTGCTCACATTATAGCACTGATCGAGGATTATGGAAAGGATTCACCAAAGCTGTAGTTATTAGGTGCTTTTCTGCACAAACACATTTTTATTTAATGACAACAAATTATTATAATTATATATATGGTGCTACAGTACTGCCTTTACTGGAATAATTGAGTTATAAACAAAAAACACATTCCAGCCCTCCAAGCAAAAATTAGAAGAGAACAAGCCTAAAAAGATCCCATTTGAGGGAAAAAAAGTATCTCTAATTCTGTCCATCAGAGCCCTTTTAACTCAATTTACAAAATTACATCATTTTTATATGATGATAAGTTACAGTAAAAATTCAGAATAACTAGTATATTAACTATTTAAGATTTAATGTTGCACTGTTTCATTCAATGTATGTCTTTTACTTGAAAGTGTCTCAATGTTCCAAATAAATTTTCTCATTAATATGGAAAATGAGAATGGATTCCATATTTTCATATACATGCCCTCTTCATTGTATTCTGATGGTGTATAATACTCTTCTCAAAATAGTTTCAGAAATCTATTGGCCCAAGAACCTGAGTATTAATCCTCAGAATATCAATCCAATCGGAAAATTGGTTCCCCACTGGTCAGATGGTTCCCCACATATACTAATAAGTTCAGTGAGAGTCTCCTTAACCTTGGGCAAGACTGAACATTTGCATGGGTTTAGGCTTGCAAATAAAAGTAAAAGGACAAAATCCACATTCTTTCCTAATGCTTGGATGATTCCTTGTTACTCAGGTTTTTATATTTGAGCTTTAATCCTCTTTCATGCGATGGTTTGAGTTGTGTGAGCTGAGTATCCTATTGTGTATTTGAATGCAGAAAAATACAAATGTTAAAATTTTACATGTATGTCCTAATTGTTTGAGTACAGTATTGGGCCAGTTCTAAGTATTAGTAGCCTACAGGGCAACTCAGACTTTAACATTTTCTCTGCCTTTAAGAGAGTCTAACAATTTCAAGAGCAATTCACTGGCCATTTTTATGGGAATAATAAGAGCCATCTGTCCTTGTTCTCATGTCTGAATCAAAGGGAGCAGGGCAGGATTCCACTCAGACCCACAGAATGAAGTTGGGCATGGGGTGTCCTTGCCTATCAACTGAGTGTTTGTTTTTTTTTTTCCTTTTTCCCCCTCTGTTTATTATAAAAATACTTAAATTCCCCCCCAAAATAAGTGAGAATCTAAGTAAGAATCTAGATCATCAAAAATAATAGCTTTAAGTTTTCAAATGAAATTAGTTGCCTTCTATCTAAAGTTATAGCAGAAGTTCCCACTGTGGACTGCAAGCAAATACATTTCCTATGATTTCCACCCAATCATAGTTTTCCAAAGAAAACCCCATGCTCATAAAGATTCAGTGTTACCATATATCTGCATATTATTTCTTATTTTAATTTTTATTCTTTTTCCATTATGGAAATGAATAGTAGGGCAGTCTTTGCAATTCAACTGTGTAAAGGAGAACCAAAGCTGTGTGAACTTAGAGACATATGATGGACACTTGACCAGCTCACTGGGGTCACTGTAATCCCAGCCCCATAGTGAAAACCATGCATTTAGTCCCACACCAAGTGACTTATAAGCAAGTGAAGGGATTTCTCTGACCTTACTTTATGATCTCTAGTCAACATACTCACTGCATTTTAGCATAGTCAAGGTCATAGAGTGCAAAATATTTTTTAATAATTCCTTCCATTTCTTTTTCAAATACTGTATAAAATCAACAAGCTTAATTCTTCTTCTTCTTCTTCTTCTTCTTCTTCTTCTTCTTCTTCTTCTTCTTCTTCTTCTTCTTCTTCTTCTTCTTCTTCATCAATCAGTATATATGTAACCAGTTAAGTTACCAGCATGTGGTTCCATCCTGTAATTCGTATTTGTTGAAGAAGCAAGAGGCTGAAATTCAGATCTCTTGTTCATTTCAAAACAGTTGTCAAATTCTCCTTTGGACTGGAAAAGAAAACTTTGCAGAAATTGACATCTCAGTCACTGGTTAGGAAGTAAATATGGAAGCATAAAATGGCATTTTTAAACAAAACTGCTTTTCTGACCATAACTAAATTTTCACATTGTCAGCACTTCCATTATAAACATTTTTTTTTAGTTCAGAGTTTATTACACAAATGTAAAGATTTGCTATGGGCTAAATCTCAACCCAAGAGCAAATGTTTATACCAATTTTGAAAACAATCAGCTTGCCCATTTGTAGTTATGCATGTGTTCATCATCTGTTATTGCTTGTCCAATGCTCTCCAACTTCTGGGAGAAAAAGCCGACATCTGGAGAGAAGAAACAATGTTTGTTCTCCAGCAGATGTAGTCTGTTTTCCACAATCATTGAATAAGGAAGGTATCAAATAAATGTGTGCTCTTTAATACAAGGAAATGAAAATGACAAATCCTGTGTGCATATCAATACTGGTGAAATACATTATTGGGCAGTCTAAGAATTGGTCACTTTGAGTCACTAGAATTCAGGGTTATCCCTATACCCATTTTACAGATGGAAGGAACAGGTATACACCTCGAATCACAGCAGTGAAATGCCTTCTCATACAACATACATCATACTTTAGGAATTGCCAGACTAAGTGAATGTAATCATTTCGCATTTATTTGCATTTCCCTAATGGCCAATAATGTTTGCCATCTTTTCATGTTCTTATTTGCCATCTTTAGATCTTCTTTGGTGAAGTGTCTGTTCAAATCTTTTGCTCATTTTTTATTAGGTTGTTTGTTTTAAGAGTTTTGAGACTTGTTTATATATTCTGGATATGAGCCCTTTCTCAGATACATGCTTTGCAAATACTTTCTCCTAGTTTGTGTCTTCCCTTTTAATTCTCCTAGAAGTGTATATTAAAAAACAGAAGCTCTGAATTTTGATAAATTTCAGCTTACAATACTTTTCTTTTTTAGATCATGCTTTGGTGTCATATCTAAGAAATCTTTTCCTTACCCCATATCACAAAGATTTTCTCCTGTGTTATCTTCCAGAAGTTTTATATTTTAGATTTTACATTAGATTTATGACCCATTTTGAGTTCATTTTTATATGAGGTTGAAAGGTATGGTTTGCATGTGGACATCCAATTTTTCTTGCACCCTTTGCTGAAAATACTATCCTTTTTTTACTTAACTGAATTTGGACCTTTGTCAGAAGTCTGTCGTCCATGCAACTCTAGGTCTATTTTGGAAATATCCATTTTGATTCATTGATCTATTTATCTAACTCAATGCCAGCAACACACATTTTTATTATTGTAAATGTATAAGTTTTAAGGCCAGGTAGTGTTATTCCTAAAACTTTTTATTTTTCAAACTTATTTTTACTATTCTAGGTCAGGGGCAGGAAAACATTTTTTCTCTGAAGTGAATAGTAGTTCTCTGATAGTAAACAGTTTAAGCTTTGCAGACCATAGTCTTTTTTATAAGTTTCAACTCTGTCATTGTAGTGAAAAAACATCTATAAGCAATATTTAAGCAAATGGACATGGCTGTGTTTCAATAAAACTTTATTTACAAAAGCAGGCAGCAGGTTGGAAGTGTACTGCAAGTCATAGTTTGTTGACCCCTGTTGTAGGTCCTTCGCATTTCCAGATGAATTTTAGAATCATCTTGTCAATTTATACAAAGGAGGGAGAGAGAGAGAGAGAGAGAGAGAGAGAGAGAGAGAGAGAGAGAGAGAGAGAGAGAGAGAGAGAGAAGAGAGTGACTGCTAAGATTTTGATTGGCTTTCAGTTGAACCTCTAGATCAACTGGGGAAGAATTGACATTTTAACAATATAGAGTCTTCCAATCAATGAACAAATGACTTCTTATTATTTATTTAGATCTTTTATTTCTCTCAACAATGTTTTATAATTTTCATTACACATATCTTTCACATCTTTTGTCAGATTTATCCTTGAGTATTTAATATTTTGTATTGCTATTATAAATTATATTTCTTATTTCGATTTCTGATTGTTCATTGCTCCTATATAGACATACAATTGATACTATGTTTTGTTCTTCTATCCTGTGACATTGTGATACTAAATTGCTGGTTTCTGTTGTTTTTTTGGTATATCATCAAATTTTCTACATTGAATTAAAACAATACTATTTTTTCATTTCCTATCTGGATGTATGTTATTTCTTTTGCTTACTTCATTGCACTGGCTAAAACCTCCAACACAATGTTAAATAGAAATGAGAGTGTACATCTTTGTTTTTGCTTCCTTTAGATGGAAATCTTCACTCTTTCACCATTAAGTATGATGCTAGCTGTTGGTTTTTCCATCTCATCGGTTCCTAGTTTCCTGACAGTTTTTATTAGAATAGATGTTAGATTTTGTCAGAAGTTTTTTCTGAATCTATTGAGGTGAATATATATATATATATATATATATATATATATATATATATATAGAGAGAGAGAGAGAGAGAGAGAGAGAATATACACATATATATGTGTGTGTGTATATATATATATATATATATATATATATATATATATATAGTGAGTTAACATAGCTCTGAAAGTTTTTCTATTATTTACTATGGAGTTTGGCCTTTATCCCCCAGGGAACTGAAATTCCACTGAAGATTTTAAACAAGTGCATAACATATTGAGATTTGCAGTGTAACTTGTATTAGGTGATGAACAGTGGTGAACAAAAGAAGATGGGAATAAGGAGCCAGTTGAGAAGCCATTGCTTATTTAAGGAATGTTTGGAGAGTAGAATTTACAGAAGTTACAGTACAGAATAAGGGAAAATTAGATATAGAGAACGTGAGAAAAAAGGATGCAGAACAGACTCTCAGAATTATAGCTTGAGCGATTTGCTGGATCATGGTGCCATTAAGATAATTTAAAAATAATGGACTAGGAGGAACATTTACATTTCAAGAAGACAGGTGCCCAGTTTGTTACCTATATAAATCAGCTCTTTGATTTTTTTCCCCCGCAGCAATTATTCTAAGTGAGGTTTCCATAGAATACTTTAAAGGAGGTGAGAAAAGCATAATATATTCACAGGTCCTTAATGTTTCATTATCACTGATTCAGCCTGGTAGATACAATGGATTCACGTAAGTGAATTTACCAATAAGTGAAACACCTCTTTAAGTATGAAATCTTTCGATTATAAGCCTAAAAGGCATTACATTCTTCTCTAAAGCATTTTCAAATTTTTTTCACTTTTTGCAACCCACTCTGGGAATAGGTATTACAAGCACCTTCATTTTCCCAATAAATAAATTGAGACTCGGAGAGGTTAAGAGATGTCACAAGTTAAAACCGTTAGCCTCCATATTGAAACTCAGGTATTTTTATTCTAAATCTGGCTGCTTCTTACTTTATTACCTTCGTGTATACTGTGATATTAGATGATGATGTAGCTTCCTCCTGTTCCCTGCAATTGTTCTCACTGAGGTTAGTCCACCTTGGTAAGTGAAACAAAAAAAGTTTGAGAAGGAAAGCAAGGCAATTCAGCCTTCTGTATGGCAATTTTCTGGATTTATTTCAACAACTGGAGAATATCATTTGGTTTTCTGCTAGGACCAAAGCCCATTAGCTTCTATGCAATATGTGGTTTCTCTCTCCCTGCAGGTCTCCTTTAAGGATGTTCTAATTCTGAACTGATTAAGTGCAGCTTGATTTCTGGATGGCAGTTGTTTAGGTTATAACAGTTTTCTTAGTTGTTGTGCAGAATCCACAACGATGCTTATTTTGCATACGAGATGATATCTTTGTCTGCAGAAGTCATCTTTGACCACACTACCCACAGGTCTAGAGTAAAAGGACACCACAAATGGCTGAATGTGTCAACATAAATAACTATCAATAAATGTTATGGAATGTAGCAATGCATTTGGTTTGTATCTTGCTAGCCTATCAGAGCTAACTGTATGGCTATTATTGTCACAAGGGACGCTCCCAGTTTAGCTACATACAGTATTTATAAAGTGCCCATCACCATGGTATCTAAACACTTGGGCAATCTAATTAGGCTAGTCCAATTACTTGTGTGGAAGTAGAGGAGGTGTACTTCCTTATATCCCACTCCACTGGAACCAATTTGATTGTGTTTTTAAAAGCAAGAAAAGCCTTCTGTGAGAATAGCTTTCTAGGCCTCTTGTTCCAAGATTAAAAGACTGTCTGAGTGAAGAAATGACTGTTTCCTATTCCTGAAGATGGTAATGTTCAGAATCAAGCAACTCTCCAGTGGTAGAAAACACCACAGCCCAGAGACCTTGATTGAGAACATTCTACTCCCTTTTCTTTTGAACTTCACTCTGGGGGCAGGTAACTGAAAAGTGCTTTCCAAAAGCAGTTCACCTGAAGGTGAATTATTTCCAAGGATCTCCTTGGTGAGAAAGCGGTGTTCTCTCCTGGCCTAGAGAGCCAGAGTCCTTCGTATCCTCTCTAGGAAGGTTTAACTAGGTCAGAACTGAATTTCACTGATAATGCAGACCTCCCCCTAGACTTTATTTCTAACAGACAAGATCTTAGGACACATTTTCTGGTGTGTGTGTGTGTGTGTGTGTGTGTGTGTGTGTGTGTGTCTGTTTTTAACAAGGCATATACACAGGGTGGCATCAGTCTGAATTCACAGTCCAATTCCCAGTCTCTATCCATGTGTGCATATTAGTATAATCACTAATAAACATTTTTAGAATTTAAAGTGACTCAAAGATTTTAGTTAGCTATTTCTGTGCCCTGAGGCAAACTGTGAGTTCCACGCTCATATAGAAAAATAACATCTTGCTAATACTTACCTGAGAAAAAGTGCACTTATTCTTTTAAACTACCAAGACTTCTCTCTGAAATGTATTACTAATTAAGGTTGATTTAAATCTAATCTATCAGGTACTGTGTTTTATTATAATTTTCATAACTAACAATCAAGTCAATATGGCCTGTAATGTTTCAACGTATAATTTAAAATTACATAAAGCTAACATTTACCTTGAAAATGGGCAGGCTATTATTTGCTCTTTGGTCATCTCATCTGTGTTACATGTATTATATTTTGTTGCTAAATTCAGTTTTTAAATAGTCTTATTTTCTCTTTATCATCTCTTAACATCATAGAGTCTCTAGATATGTCTTATCGATTTTTCTTATTATTGTGGCTTTGGATATAATTATTAAATTTTTTTTTTAAACTGGGTATCCTTTCATTGCTTCAACCCTTCTGATCCTGTTCATTTAGTATGGCACTTCTCTTTTATATTCGTTCTTGACTGTAAAATTTTTATCTTCTCTTTATATATATATAAAATATCTGAGTTCATGGAAAATATCCCTGTGCTGCCACATCAGTTCCTTTGACTCCTCCTTCTCATCAGAATGAATCATTTGCAATTGTGTTCTCAGAATTTTCATTGGTTAAAATGTTCTATTCCTCTTGAGCCATCTTCCTGTAAAGAATTCCTCACCAAGAGATCTTAATTTGTTCTTTAGCCATGAAAATGATGATTGCAATTCATGAACATCTACTTAATGACTGGAATTTTGGGTCCATTATCTCTTTTTTTTTCTCTACAACTATCTTATCAGTTCATTTTCTTCATTGTACCTTTATGAAGGCTGGAGTTCAGAGAAGACAAGCATAGGCAATAATGAACAGAATAGGGTAAATTTCAAGTATGTTTGTCTCAAAAGCCTGCACTGTTAACCATTTGTTCATATATGGGATAGTCATATATGGGATACACATCTGAGGAACCAGAATTAAGCCTACTTAATTTATGTTTTTCTATAAATTACTGGGTAACTTAACCATTCCTATGTCACTATGAAGGTGTCAGTCAGATTATTTTCAGCTGCAATTGACAGAAAATCAGCTCAAAAGGGTTTAAGCAATGAGGAAATTTATTGGCTCATGTAACTATAAAGGGTTATGTGAGATAGGGTGAATTATAGGATTTATTGATATAGGGATTCAAAGATGGACATCATGGGCCCAGGCCCATTCTATCACTGCTTTCCTTCCACAGCACAGGCTTCATCCTAATGGTAACTGCCCTCATTGTATAGGTTGACCACCAGTAGCAACAAACCATGTCCTTCCTCTGTGAGAGGTCACAGAGCCTATTTCTAAGAAATACATACCAAGTAAACTTACCTAATTGATTTAAATTATATCACATGTCTTTTTCTTAACAGAGCCAGAGAAAGTGCATTGACTTGGATTAAGAAAAGCTGATCCCAAGTGAGGGACTGTGGTCTCCTTGCTAATCATGAGTCAGTCATACAATAGATCCCTGAACAATACCAGAATTCTGTCTGGAAGGAACAGAGGGATAATGTAGGATAGGTGGTCAGTGGTATCTCCACTCCAACTCATTGACCCAACACTCACGTGCTCCCTTTGGCTCCAACCTTTATATTCTCTTGAAACCACTCACTCTTCCCTAAATCCTCATAGAGCTATTGTGGCTACTTTCAAGAATCAAAGTTTGTACTCAATTTTCTTCATCAGGTATGGTGTGACTTCTGTAACTATAAGATAGCTATCTTCCACCAAAGCACATATTATTCAAGAGTAGGGAAAGGGGATAACTACAACTAAAATTTGTACTCTACTTGTCAAAGTAAACAATGGAAAGCATATGGTAGTTCTTGATCCATAGGCTATTGATATGATTCTGCTGAACAGTAAGAATGTGAGCTCCATGCCCTGGTTCTGGCATGATTTTTCTGGATGAGCCAGTCTACTGATTCTGCTTTCTGCAAAATTCTTACTTACATTCACATTGTATCCCATGGTCACAGTTGAGAAAGGTATGGTGAAGGATATCCTTTAGCAGCATCCTCAACCCCAGGGGTGCAGAAAAATATTGAGTTGTCTATACTTCTATCCAGACATGAATTCATTTGATAATACAATCCTTTTTAAAAAGTTGAGAATGACTTCTAGTTTATTTGTTTCTAGTCAGTTATATCAGCTTTCAGTAATCCTAGAGATCTTATTCAGGTCATATTCTGGAAATTTTCATCTCTTACCAACAAGCTTTTGTGTTCTGCCCATTTTGCTGGCACTCTGTGTAATTGATGTAACAATACTATCTTCACCTTACAACTTTCCTCAATGAAATCGAAGCAATATATGGGTATTTTCCTTATGGAAGGACACTAGAAATAGCCAGCATGGACCAACATCCTAAATTTTGAATTTTCCTAATGTGATAGTGTGGATAGGCACATGATCTGTATGCCAAAATACAGCAGATGAGTCTAATCAAATGTTTAGTTGCTATGTGACAAGAATAATGGCAAACTTCATAGCCTGGATTGATGAGGTCCTGATTGTCCTCCCACCTAACTCTTACATTCAAACTTTCCTCTCTATAAAACTTGTTACTTATTGTATACTCACTTCTGTTTTTAACAAATTACATATGAGTTCATTTCTCCCTCTTCTTCCACATTCAGTGTAATTCTTCAACTTTTCAATGTCTTTTCCACTCTATAATACCAGTACCAGGAATTCTAGGAGATCCAATTGGGACGCCAATTGCATTTATGAAAAAGTCAATTTTGTAATGACATTCAACCAGATTTTAAACTTCCGTGTTCCTGGGTAGCTTTTGCAGGACCAGGAAATAGATCTGTGCTCTGAGAGTTCAAAGCAAGGCTAGTGATTTAACATAGCCAAAGATGGAAGGGTGAAACAGTAATGACTTTATAAAAAAAATCATAAGAATAAGAATCAATTTTAAAATGCACAGTTTATGAATTAGTTGGGAAAAATATCAGACTATTACTCATTTAGAGATAGAACTGTATACATCTCAATGAACTGTACACGTGCTGTATCTCTACCAGGGTCATCTTTATTTGAATACAAGTATGCCAGATTACAAAAGTGAGTGCTAAATTGTCACAAAAAAAGCCTGACCTAGGAGTGGTAGCAACAAAGAGTTTGTGATAGCCAGCAAATAACATAGGTATATATAGGTCCTCGTATTATCTCATTCCACATTGTATTAGTATTCTGTTGCTGCTATAAAACATTAATACAAACCTAATGAGTTATTATTTTACATTTCTATAGCTTAGAATTTTAACACAGGTCTCCCTGATTTAAAACCAAGGTATTGGCAGGGCTGTGCTCCTTTCTGAAAACTCTAGGGAATAATTCATTTTCTTGTCTTTTCCAGCTTCCATTGGCCTCTGCCATTCCCCAGCTCATGGACCCCTTCCTCCATCTTCAGAACCAGAAACAAAGAGCAATTTTGTAGTTCTCTGAACATTTCTTCCTACTCACATGGCCCTCTGACCACAGTCAGGAAATCTCTGTTTTTAAAGAACTATGTGATTAGATTGGGCCCATCCAGATAATCCAGGATAATTTCCCCATCAAAGTCCTTAATTTAATCATATCTACAAAGTCCCTTTTGCTATGAAGATAACTTATTCATAGGTTCCAGGAATTAGGACATTGGCATCTGCCTACCATACGTGATAAGTAGGATATAACTAAAAGGAGAAATTCTTGAAATTCTGCATTGCTTTTGCCCCAATTAATGAAACAACAAATATTTAATGAATGTCAACCATGAATAGATAGAGAAATAGAAAAAGATGAGGAGGGATACAAGGGTAAAAAAAAAAAGTTCCTTCCCCCTTTAAAGAATATATATTCTTATCATGAAAATAAGACTATCCATGATGACTACCTTGAAAGTAAGTGCTCAACAGAAGCCTGTTGATTTAATCTTCAAGACAATAAAATTTATCATAATTGAGTATAAATCATTAGAATAGATGTTAGGTGTTAGAACTTCTTAAATAAGAAGTTTTAGATAAAAGTTTTAAATAAACTTTTTAGATAAAAGTTTAGAAAAGAAAGACAAGCAAGGAAGAGGTTTTGATGCATGTTTTGTAGATTTAGTAATATTAGAATAGAGATTAGTTAACCCTGTTGTTAAACCTATATACAATCTCAACTTCAAATCACATAGGATGAAAAATACTGTGGAGATATTCATGTGAATCTTGACAACATTTTGATGTAACACTCCCATAGCTTCCTAAAAGGTTTCCTCACAGTCTTGATTCAATTTTCTTTTTATTTTCAATCATTGTATTGTTTTTAGCACACAGAGCAAAATTTGGCGACAGCTTTGAGTTCTGAATGACTAATGAATTGTTCATCTGTGTGTAGGATCTCCCTGGTGCAAGCTCTGTGTGAGTCTCTATTCCTCCCTATTCAGAGATGACATCGTTGATTGTAGTGATATTACCCATGTATGCAGACCCAGCTGAAAAGACAAATGAGAGACCAGCATTCCTTTCTAAAACCCCATGCCCTTAAACTCTGTCCTTTGTTTGCAGGCTCAATTTGCTGTTTGACAAGTCTGTACTCTGACTCTTCCTTTTTGTGCAGCCTACATGACCATCTCACTCTGAATAAGTCACCCTGTTTCTTTTTCTGCAGTAGATCTGTCAGTTATTTTCGTCCTAGAGAAGCCCAGGGTTCTGATGTACTTGTGGTTCAAGTCACCCTTATTCCAATTCTTTGATGAATAATTCCAAATTTCTATTTGAAGCTGAATACATAAACGATTCCTTAAAGTCAAGGATACAGGCCACAGAGGGCTACAGAATCATTCAAGTTCACAATACAAAATTCAGGTCCCAGTATATAATTCGGGTACTTCTTCCCAAAGAGAAGGAATGAGAGAATAATTAAAGACAGATAAGAATAAAGTATAATTTCAAATATAGTCTTCTCTTCTCTTATGAAAGAATCAGAATTTTAATTGATTTTGGATCTTGGATTTGGTAGCTAAGTTAAAAGTTTAAATTTCTATGGACTCAGATCCCTGAGATTATACCTTAAAATTTTAATTATAACTAACACTTATTGAGTATTTATTATGTGCCAAGTACTAATCTAAGTACATTAAAAGTGTCAATTTAAGCTTTACAGCAACTGTGGGAGGTAGTTACTATTATTATCTCTAGAAAAATAGAAGTATGGAAGAGTTATCCTAGTTTACTCAGCTGTACAGTAGAGGGACTGGCATTCTAGCAGTTTAGAGACCAAGATTTAAATCTGGTTCTCTCTGGTTCCATAGTCCAAAGACTTAGCCTCTTGGGTGCCAAAAGGCTTTGGTCCAGCAGGACTTTAGTGGCTATCAGGAGACATAGATCATATGAAGCTGTAAGGATGAATCTAAGATTAGGTTATGTTTTATAATTCACATAAACAACTGTCTTAGCAAACACTGAAAGCCTGAGAATATGGGACAGCTTCCACGCCTGAAGGTTGGAAAGTGGAGATTTGGAAGTTGAGATTTGCTTCTAGATATGCATGTAATGTTCTCTGTTTCTATTTGAGTAGAAGTATTTCTACCTAAGAAAGACAGGGCTGCAGTTACTAGAGGAACCCAGGATATATCTTACCTCATCACCAACACAAAGACTGGAGCAAAAGAGGACTGAGTGGAAATCCAGTGTATTACCCCGAAGTTAAATTTAGGCTGCGACAAACAGCACAGCTGACCTGCCTTTCACATTGCACACATGGGAGTTGTAGACAACAGTTTCTGCACTGTCACTGCTTAAGGACAGGGAAGACTTGAGGTACTGGGCCCACAGGTAACAGTTAAAGGTTAGTGTTCCAAGGGATTGACAGAAGAGACTTTGAAAACTCTCAAAATCAGGTTCTACCTAAAAAGGCCTTTACTGCCTCTCAAAAATCTTAGATCAAGCCCTGCTTCTGACCCTACCCTCATTCCAGCTTCCTTTCTTTATATCATCCACTTATTTTTCTACCATAAGGCAAAGACCCAACTTCTTTTTCTGTATTTCTAGTGCTGCTTCTTGGTGTCAGCATATATTTTTTATGTGCAACACATATCATACCTTCTATTGGAAGCTGAGCTAGGAGAGATGACAAAACCTGGGTTTAAAGACTGGTGAGACTAATAACTCAGATTGGCTTGAGTTTGCTTTCTCTTTGCCATACTATTGTATTTACCAAACCAGCAAAAAGCAGTGCAAAGGATACATAACAGCAAGAATCCCCATGAAGGCTGTTCCTGGTAGTTCTGCACAGAGGCATACCCCCAAATACCACACAGAGTTAGCGATCCAACAGGTCACTGGAGACCAGAACCCTCTGCAAGTATCCTGCTCTTTGGGCTTTTCACCTGGTGGTGGTGACTGCATCACCATTCGAGCCTACCTGCAACCATATTTTTGATGTGCCACAGTTACATCTATCAAACTCCTGTCGCTTATTCCACTATCAGGTCTCCATCAGGCAGCAAGGCTGGCCCTGACCTATTCAATAAATTTGCAAAAAAAAAAAAAATGAATTGGATACAGAAAGCTATTTTTTAAAATAATTGTTTTGCATATTGCAGGTCTCCAAACAGGTACACCTTATCTCTATTTAATCAGCAAGTAAACTGAACTAACTCACTAAACAAAATGGGTTAACTGAAGTAAAATATCAGGTCCAGACCAATGGAAACCATTAGCAGGAATTATTGGAAAAGAAATGTCAGGAATACTCATTAGTTCTTCCAGCTTTCACTACACTACCTCCTTTCAACAACTACATTTTCTCTGAGAACAATGTGCTAATAGCATGCCTACTGAGAAAATGATGTGTCAGAAAGCTAAATAACATACTCTGTGTTATTGGTTAAACAATAATTGAACATTACTATGAACAATGTTCATGCTACATAATGCAATGAAGAAGCAGCTTCAGGTTTTGTTTTGATCACTTCTTGGCCTTTTGGCTAAGACCAAGTGTAGGTTTTGTTTTGAAGGACCCTTTTGGGAAACTATTATTTGTTCAATGGTTCTAAAATTAGGCTTTATTAGTCAGTTTCTTTCTATCCATGGGATATTTGCTTCCAGGTGCATATGTGTGGTGCTCGGAGTATTTCCACCTGAAAAAGCAGTTCCTTGGAGTCTGTCATTAGCGATGGCTTTTTTTGACATATCAGAATGGTTCACTACAATGCATCATTCCTGATTTAGGAAATAATTTTGCTTTTAGTGACCAAAGTAAAGGATTATTGATTTGTCTAAAGAATCTCATCATTGTGGATATATTACATAAGATTACATAAGTGGGGATCCCAGCAAAAATTTGGGGTGATTACATAAATGATGCATTTATAGCTGTCCAATTAAAACAGTAGTAGAAATAAAAGTCATGCAGTTTACTTCAGTAATGATCTATAGTCAGTCATTATCGAACATGAAAAATGACATATAGCCAGGTCTTCAATTTGTTTTGCTAGAGGTAGTTCCATGAAATAAGGTCGTTCCTCATTTATCCACATCTCTATGTAATCTTTCAATACTTAATTATGCAGCATATTTAACTGCCTTTGAACACTTCATTTGGATTTGTTTTATTTTCTTTGTGTATTTACTTAAGTATAATGTAAAGTACTCATATAGGTAAGTTCATAACCATTTAATGTGAGTTCAGGCATACATTCTCCTCTTACACAGTCAGCTGAAGATAAGAAAATTATCATTATTGATCTATTCAAGTCTCCATGATAGAAACTTTTATGTATACCATAGACAAATAGTGTAAACTGGGTGCTATGAAAAGCTCATTATTAATAATTTTTATTAATGTAGCAGTAATTTTAACCTAGACCATTGCCATGAATGCTCTAATAAAAATATTGCATTTTACCTAAATAAAGGGAGATGAAAAGCATGATTTGGAACAGATTAGTAGATTTTCATTTCAGGAGAGGTGTAAGTTATTGATACAGTAATTTGGACCTGGTAGAATTAAAATGTTGAGATACAGCATTTGGCATGATTATCTGACATTAACATCAGTTTAAACTGATATTTTCAAATCAGAAATTAAAATGAAACAGAGAAACACATATATATGGTGATAAAACTCAGAAAGCAGCTCATTGTTCAGATATGAAGAACTGTCATAATTAATGAATACAAAGAACCCAAATATGAGCCCAAATATGTTCTTTCTGCAATTACTAAAAAGTTAGGTTTAAATATATTTATATCTATATCTATCTATCTATATCTATATCTATATCTATATCTATATCTATCTATATATATATAGAGAGAGAGAGAGATATTTTTTTTCCCCCCAGAAAGTCAGTGTTTTCTTCTTTTCATAGTAAAGTATAACGGACTTTCCCTTCTACTCTAAATAACTATATAATTTTACAAACTATAAGAGATATTAAGATACTGAAAAATTAAAAGAAAAAAATCATGTGAAATGAGCCTGATGATTGCTGTAGCTTTCTATATGGATACATTTTGATGTTGCAGCATAAGGAAAAGGAGACCAAAAGAAATGGTAGTGTTGTTGAATTTAAGAGGCAAAGGCCAAAATTCAAGACTGCTAAATTGGATGGAATTTGTAGAGGATGGTACAAGAGAAGAAAGAGCTGTGCAAAGAGGGCTTCAAGAACCTGCATGATGATTTGCTGTACATGTGTGCCTGGGAGCTGAGCTACACATGCAAAATGCCTCCATGAGGCCTAGCAGAGATACCCTGGTTCAGGATTGAGAGCTGAAGCAAGATAGCCAGGTGTCTTACGGTACTAAGAGACAGCAGTTTTAGTTCAATCAGAACAGGAAGATCTCTCTGATCAATTTCAACATGTAGATAAGACCTCTGAAAGTCTGCAGCTATCTACCAGGACATAGAATTAAGTTTAAAAAATAAAATAGACCTACCCTAACAGAGAAATAACCAAGCCTCACAAGACCAAAAGAATCTGACAGTAATTTAAATACCTTCCATTAAAAACATCTATTCTTTAAAGAAAGGCAACATAATCTAGATTCCCCTATAACATGTTATTCATAACAATACAATTAAGATTCCTAGAGATGTAAACAAGCAAATGTGGCTCATAATCAAGACAAAAAGCATACAACATAAATAGACCTTAAGATGACTAGGAAAATGAAGTTAGCAGACAAGGATTATAAAATGGCTATTATAAATACCTTAAAGATTTAAGGGAAAAGATGACCCCATTGAATAAACAGATCTGGTACCTCAGAATAGAAATGGGAAGGAGGGAAGGAAAGAAGGAAGAGAAGAAAAGAGAAAAGGAGGGAGAGAGGGAGGAAGGGGGGAGGAAGAGAGGGAGGGAGGAAGGAAAGAAGGGTCTAATTTAACTTCTAGAACTGAAAATTACAATGTTTGAAGTAGAAAAAAATTACTGAATGGGCATAGCAATACATAGATAGGTATTTAGAATATAAAGGGTTAGTAAATTTGAACACAGATGAGTAGATACTATTCAGCAAAAAGAAAAGAGAAAAATGTTTGAAATAAAAACAAAAACAGAACTTCAGTGACTACAGAACAAAATCAGTGTAACATACATAAATTGGACATACAGGGGGAGGGTAGACAAAAGAATGAGCCCAAAAATGTATATTTGAAGGAGAAAACTTGACTAATTTGTTTCAAATTTTATGAAAAACTTCAACTTATAAATCCAAGAAGCTCAGAAAACCTTAAGCAGAAATTATACAAAACAAAAACACAAAAACAACATATTTACTCTTAAAACCAAAGACGGAAATAAAATATAAATGCATATATGGAAATTGCATGAATTATTACTCACCAAAAACAAAGGAAAAGTATTCTTAAAGTGCTGAAAATAAATCAACTCAGTGTCTTACCACTTATATTCAAAATTGTATTCGATTTCATAGCTAGTACAATAAGAAAATAAAAAATAGTTTAGAAAAATAAATCATAGATCACATTATTATTTATGGAGAAAATATTAAGGAATACATAAAAATATTACTGAAAATAATAAGCAAATTTATAAAAGTCATAGGACCAAGCATAGCAAAGAAAAAAGCAATTGTATATCTACACAAAAACAGCAAACAATTAGAAATTGAAATTTTAAAAATTTAAATGCAAAATTGCATCAAAAATGACTTTGCATACTTAGAAATAAATTTATGGAAAGTCATATAATACTAATACATCAAGTACTACAAAATATTGCTGACAGAAAATTTTAAAAAACCTAAATAAATAGAGAAATCTACTATGCTCATGGATTAGAAGATTCAATATTGGTAAAATGTTAGCTTTACTCAAATTGATCTATTTATTCAACATAATCAAATTCCCAACAAGTATTTCTGTAGACATTGACAGGTTGTTTTTAAAATTAATATGAAAATGAAATCAGCATAGAACTGTCCAAACAATTTTGAAAAGGAGAAAAACGAATCAGTGGAGAAAGAACATACAAAAGAGTTAATTTGAGATAGACCATATAGTTAAAGGTAACATCTAAGTCTACATAGTTTCTAGAAGAAAATATTGTAGAATATATTGAAGACCTGGAAAGCAGGCAAAAATTTTTTACACAGAACATAAAGCAATAAATAGCCTTAAAAGAAAATTTGTATTGGATTTCACGAAAGTTACCGTTAAGAAAACAAAAAGACAAGCCATAGATTAGGGAAAAAAAATGTTTGTAACACATATGTCTGACAAAGGTGGTGTGTGTGTGTGTGTGTGTGTGTGTGTGTGTGTGTGTGTAAAAGCTCATGGGTTATTAGAATCCTCAGTCCTGTTTTCTTTCATGCATATTTTAAAAATGGAAGGAGACTTGAACAGACCTTCACAAGAGAAGATATAAAAATGGTAATGAACAGCGAAAACATGAAAAGTTTTTGATGTTAATAGTCATCAAGAAAATTACAATCACAATGGGATATAACCTCACTCCTATCAGAATGGCTAAGATTAAAAAGACTAGCAGCACCAAATATTGGTGAAAAAAAATAAGGCACTAAAACTCTTGTACATTGCTTGTGAGAGTATAAAATGGTACAATCATTTTGGGAAAATGTTAGGCAGTTTCTTAAAAATTAAAAATACCTCTAACTATTACTCAAAAATTGTACTCCCAATCATATGTACAAGAGCAATAGAACCATTTGTCAACAAGTGATTTGGGCAAGAATCTACAAACTTTATTCACCATAGTAAAAACTTAAAAATGACTCATATATTCATCAAAAATAACATAATGAAATATTATTCAGCATCACAAAAGAATGGACTATAGATACACACAATAACATTATAAATCTTAAACTTTTCTTGAGGAAAAGAATTCAGACACAAACGATTATATACCTACATGATACCATTTATGTGAAGTTCAAGAACACAGAAAATTAATCTATTATGACTGAAATCAGAATAATGGTCACATATAAGGGAGATGAAAATTGACTAGAAAGATGTCTAAGGAAAGTTTGGGGAGTGAGAAAAATGTTCTACATGTTGTTACAACTCAGTTGGGGTGTTGGCTACATGAGTAAATTCATTTGTCAAAACTAACCAAATTGTACACTAGAGATTTGTGCATTTCACTGTATAAATTTTGCTACAGTTTTCCTTCAACTAAAAACAAAATTGGAAATAATTGAAAGAACATTTATGGTTTGTTTCTCTATATGTTACCTTATTTTGATTCTACATGGTTCCTGTAGTTTCTCATTCATTGTTTCATTACCCTCTTGGTTTCAGTGATTCTAATATTGATTCAGAGCCTTTCAAAATGGTGGATACTCTATGTACCAGTTAGTTTGGCTGAAAGTAAAAAATAATTTAGATCTGATGAGCCTGTTTGGGGATTTCTGTGCAATGAACACCAAGTTTTGGAACACATGGTTGGTTTACTTGGTAAATAAATCATGATTTTGGATACACAAATCAGTGGATAAACCAGAGAATGTAGGTTGATCAATTTATCTTTAGACACTGGAATGTGGAATAAAGCAAAGTTCCTTTGTTACTGAAAACCACAGCCCCATTTTCATGCAAACTTTCTGGATTCTTCTAGATAGCTATGACATTTCCTTCAAATTTTCATAGAAATTTGTACCTCTTTACTGTGCCTTGCATTTTAATTACATCCATGTCATATCACCCCTCCTTGTTGATGTGCTCTTAAAGCTAAAAACTATTTATTATCTCTGTGGCTCATAGCACCTAGAACATCATTTAATTTAGATCAAGTGCTTGGTAAAGGCTTTAAATATTTGGTGAATTGGATTTGATTGAACTAGATGGAATAACCTTTGTAGATAATGGAGTCACAGGTCAGGCAATATTAATAGGGATTTGAGGAACTGAATTCACTTGTGCCTTCATATAAAAAAAAAGTTATTGAATACTTACCATGTGCAAGACACTGAGATTAGAAATTTTTTAAAAAGTTAAAAGTAAATAAGGCATAGTCATGCATGTGAAGTCCTACCAGGTTATAAGGGATAAAACAATGTGTATCACGAAAACATCATACAAAGTACAAAGTCCTGTGTTAAAAGAGAGGTCGAGATGCATTCTTATAAAATCCAAACCAGAAAGAATATGTTTGCCTCTATTTTCACTCTCCCATTAAAGAGCTTTGCTATCCATTAAACCAAATGTAACTCATGTTCAGTGTATGCATGTTGGGAAAGCCAAAATAAATAGCAGGAAGAAGTTTTAGGGACTCTTGTCAAGCAGAAAATCTTAACCTTATATAGGGAAGAATATCTAGTATTCCTTCTAGAAATCAAGTGTGAGTGAATGGGAAGTGATGCCAACATTTCTGAGCATGTACTTTTCTCCCTAACAACAGAGAGCAAGCACTAGGCTGTGAGGACCCGTTTCTAATCGTATCTTTGCCCATTACTAGGTAGGTCACTTGGGCATTCACTTAAACCCTTTGTATCATAGCCTTTGTATCCATAAAATTATAATTATAGAATAAAACACAATGTTTCCTAAGGTATATACTCAAACTCTAAAAATGTCATGATTCTACATTCTGTGGCTCTATGATTCTAGTGGCATTCAATAAGATCTTTTATGTGATTTTTGGTGATTGGAAAGAGATCACCAAGTTTCCTAAATGTCATTAATCTACATGTTAACTTGATTCAAAGAGTATTTTCAGTAATATCAATATTAACTATTGTTCCTAAAAATTGAATAGCTTTTGTACTTTCATATATCTCCTTTTATCCCAAGCAATAATATCCATGAAAGCATACATTTAACTGTTACTTGTTCTTTTGTAATATTCATATACATAACTATTAAATTTGTATCTTGTGCCACCAATAATATGTGTTCTACTTTAAGAAACACTGCCTTACTGTATTAAAAAAAAAATTTAGCCAATGTCTTTGCCAGTTGATAGTCTAAATGTTATTAGAATAAGTCAATCTATATGCACCAGTATCTATAAAGACTAAAAAAATATATGTTACTCTCAATCAGAATCTTCTAAATCCTGAGATTCAAGTCTTAAGTGGGTATGTGCATTACCTGGAAAACAATTTGAGAAATAGATTTTTAAAGTTCAGAGTAAATTGGAGAAAAGGCTACATTACATTTGAACCTTAATAAATACTTAATAACCCATAAGACAAATAGCCATGAATTACTAGAATGATTTCAAGTGCAGTGCCTCTGCATAGAGCCAACCTGCTCTCTTCTTTTTGCTCATTATAAAACAAGAGTTATCATACTGCAAAGTTTATTAGCTCTGTTGATTTGTGTATTTTATAAAATAAGACATTTGAATAATACGGAAACAGAACCATTAGGAAAATCTATTTCCTTTCTCTTCTCTGTCTAATCTCCTCTATCCAAGATAGCTTTAAAATGTCTTTCTCATAGAAAGGGGAATACATGAACATTCCTGTAACTCTGTCCTTTTTTATCGAGGTTGTTTATTTCTTGAATGAGTGTGTGTGTGTGTGTGTGTGTGTGTGTGTGTGTGTGTGTGTACAAGCTTAGGTCCTCAGGTGGAACCATGGTTCCTGTGCTTTCGTCCTCGAAGCTGTTTTTCTGGAAGGGAATGGAGGCAGCTGTGTTTACAGCTCAAGTCTTGGCATACATTTACCAGAATCTATTATTCATATCATTCAGTATCAGGGAGAGATCTCAGGCCACCTGTCTATCTGACAAATTCACCCTTTTGTGAGCTTTCTGTTCATAGCAAATTATGTTCACATTGATGAATTGAGTTTTTATGAGCATTGCTAACTAACATTCTCACAGAAAGCCAGGGGCAAGAGCCTGCAAGTGTTTCTGGTCCACAAGTAAATGATAAAAAAAAAAAAAAAGAAAGAAAGAAAAGAAAAAAAATGGTAGTGTTTAAAGACAATTTGCCATGAAGGGATAGTTAAATCATTTGGCAATGCCTTAATATTTATAATTCCAAGACTTTCCATAAATTATTGCAAATACTCTGCTTATAACAAGCAAAAACATGAAAAAAAATCCACACATTATTTTTCTCTATGGCACAGCATATTCTTTAAAAATTGTTCTACATTTTGATGAGTAACCATTGACCAGGACAGGACATGGAATAGTTGAAGTATGTGGAGCATTAATAAATCCAGCAATTTTATACTATAATGTGGAAAACTTGCAGCAATTATAGCTTAAATTCCAGCTTTGTATTTCCATAGATAGAAATGGATTTTTTTTTTTAATCTCTAGAAACCCTATACTGGTTATGAAGCTAAGCCATGTGGCATGAGTTAAATAAATGAGAGCAATCTTTCACAAAAGACTACCAGAAATCCTTCTAAATGGTGGGTGGGGAAATACCCAATGTTCATGAAAGAAATGAAGATTTCCTCCTGTTTACACGTAGAATTGGTTCTTCTCTCAGGTCCCTTGCATTTATTCTGACTCTTATTCTGGATTTCATTTAAAGCAACAGAATAAGAGGAGAGGATTTCACAGAAAGACACATTTTAGCTTTACTATACCGGCATTTCAAAGCTCTGATTTAGAATTTACTTAAAATGATAAACCTGCTTAGGTGGCAGATCCACTTGTCAGTATGTATTTGAATAAAAAAAGCAACAAAACAGAAATTTTACAAAGTAGTGAGAAATAGCATCAATAACAATTCATATTCTCAGTTCACTCCCAAACTGTGACCCTGTTGTCCCCAATGTCAGATTATTACTTTTGATAAAGTATAATCTTATTTTCTTAAGTCTTAGTGTAAAATTCTAAAGGCTCTTCACAGGAGCCTGCCAAAATGTGTCAGACACATCACCTTTCAATGCAAAGACACCATAGCACAAAGAACACTTGGCATGATCCCTTGAAAATGCACACCTTTCGGAGGAGCAAATGGGAAGTGTAGTCTGTTAAACACCATATGTGAGGGAGCTGCACAAGGCTCATTTCTCCTTCCAAATGCTACAAGCTGCTACGTGGTATGTGTGACTCTGGGATGAAATTGGTATCAGCCAAGTGTCAACCTGGTCCCCTTGTCAGTTGCCCTGTTGACCACTTGAGATACTGCTCAGTATAATCCTATGCTTTAATGATCTCTGAGAAATAGAATGCCTAGGCCTTTCTATTAATTTAGTGGTATATGTGAAACTTACACAAACTTTCCCATGACTGCCATTGCCCCTCAGATTTATGGGTAAAATGAGAAGACTGGGTTTGCCATCCTTCAAGTAAGGAGAGGGGCCAAGGTAGATAATTAAATATATATATATATATATATATATATATATATATATATATATATATTTACTTTTCCTTCTAGTCTAAATGTATTACAGATAGACACTAACTAATTTCTTATTAAAAATAAATTTGGAGAGAGTCATGGCAACAAAATGCTGCAAACACAGGTTTGCTGGGAATTTTCTGTGGTAAACATGATGACTGTTTATCCCAGTTTTCAAATAGTTTATCCTTTTATCCAACCATAGGTTTCTATTTTAGTTCAGAAAATATGGTAAATAGAGCATTAAAGCAACAGGACAAAATACCTACCAAAACATTTTCATTATAAGATGATGGAAATTAACATAGGAAAGAAAGATTGAGGGTTTCCATTGCTAAGTAACCAATGTGAGATAAAGTGTGCATCCTTCGGTGGCTGAGGCATGGCAGGCTGCGTCCTGCAGCTCGGTGCCATATTCATTGTGTCAGGCAGCTGAAGGACCACCATTTTGCTCTCTGGAGCTGCTACTGCCTTTCAAGCATTGCTAGAAGGCTGGAAGTTGGCTGCAGCTGGCAGAGCATTGTTCTTTTTTTAACCCATGTGATAGGTATCTTCAACAGTGTCAAACAAATTTGTAGAGCTGGTGATTAGTTGCCCAAAGAGCATAATGTATGCATTATTAATTAAAGAAGGTAAGTTTGGCTAATTGTCATTTCTATAGAGTAGCAGTGCACTAAGATACATTTTAACAATCTATAAATAATTGATAATTTTTTTTCTTTCATCTTCCTTCCTAGTTTGCATAAAACTAATGACTTGGTAAATGTTACTCACTTCAAAATATTCTACTGCTTCTATGAAAATTAAACTAACACTGTAACCTTCACAAATAAGGAGGTTTTTTTTTTTTCCTTTTATTGCAGGTTAAAAAAAGATAGGAAATATAACACTTGTAACAAAAATGTGATTCTGTGAAATCCAAATGAGATAAAACCAGAATTAAGAGTATGTCTTTAATAAATAGAATTGACTTTACAAAGTTAAATAAAAAGATATATATATATATATATATATATATATATATATATATATATATGATCAAATATATATTCCAGAGTCTGAAGGTCCTGCTTGATCATCTTTCAGGAACCTAAAACTATGACCCAAAGCTTTGCTCCAGGATATCGTCTGTGTCTGGTGTTAATGTTTCAATACTTACTAATAACTACATGATTAATCCTTTAAATCTGGTTGGCAAAATTTTTCTCAGATGACGTGTTTGAGTGTAGTTTCTGTGTGCTTTGTTAATTTGATTATAACACCTAGCCGGATCCTTGTAACAGGAGATTTACTGCAACAAAAGTACCCACCCCTTCTTTTTTTGAGGAGTTCTCTGTTATTTTTACAAATCCGCAATCTGTCAGTCTTGTGTACTAGAACAAGAGTTTACTCTCTAATTTTCAATACTACTGAATACATTCCCGGAGTTATTGATGGCACTATAATTTTACATTTATTTTGTTTGGAATACATTGCGGTTAAAAAATTTTTTTTTTTAAGAAACCCACAAAGTAAAGTATTGCCTAACTGACATATTGTTATTTAAGCCTTTGTCGAGTCTTACATATGCTTCATTATGATAAAAAACAGGTTGTAAGGACTGATTCTGTGACCTTTTTTTCTCATTTTAACCCTACTGATATGTCACCCATGGCAACCTTAAACTGATTTTAATAGAGTCGATCCTATTATTCATTTAAATTGAGGTGCAAGAGCACTTAGACCAGGGAAATTTGCATTCAGCAAATGGGGATTTGATGAGCAAAAATGATAAGATATATGTTGTATAACATGGCCTATTTTGCTAGCAAATAAACAGCTCTTGAAATTGATAAACTTCAGAATATTTTATCCTCAAATGTTTATACATAAATGATTAAAATGCATTAGCAATTCTGCTTCTAAAAAAAACATATTGGGAAAACAACACAGTTGTGTTGCTTAAATTTGTAATTAACAAATTTATTACTAATTCTGTTCAGTTCTTTAATATGCTGCATTCCTGAAGAAGAACATTAATACACAATGGCAGAAAGAAGCTAATTTTAAGACTTTGGAGAAATGAATGTCTTTTAATGCTGTGTGTTTCTCTTATCTACATGCCACATTATTGTAATAAGTACATTCAGGAATAATTTCTTTTCAAATATTTTTACAAATCTTGCTCTTATTTGCATGCAAGTAAGTTGTCAGCTTAAATCTTTGAAATGCAAAATATATCTCATTTCTATATTTCATCAAGGAGCCTTTCATGTTTAATAAATTACAACTTAGATCCTCCAAGACTTTGTTTTTCATTAACTAAAAGCAAAAGGATACATTTAAAATCTTAATCACAACCTGCAAGGGTATTTGCATGTTGCTGATATTTGTCTTGATGTGACTTTTAATATTTGCAAACTAATCAGGATAGCAAGGTTATACCAATAATTTCTGAAGACAAAAAAACTTTCTGCGTCATTTTCTTTATTATATTTAAGCAGAAAAGTTTTTTAAAAAGTTTCATGGCCTTAGCTCCTATAATCTGTACATTTTTTTGTACATACTCCCAAAGATTTTAATTAGAGAAACGGCCACATCTCAGAAGCAGTATCGAAAAATGCATAGAACATCACGTCTGGGTTCAGTCTAGTCTTTTATTAGTGCTCCATCAGCACGTATTGGACAGAATCATTAACAACATAACATAGGCAAGGTAAACCTCCCATACCACCCCCGCCCCCAATAACCACATTGTGATACTGCATAGAGATATCGATTCAGGAGAAATCACAGGACATCTTCAGGAGGTAAGGGTGTTTCTGCTTTTTTTAGACAGGAGGTAAGGGTGTTTCTGCTTTTTTCTATTTTAGTTGTTATTTTTATTTTGCCCAAACATCCCAGCTAATCTTGCAGGAAGTCCTTGGGACTCTGCAATAGGATAGATAGATCATCTCATTTCAGGAGAGGCACAAAACTTTTGACAGCACAATATTCTTACTGGAGGAGAGGGGGAGGCTCCCAGGGGCCACAGCAGTATGCTGTCACAGAAGAGGCAAACTTCTGCTGAACTTGCTGCCCTGAGACCTTGGGTTAATCTTCTGCTCTAGAATGGAAGATCAAAAAACCCGGGGCAGTTTCAAAAATATGCAGCTAATGTCATGCAGTTAAACTGATATAGCATGCATGTTGTTTTGCAAGCTAACAGGTTAAATATGGCTTTGCTTTAAGATTCCCATCAAATTTCGTTTTTATAGAGAAATCTCTGAAAGCAGAAGGGGTTGAGGGAGGGTGAGGTAAAAAGAAATAAATCATTGTAGTCTCAGGAACAGTAATCCTTGTTGAGGATTTTGGCTGATTGATATAAATAACATCGTCCCCGCCATCTGTCCGAAGAGGGACCTTTCCAGTCAGTGTTAAGCTGCAACGGCAGAATAATTAATGAATGGTGTCCTTTGTGCTGGTAATAAAGACAAGACAAATTATGTTATAATCCAACTGCTGCTCATTTGTCACAGCCAAATAAAATGTCAAATAAAAGTGAGGGGGGCACTGTGTTTGTTTAATGGACTGCAAGCTACCTGTTTCCATTGTTGACAGACAACTACAGTGTAAGTTCTGAATGTTGCAGGGAAGAAAAACCTCCAAATGGAATTTGAATTTCGTCCAGATAGGGGTGGGAAAGTAGGAAGACCATGGGGGAGGACTGACAGATAAACATCGAAGTAAGTTTTAATTAGAGGGCTGTAATACCACCCCCTCCTCTGAGTAAGTTGGTTGCAACTACTGTGCAAAAAAAAAAAAAAAAGCACTGCCTGGAAAGTCCAAGTCCCAAACACAGACGAGCTATTTGCAAATCTGTAAGAATTTGGTAGGGCTCTCATCTTGCATTTTCAGGATAGACACATTCATCCAGTTGCTAGGAAAGCCAAATAATGAAAACATAGCTGGGATTTAGCAAGTTCCACTGGGAATTACCTATGATAGAGGGCAGGGCTGCACTTCCTCAGAGCATGCTCCTGCTGTAAAAATTCACAAACCTGGCATTCATACAGGCATCTGTCGCTTGCTCTAATGCCAGTTCATAGTATACATACAAACATCTGCTTCCGTGCACAAAGGGATACAGAGCGCTTGACAGGTCTGTGTTAGCAGGGTTCGCAATGCCAGTTCTTTATGCAAAAACCCTAATGCTTCCCGTCAAGCCATTAGAAGTGATACAATCAGCCCAGGCCCCATTAAGCCATCAGTGTCCACCTGTGATAAAGATGGCCATTTGTTTTCTTAAAGCCCACTTAATGTCTGCTTAACTCAATTTGTCAGGAAATGTAGAACAATTTCCTCACAGCCTGAAATTTGGTAGTGGTTCAAAGTCAAAAGGCCAGGTCTAGTCCTATTCAAATGATATAATAAACAGTCTTCAAATCGAAATCTCCCTTGAGAAGCTGATGTTTACTTTAAAAAAAAAAAAATTATGTTAGCTGAAAAAGAGTAACATTTGCATCCTTTATTGTTTTTTGTGTTTGTTTTTTCTTATTTCTAAAGTCCTGGAATATGTCTACCAAGTGAAAAGGACCATTGCTTGATTATATGGGAAAATAATGTTATTCTGTTTTTAAATTCAGCCAGAAATTGGTTTTAGAAAGAACAGGAAAGCTTTTGCAAAGCATCAGTCCCTTACTATAGCAATCACTTCCAACCTCTTTAAGGAATACCACTGCAATATGTGCAAATTTACTTTTTAGTCTAATTCAATTTAAAACATTCTCCATATTGCTTACATTTCTAGCCATTTGTTGGAGATTGATATTCTTTTTATATCCCTTAAAAAAGAAAACTAAATGATGGTTTTTGGAAATATTTTATCTTGAAAATGATATTAATCAATATGGAAGCTGGCTTTGCACACCCCCGCCCTCCCCCCGGTCCCCTGCCCAATTCACTTGAATCTCGTGGTTAATTACATATGCTTAAATATATCTATCTGGTCATACAGAGGACAGAAAGAAATCAGAAGACGTTTCTAAGATTAACCAACAGGGGACTCTGTTAAATATTCCAAATACATTTACTTTCTACCATCCCAAATGTGAGGTCCATACAAATCAAACACTAATTGTGACTAAGATTTAAACCAGAAAATTTAATTTTTGTTTGCCCAACTTCTGTATTTGGAGTATTTAATTTTGGATTCCTTGTGTTTCTGCTTAGTAGAACTTGGGATCTGACTATTGATGCTAACTAACTCTAAAGAATAATTTGTCAGCTCACTATGCATATAAGGCAAACTGAAGAAATGAGTCAATTATTTTGATAATTTGACAGAAAGTTATTAATTGGTCAGCTAACATGCAAAGAAAAATTGAGACAAAAGTAAAGTTTAAGGATGTAAATTATTTGGATACTCTCTCATTTCTCAACTCTTCTCTACAAGTAGCGAAAGCATTAACAAATGTAGTTTCCAAATAGAAGAGAAATTGATACAACTTAGGTAGGTATCAGAATAAAATGTGTGTTTCAATATAAGATGAAAAGCAGCCTATTTTTTGACTTAGAAATATTACCATACAATCTCATCCGTGAACTAGTGTTGTGTTTATAGGTTTTATTTTCCACACGTCAAAGGTTCAGTTTAATAGGCAATATAATTCCCTAAGAAAAGATTTGATCGAGGAAGAATCAGGAATTAGACTATGGAGTTAGAATATATTTATGTACACGGCAGTGTAGGATACTTGGTCTTTCTTCAGGTTGCAGATATGTAGTTCTGTGGCATTTTAGATCTCCTGTACTCTCCCTGACATTACTCTACATCCAATATTTTCACCCATAAGAAAAAAGTGTCAAACTCTGACTTTGCTTTTTTTTTTCCTGGAATATATTTGCTAAACAAAATATTAGCTGCTACAAAAATACCTAAAGGAAAGCCTAGTATATTATTTTCCTAGAAATGGTTTGATCTGTAAAAATAGCTTATTTTTCTGTAGCATAGAACAACTAAAGGTTGTCATCTGTACCAAACACAGAGAATTATTTTATTATTAAAATAACACATTATAGAAAATTTGGAAATTACATTTTGAAAATGGAAGAAAATCATCCATAATCCTATTACTCAAAGATAACTTATCATGGTTAATATTTTGGTATATTTTAACTTCATAGCAAAGCTATAATTATATGGTATATAGCAATTGTACAAACATACTTGAAATTGTCTCTTTTAACAGATTACAAAAATAATAAATATTGGTTAAAGCTAACTTGAACAGAAAAGTAGAAAGAAGAAAAAAATCACTCTGAATTTCAACACCATATTTTGGGACTATTTCTTTTTGACCTGTTTGCACTGCATTTTTGTTCCCTTAGCCTACTTAATTTTAAAACTTACGTAACAGGAAATTTATATACTTATCATTGCTTGACTTTTTTTTATCTTTATCCTTTAATTGTCTCCAACTCAGTTTTTCTCAATACAATTATAATAGAAATAAAACATTCTTACCAAAGATTCTGAGCAATCAATGGGAATAAATATTCTACTGTTGTTCTCTGAAGCTTTCATTTTTAAGAGGGAAAGAGAGAACTTGTTTAGTAACTCTCCGATGCAATGTTCCAATAATGCTCTTTGCTAGTAAAAGTCAGAACTGAATAGTACCAGTCATTGTTTTAAATGGTCACCGTATATCCTCAGAGCTTTCATCTTAACTGAGAAGAATGGACACCAAGAAAATCATTTCCTGGTACTGAGAATGAAATGGAAGGCAAAGAGAGATAATCTAATGGGGCCATCTGAATTTGGGTCCAAATAAGTAAAGAGGATACTTGATTTTATTCATAATGTCTCTTCTTGAGTTACAAATTTTGATTCATCACTTGGTGGTCTTATATAAGCCTTCAAGTAAAATTTCAAAGAAAGTAATGCCACTGTAAATCTTTGAATAGATGAGAATATCTTTCTGTTGTCTTACCATGCAGAAGATAATTTAAGTGCACACAATTTGGAGCCACAATCCACTCCCCCACTCTCTACAAACAGTAGATATTGCTTTGTTTCACTTTAGAACTTAGTGAGCTAAGTCTTAGGAAAGCCTGGTTGTTTACTTACTTAATCTTATTTTTGTTCATATATTTGTAGTATAGTACTTAATCATTCCAAAGTTTTGTCAAAATATATCAAAATAGTGTATCTACTCAATGATTTTTTTTCTTAGAACCTAGCTATTATTTTTAATACTGATACAGTTTCTTTTCACTCACAGAAGTTTAATTTTGCCCTTCCTTATTACATAGTTTTCAAATGTTCTGGTTTCCTCAAAGATACTTATAAATTTTAGATAATATTTCAATTCTTTGACTTCTAGCATGTCTCCTTCTTATCATTGTTTTGTTTTCACATTCTGGAGAAGCTTCTCTAGTTTGTCATCCATATCACTGACCTAATTCTTCGGCAATGACAATTTGGCCTTTAATGCGAATTTAATTTTGTTTTGCCTTTTTGGTTTTCACACTGTCTTCTTCACCATCTAGCTCCTTATCATCTTATCTTAGTACCTTTTCATCTTACTCTGTTTTCTCCTCATGGCTTGTTAATCCATTTCATTCAACTTCTTGGTTTTTCAAATTCTACTGAAGATGTGAAATTGTTTCCTAGTTGGCTCATGGTCATTGTGAGATTTCTGCATTTCTGAGCATTGTTCTCTTACCTGAAATAAGTTTTTTCATAATGCATTGTTGAAAATTTTGTTGTTTACTCATCTCAAAAGGTGGAAATGTATCCAACATTCTGTATATATTGCCTTTTACCCTCTGCTTCAGTTCTAGTCCTATTCTTATGGAGCTATGCCAGGTGACACAGTGATAATCACAGCTCTTATATTTATTCTTGTCTAGCATAGTTAGTATCTTATAGTCCTACTACCTTTTCATCAAATTTTCTCCCACCATATTCCTTAATTCACTGGCACTCTAAAAGATGAAATACATGAAACACTAGAATTCTAAGAATTTACCCCTAATAGAATTTTGCCAGTCTCTACCCCTCCTGTGTTTTACCCATGGGGCTACAATTCCTTTGGTGATATATGTCATTATCAGGGCATCTTTTCTGCCTTCCACTCACAATCTCCTAGGTTATTTTATGAAAATTTCTATCCCTAAATTATTGCAAGTGAAAGAGGAAAATCTTTATCTACAGTTAGAAGTGGAGAAGACTGGTGAGGAAGAAAGGAGACAGCATTCATACTACTCAACAGACTTAGCTGCGTAGGAAAGAGAGTGTTGCCCAGCATTTCAGGTTGGCATAGACCTTGAGTCTTTGATTCTGAAATCAAACACTTGAAGAAAGATAAGGATATTTCTATCTGCTTTGAGAAAGGCAGGCTTTCTGGTTCAATAGTTCAATAGCACAGCTGGTCTCACCACTGGCATTTTTCAATTAAGTTCAATCTGTCTTGAAGGAAATTACTCTTAACTTTTTGTCATCATGTTGACTGCCACTTTCTGTTTATTTTAAGAACTCTAATCTATTTTCTTTGTCTTCAAGTATATTTATTGATAATTCCAAGAGATGGTTAGGTGTTGCCAACCAGATGTTATTTTAAACCAAAAGTCAAGATTTGTATCACCTCTTTTTAAAGGACGTCACATTGAAACTTTGCATTCAAATTCTCCCTTGGAGTGTGACCTCTGCCTATGACTTCTTTACATTTGCATCTTTACCTGGAAATGGTATCAGACCTGAGAGAAGTGTATTTATTTTTAGTCCTGCCATCCCCTTTGAGCTTCTAAGAAGATGCTTAGAATCATAAAATGCAAATCAACCATTTATCGTAATGATACTCTGCAAAACATTTTTCCATTTGGGGGTTTTATTTTTTCATTATTTAAACTACACCTTAGTTCTTTATAAAAAGAATTTCGTACTTTACACCATAGGAAAAAAAGTTTCTATTGGCTTGAATTACTGGGAAGGAGGTGTGCAAATGGCCCCAAGTTATACATTTGCAGAGGAAATATCATCCAGATGCTCAAGTCAGCCTTTTCTTGGCAGACAACTAAGAACCATACTGAAACTAAGTCTAAAATGTTTAACAAAAGAATTCCACAATCTCTTACCTTTGGAATGGACATTAATTAAAAGACACAGTCACATCCCCTGTGATCAGAGTTTAACTACTATTAATCAGAGTTCACCACACAATTAACACTTTGAACTGATTAGCAAATGGAAATCACAAGAAATTTTGAGGTTAGACTAGGGAATGAATATATTCTCTTGCCCAACTCACTGTCCCTCATCTTTGAAAAGGGGAAAAAAAAAAAAGAAAGAAAAAAATTCAGCCCTCCAGTCATAACGAACAGGGCAGATTTTGTTTTCGGTGAGGTGTTTGCCATTACATATTGCACATAATGTATGGCACTGTTAGGAGGAAAAAATTGGAGTCAAAGTGGCTGGAAAGTTAGGTCTGCTCTGTAGCACTGTGAGATTGTTGACATCTGCCGAGGTTGGAGCGCTCAGTAAGCAGGAAATGGGGTGTCACTCTGAGTGGTAGTTTACCATTATCCTGGCATCCTAATGAAGTGTCTGCAGTGCACAGAGCTTCTGGATGGCATCTTAACGCACGGCTAAGCAAAAGCACTTCTCTCCCTGTCACTGTCATCCATCTGCCTGCACCCTACTGTAGCCAATGGGATGGAACCATGCTACAATGTGCTATAAGCCATTTAGAGTTGCACATTGCATAATCAGTCCCATCAAATATGTAAAAAATGGCTATTATTGGTTATTTTCCTCAAACTCTGGCACCTGGAGTTTGATACATTAAAGTTAAACTTTTCCAAGTGCTGTTTATGCTATTAATTCTACTTTCTCCCCACTATCTAAATGGGAATGAGTTGTATTCTCATTGTCTTAAGTCCTGTTAACGGATTGAAAGAGTTATATGAATATTCATTAAAAACTTCACTGTACCTCACACTTGGTGAATTCATCAATTTACAATATAATGGGATGGTCATTTTCTTTGAGATATTCATTTTTAAGAAAAGGATAAATCAACTCAAATCACAGAATAGTTGTTTTTATCTTAAAAAACATTATGTAGCTTGCAGTGATGGCTTGAGGTTTTTCAATAGGTTTCTTTAAAGACAGTGCATTTCACCAAGTACATTTGCATTTTAAGCTAACGTTGTCAATGCTGGATGATTAAATTTGGTGCTTTAAGATTACCTCCGATGACATTCAAATGCAGTAGCAAGGAGGATATCTGTTAGTATGCGGAATAAGCAGAGCAAGGTGTGTGTGTGTGTGTGTGTGTGTGTGTGTGTGTGTGTGTGTGTGTGTGTGTTCCTCCCAAAACTTGTAGATGGATGGTGTATGATTCTCCAAACATGGCTGCAAAGCAGCTGGGCTCTCATGGCAAGAGCTCAGTGGTAAGATGGCCACAAAGTTGAGAAGGAGCTTTTTGTAATAGGCAGGGACAACAGGAATCCACTCAGTTGGGGGGTGGGGTAGGGTTAGACAAACAAGAGGGCATAACATAATTTGGTTGCATCAGGAATTTCTCGCAGACATTAAAACTATGGTAAACATAACAGCGGGGAGGCGTGCACTGCAGCACAGTGGGAAGCTTACAGCGTCTGCCTGCGCTGTGCCTGGCTCCAACCACTGCTAGAAGTCTCCGACTTTCATTAGCACTCAACAATTCACCCAGTTCCCCCAGAAAAGGAGGCAAATCCAAGCAGCAAAGCCCCTCACTAATTATTGTAAATGCTCCCAGGTTACAGTATTTGGGGGACAATCATGGCAGAATGATGTTAAACTAGAACAAAAGAGTCATTCTGGATTTAAAAAGAAAAGGGTTTGGTTGTTTTAAATCAGTGTAGCCTTTCGTTTGATGGGTAAGGCAGTAGGCTGGAATATTGGGCCATCTCTTTACAATGAAATTTGAGATGACCCAACCAAAGTGTGTACAAGTCCTTTTGAGCAGTAAAAGTGCCAGTTAATATCACAAATGACCTCTTTCACCAACACTCCCCACCCCACCCCCGGCCCCAAATTTATCCAAGCATGTCTCACAAGTCTCTGAAACAGAAACTGTTTTCTTTGAAGAGAATTTGTAATAATACAACAATTAATATGAAACTAGATGTAACAAGGTAGGCAAACTAATGCACATCACTGCAAAATACTGCACTGCTGGTTAAAGTATTTAACACTCTCCCCCTATATAATGGAGTTATGTGAGAAAAATATTAGCTTCTTCAAAGGGAGAGTGGTTTGCTGTTGATGCCCAGAAACATTTATAATAGTAAAGTTTTTTTTAATGGAATGATAGGTGTTTATTTTTGCTAAATCCAGGCTTGGGAATCTGGTTTCTCCATTCATATCCCCCCAGCTGCTGTCAGCATTACAGCACATCAGCTTTCCTTCATGTGTGAATATTTCTCCAGACCTCATTTGCAAAAGAGTCGAAGCAATATTAAACATCACATCCAAACCCCTTTTAAAAACACAAAGAAATGGGAAAACACATCAGAACTAGGCCATTGAGAAAATCCTCCTTTCAAATTTACTGTTTGCTTCACATGCTAGTATAAAATAGCCCACAAAGTCCCGTTTGTGATCCATTTGAAACAATCTTGATTTGCTTAAATTGTCACATTCTTCTTGCACATTTCTTCCTAAATGCAAAAATGGCACAGAATTCTCCTCCCTCTTCATTATAAAAGTGCAGAATTTCTGGCTTGTTTTTTCCTAATGGAACACTTGAGAAGGAAGAAAATATATAAATACCTCTTTCAGAAGATTAGTTGTCTCAATCTTTTTAAAAGGGAGTATTTGTTCATTTCTTCCCCCTGGTAAACAACTTGGGTTTTTCATTGTAATTTTCCATTGTCAAATTAATGCATTTCACTTGACTGACTTGATCCCATGATTCTAAAACATCATACCTATTTATATCGTTATTTCTCCTATACTATATATTAATGTATGTCATTAGGACATAGATAGTTAGGAATAGAGCCTAAGCAATTTAAAAAATAAATTTGTTGAAGAAACCTTTACTTCACTGTAACTCACAAAAACAGAATCTGAAAAAAACAAAACCCTCACAATCTAACAAAATAAAACTCTATTTTACCTTCATGAGAACATATTTCCAAGCTAAGGATTTTAGGCAAGAAATGGAATAAGTGTTTTGAGTATTTCAAATCAAACATCAGAAATTTTGTCTGATCTGCTAGTAAATATCCTATTGACAAGGTCAAGAACAGAGAAAAGTCTAACCACCAAGACAGAAGAGAGAATAAGTGTTAAAAAAAAAAAAAGTGGACAGTTTATCAACTTCAATATCTAAAGTACTGTGCAGTCCCTTTACAGAGGAATGTCTGGTAACTGTAACGAAAGTGTGTCTGTATGTTCACCTACCATATATGCCGTTCTTCAAAAATTATATTAAGAATGTTAATTAAAAAAATGGCTAATATTTTCAAGAAACTATAAAGAAAAAGAGAGAGAGAGAGAGGAAAGCAAGCTGTGGCAAAAAACCTGGGCTCAGCAGCTTTCTGGGGGAAAATGGTGAAATGTGACTATGTGATTTATAATGAGAAAAGGTATCTACAACATACAATTTTCTACCTAGCTGCAAATAATAATTCATAGTGATGTCCCTTCCAGATAAAAGACCTTTGCTATGTAGGACCCATGTGGTAAAATGATCATGATAAATGTCAGACCAGTGCAGGTAACGGCTTTACAAACCATTAAGATTAGCTGGCTCTTTTTCCCGATGATAACAGTTACCATGCTGTGACTCTATGTGGTAATAATATCTCAGTCCTGATAAATGCCAGAGCCAGGCAGAGGTGTTTATCATTCCCAGTTCCGAAATGCTGACTAAAGTTGCCACATGTTGCCTGTTTTTCTTCTTTTACAATAGTCTCACAATTAAAAAAAAAAAAAAGCTGAATCATAAAATTATTTTCTTCCTTATTTCTTAAGGGGTTTTGATGTTTGTAGTATTAACTTTCTTTTGCTCTCAATGTCACTGTGTGGTCATGTTAAATGAAATGGCCAAGAAAACTGTCCACCATGCTAACCATTATCTCCTCTAAAGAGGTCTTTTGTTCAAAATGAAGGGGTATGGATAAAGTTTAATGTGCTTTCCGTAAAAAAAAAAAAAAGAAAGAAAAAAAGTGTTTTTAACCCAAAAAAATGGGGAAAATGCATCTTATTAGCATTTGTCATAATTGCATGACAGGTCCTAGTTGTTTCCAAGTGAGATTTTCTAAATCTCTTATAAATTTAATTTGTTTACAATGGAAAGAGATAGATGCTTATATTAAAAACTTCATATCTAGAAATGTATTTGTAGGACTTCCACCCTTATGAAAATGTACAAAGATAATGCTTAATATAAATAGCTACTTGAGTATTTTTTAAAAATTGCTAGTTTATGATAAGATAAATGAAAATTACCCAAAATGGTAAACACTGTTTTTTGTTTTTTTTAAAGGAAGTTTGTAAAACTAGTTATGTATGAATAAGTATAATGTAATGGAAATTCTCACAGGAGAACTGAATTTCAAAGAACTAAACTGCCGAGCTTTATATTCTCAATACAAACTATGGCCTGAGGATGAATTAGTATCATTTGTAAGTTACAGAAATGTACTCGGCCACCATGACATCTCCAAAATTACTTTGAAAACAAGAAATTCTATGGAGGACAATACCATCATGCTTTTTCCTGTAAAGATTGCTGCGGACGTGTCAGCCATTGCTTTAGCCTTCAATTCAGACAAAGAGAGAGGGGATGTTGTGGCAAAATTGAGGGAGTCCAGTTTAGAGACAATTTCAGGTTGATGAATTTTAGGAAATGTTATCATCAAGTTGATTACACCAAAGCAATACCATTTATTCAAAGTTACTAAGAGCCTAAAACTTGAACACTTGCCCTCGCTGTGAGGTCAGTGCACCACAAGTCCCTAGAATAACATAGATGTAGTTACATGAAAAAGAAAAGGTGATTTTATTACTTTCGTGACTGCATTTGGGGATGTATAAAGAAGCTAAGACTAATAATCTGAAGGTCTTTTGAAATTGATTAAATAACATTGTACATTAGTTGATTTATTGTTCATTACATTTCTCAATTTTTTTTTAAAATTTATTTTTGGTATAATGAGCTGATGCGTCAGAAGCTTTTGAATTTAAGGATCATCTTAGAGGATCCCTTCAGTCAGAAGAAAGATATAAACTTCACTGGTACTTATATTATGATAGGTCTTAAATTTAAACATCTCTTACAACATAGTTCGCATTTACCTGCCCCTCTGGATTATAAAATGACAGAAAATAGGGGCCAGCTTTGTCTCTGACAAAGGTTGCACATAGGGCTTCATATATTTGTTTTCTTCAACCATGTATACATATACAAGGTCTGACACTTAAGTTTGTGAACTCATGCTAGAAAAAGTGCTACATACCTCATTGCTGAATATCACTACGGTCACCTTCAAAGTACTCCCCTTGGGAACAATGCACCCACGCCAGCCTCTAGTCCACATTTCAAAGTCCACCCTTCTTTCTGGGAAGGCCATCAGAGCTGTCATTGCCCTTGATGTCCTGAATGTCATCAAAATGTCTTCCTTTCAATATTTCCTTTATCTTCAGGTAAAGAAAGAAGTCATGGGGCCAGATCAGATGAGTAGAGAGGGTGTTCCAGTACAGTTATTTGTTTACTGGCTGAAAACTCTCTCACAGACAGTGCTGTGTGAGCTGGTGCATTGTCGTGATGCAAGAGCCATGAATTGTTGGCGAAAAGTTCAGGTTGTCTTTTACACGCAGCCATTTCAGCACTTTCAAATAGTAAAACTGGGGCCGGCCAAGTGGCTCAGTTGGTTAAGAGCTCGCTCAAGAGTGCGAGCTGAGCTCTGAGCAACGGCGGTTTGATGCCAGCCCGAGCTGAGTTGCCGTTGAGCTGCCAACAGGTGGAAGGATGGCTCAGCTAACAACAACAAAAAATAATAGTAAACCTGGTTAACTGTTTGTCCAGTTGGTACAAATTCATAATGAATAATCTCTCTGATACCAAAAAAGGTTAGCAACATTGTTGCAACAAGTTCGTGAACTTAATTGTCATACCTCACATATGTGTTTAATACTTTTAAAATGACTTATAAAATAGATAAATTTATTTTCTTCTTAATAGTTTTTGAATTGTTTATTGCCAGAGAGTAGGATTGGAAGTGGAAAGACATAGAGATTGCACTTAAGATTAGGTTTGCTCCTAACAGCATGCTCTGGTTGGCCTAACCCCTCCAGAACAAGCACCAGAAACGGCCTCTGGAAATGATGCTAAACTGGCCGATAAGCTAAAGCTTTCCTCACAGGTCAAGGCATCCATGGACATATGGCAATCCAATGGCCAAGGCAATTTTGTTACTGGCACTTATTAGCTGTTGTTTAGTTAATTCCATTTTTAAAATTCTTCTTAAAGGGGCTTCTTTATTCAAAAGTCAGACAAAATATTAACATCTCCTGGAAAGAGAAACTGAACACAGAGAAGTCTGGTGTGACAATGAGGTGATTAGGTCTAATTCTCAGGTGATCCCCACCAGAAAAAGAAAAAATGTCTTATGTGAGTCAAGTAGATTCAGTTCCTGCTGCAAGTTACATACCTCTGTTGTCAAGCTGAACTGTTTTGACATAGATTCTCAACACCTAATGTCAAACGTACCAGGTATTGCAGACATTGAGAATGGGCCTTCCTTTTCATTAAATATAAAGCATGGCTTTTCCAGTTTGGAGGGGGTTAAGGGGGACGCAGAATCTTGAAAAAGTGCAAATGGCAAACCACAGGTTAGCCTGAAGGCCATTATTTATGATACAATGACACATCTATTTATGATACACTGTATCTACTTATGACTATAACCAAACACTCTTTGCTTATGGGTCTATGTATTTACAACACTGCCATGGACTGTGGCTGTTCCTGTTTTTTAGAAAAGAGTACTAAAGAGTAAAATTTGTGGCTTCCAGTGATTTTGGAAACAGCCTTGAACTATGAGTAATCACGTGTCAGGGCTGATAGAAAGGATGATTCAAAAGAAAGATTTAACAGCAAGGGAACTTAATATTTAATGAGCATTTACTCTATGTGCATTTATGCGCAATGAAACATTTAATTCTACTAACAATGCTATGAGATATGCATATAGGTTTTCGGTAATTTTAGGTAAGGAACTGGAAGCATCAACAGTTCAAGCAACTTGCCTCAAATAATACAGCAGAGCAAGAATTCTAACCTAGTTCTTTTAGACACCTCCGCAATATATTGCTTCTTTTATGTATAGCATGAGTTTGAAGTACATGTCTATTTGTAGCCATATGTGAATCTTAAATTTGCCCTAAGAGTGTCTCTTCCTAAAGTAAATGTAATTTATATAAAGGAATTTATCAAGCAGGTGTTGTCATGCCTTGTATGATTCCTCAACATCCAGCTCAAGGTTTATAATTAAAAGGCATATCCTAAAAGATTTGTAAGCACTTGCAGGGTGTGCTGAACACATAAAATGTTCTCTGAAGATAATCATTCATCCTATAAGCTAGGATAGTCTCTAACTAAATTCTGAAATGGTCAGAATATAAAAAGTATAAACCGGATAGAAATTAAACTGCTTTCTTCCAAATATAGCCTGATCTGTAAGTGACTGCCATTTTTTTTCATACAGGATGCATTATACATTCCAGAATAACTTTCTGAAGCAGAACAGCTGTGATATTGCTGACCTCCTTAAGACAAAGGGGTCCAGTTGTCCATTAAAAAATCACAGATAAATGGAATGTGCCCCTGATACACTGGTTACTGGGAGAATTGAGTCTTTTCTTCTTCTGGGTGGACCTATATAACAAAGCACACTTAATTTTGAAATATGATTCAACATGTGGCTATAAATAAGTTAAGAATAATAAGTGCATGGACGATAAGGCCAGCAGCGTCCAAGAGTCATCAGGTTCAGGGTTCATCAGGTCCAGGGTTCTGCACAGCACAGAACTCTTTCCATCATTGTGTAACTTTATCTTATCTCTTTGCAAAAAAAGCATTGGGTTGTAAATGTCCTTGTTTTAGTAGCAACGTTTTATGCAGATAAATGCAAATGTAACTATCATAAACCATATTTTTAAAAAATGTGTCCTCAAAACCATGAATCAGGGGAAAACTATAAAGCCACCTCCTTATCATAACATTAAAGACTACTTCACATCACGCAGGAGATGTTGCTTCTCTGAGTAGCCTGGACGTGTTTCTCAAGTAGCTCATTTACAACAGAGTTTGATGTGGCTTGAGAATATGAGGCCATGAGGGTGAGGAACGGGCATCAGTAAGAAACAGTTTACTCTTTTAATGTATACATGTGCATTATGTATATTTTGCATAACTTTTTTTCACTATTCGGTGGCCCAAATAAAGTTCTACTCAGAAAGGCTTTGTATGCAGTTGTGGGTTCACAGCTTAGAGTTTGGAAAGGCTTTTAGGACATGGGTGGGGAGCTAAAATGGAAGTGTTAAAGAGCATAGAGCAGATACAAAATAAGTCATTAAGGAATAAAGGTAGAAGCAAATGGAAGTGAAAGGGGAAATAATTACAGAGTTTATTATTATTGGAAAAAATTTTGTATAAGTCTCTTAGCATACAGTTTATATAAGAGGTTCTCTAATTCTCCACGTAGAAAAAGTGCCTTTTTTCCGCTTTAGTCATAATGTAAAAAAGTCAGAGATATCGCAAATCTTCTCAAAACTCTCAATACTTCACAGTAGTGAGAAACCATATGCTGAAGGAGAAATATTAATAGAAATGCTGTCTTTCAGATGCTCACTGAATCAATTGAAGACAGTTGACACATCTTCATAAGCCGTTGTATGAATCTTAGCTCATTAACCACTCCTGTATTATGTATGCAGATTCCAGTTCCTAATATGACACATCAATAAACCAGATCTGAAAAGGTGTCATTTCGATTTTGATGTTTCCAACTGTATTTTTAGCTCTTCCTCCACTTGTGTTATTTCCTGATTTTGCAAGCTTTGGAAGAGTAGGTGTGGTATTGATTTGAATGAGGAACCACTGCTTTCCTATAACCTTTTCAAAGATTTTGTCCTGATGATATTGTAAGAAAAATAAATCACTCCTCTTTCCTAATATCTCAGCCATTGCTAAGTCATTGTCTAATTCCCCCTCAATGTATGTATAACTTAGGCATGAACATGTACATACCACTATTCAATTGTCCAATTCCTAAAGTGCAGATAAAAGTAGAGAAAGAAAAAAAATTTGAGTATTGTGAAATGTCAGGCTACCATAGCAGGTGCATTGTCACCGATTGGCACCAAGTCAGTTCAAGTATTAGCACCTACATTTTGAATGCTCACTGCATCCAGATAATATAATTATTGCTGAAAATGAAAGATGGCCCAGACCCAGCATGGGCCTCAAAAAACATTTACAGGGTACTTTTACTAGTCACTGTGCTAGGTACATTACATACTATTTTGTATAATCCATAAAACTGACCTTTTATATATTATTCAAAGAAAGTAAGAAACTTATCCATGATCACACAGCTAATAAAAAGCTGTTACAGAATTCAAACCAAGATCTGTCTATTCCAATCCATGCTCATGTTTTTCATTTGTTCACTTATTATTTCTTCATTCATTTAACCCATTCTCTGCCAGTATAAGAGCTGCCTAGCTTTAGAGGAAAACTCTCACTTTCATGGGAGAAATTAGCAGGCATTCAAGCCATGGAAATATTATGTGGAATGTTGTACAAATAGAATGCCCTAAGGGCAGCGGAGCATAGAAGAAGGAGAACTGACTCTGTCTAGGGAAGTTCATAATTCTTTTACCTGGTGGTTAAAGAGACTTAGTATAACTTTTAATTCCTGCCCAGGCACCATGGTAGAGACTTTGAAAATTCAAATATTTTCAATTAAGCAATCCAAACCCTTCTGAAACCCACTCTTGACTGGATCATATGTTCCCTAAAACTGAAGTTTGCTGGATCTAATCATTTGGATTACTCCCTATTTATCATGCGTCCACTTAATGTATGGCTGCTACTTCTGCAGTCCTCAATGTTAATTGATCACTTTTTTGGAGACTCTGATGTTGACTTGATCATTACTATGGCCAGGGATTTCAATACAATTAGAAAGGTCTCCTCTCCTCCCCTCCCTCCTTCTCCCCTCTAACCTTTTCTAATTTCATGTGTATTGCCTGAACTGAACGGTTCACCAAATCCTCAGGTAAATTCTATTGCTAGCATGGGCTGCATCTTTGTATATAACCATTGGTGTGTGGCATTAGCTTCTGATGGCTAGATACAAGGTGTCCAAGTATCCCTAGGAGCTCTGCCCCGGGCATACTGTACCACTTCCGGATTTCGTGGTATCCCAGAGATGCCAACTGGTCTTGTGAAGCATCACATTGTCTTACCATCATTAGGCTTCAAGGGGTCTGTCTACACTTTTGGCAGAAAGATAAGACAGCATCATCATTACTGTCTGCTATGATGTTGCAACTGGCTTTTCTGTTTTTCTTTCTCTCTCCGCTTTGTCTCTTTCATTTGCAGTTGTCCAATCCATATTATATTGGAACTCTCCTAAGAATAACTGCAATTTTGAAAGCTCTGACTCTGTGGGAGGTATTATTTAAAGACCTTTGTGGTTTTAGGAGGAAGAAGAAAAACTTCCAAGTACAGTTCTACTGGGAAGACTACCCTCCATCCCACTTGAGCTAAATACCATCTTCTGCAGGATATTTTCCTCTAATTCCTTTTTAAAAGTTTTTTGGTTTTTTTTTTTTTGCAGCAATGTATTACAAAAACTGGCAGTTTCTAAATCAATTCTTTGTTACTCCACTATACTACCTTTACATACCTCATAACAGGTGATTATAAACTGGGCCTTAGGAAACATGTTGTATGGTTAGGAAACATGGTGTTTGGTTTTAGTATCAGAGAACCATGCATAAAGCCTTCAGTACACAAGAGCTTATTTTCTAATGTTAAAGAGACTTAGAGACAGATAAGACAGGACTGGTCTGACTGCTCCAGTTGTGTGTTCCACTCTGCTTGGCTTCAGTTCTCAAGGTCATCTCATGGCACAACTGTTCTATCTACATTCTAAAGAACAGAAAGGTAAAAAAGCTAAAAAGCTAAATCAGCACCCCCTAGCCTCCCCAGAAGTCTCATATAACACTTTGAGTTAAGCCTCATTGGCCAATCTTGGTCACATGGCCACTCCAGCTGCCAAGGAAGCTGGGAAATAAACTCTTTTTTTCTTTACAGATTTCATTGGGGAATCGGGGGAGGGGAACAGACAAGTTGCTGTCCTTTTGTTCTTCAGTCTAGTTCAGCGACTTCACTTGGCTGCCCTGTGTTGGTATTGTGATCATTGCACTCTTCCTGAGTGAGGCAGTTGCTAGCCGGCCATTGGGTGGCTGCACACAGTGGTTCACAGTGGCTCACGGTGGCTCATGGCAGCTCATAAAAGCTCATGCCAACTGCCAGCCAGCCACATTGCAGCCTACACTGTCACCAGCGACTCACAGCAGCCCAGCTCCAGATAGAGCTGTTGTTCGCCATCTTACCTGTAGAGGGCGCAGCATCACTGGCCCTCATGTGGGATCCAAACCAGGCCCTGCTGCTCAGAGCTGACATCCCAAGCCAACTCCTAACCAATGGCTGCTGGACCGACCCAGGAAATGAACTCTTTTAGCTTGGGTATGTTGCCATTCCCTCAGCAATGGGGTTGTCTGCTAAGGAAGAAGAGAAGGCGTGGGTGGGTGCCTTACATATTATTCTCTTATATATCATCTTTTGCCGCAGTGACCTCTTTAGAATCATCCGGAGTTCTGTGCTAGAAGTTAGAGATAAAGTATAAAAAGGAAAATTACCCAAATCAATATACATTCAGTGTTTAAGTTCAATAAATAATTATAATTTTAGGCCCCGGTTAAAACTATAGTCAGATGAATTCCCTAGTGCACTAAGTAGCTCAATTTTTATTATGCCATCCATGCTTATAACGGGGAAAAAAAAAAAAAAAAAAGAAGAAACAAAATGAAAGAAAGCAATCTATGTGGCATGGAGTTTTGAAGAACTTCCTTTTTTTTAATGTATATGACTAGGTTTTATACTTTCAATTTTTATTTTTGCACTTTCCTAATTTATAGCAAAAACTAAATGTGTTAGGGATAAATGATAGCATACAAGTAATTTTAAAAGATCTTTTATTCTTCCACAAAATCAAGCATATGATAGAATATTGGTAATTGAATCATATATATGTGAGCTTCCTATTGTTGCTGTAACAAATTGCCACAAACTCAGTGGCCTTACATAATTCAAATCTATTATCTTACATTCCTGGAGGTCAGGAAATGGGAATCATTTTCACGGGGCAAAAATCAAGGTGTTGGCAGGCCTGTGGTCCTTCTGGAGGCCATTCTTTTCTAGTTTTTAGAGGCTGGCTTGATTCCTTGGCCTATTGTCCTTGATCTCATATCCATTTCTCCTACCATTGCCTTTGTCACATCACCTTCTCTCTCTGACTGATCCTCTTGATTCTTTTTTAACCACCTTTGTGGTTACACTGGGCCCACTCAGATGATCCTGCATAACCTCCCCATCTCAAAATCCCTAATTTAATCACATGTGCCAAATCCCTTTTGCTATGGAAGGTAACATATTTATAGGTTGCAGCAGTTAGGACATGGACACCATTAAAAGTCCATTATACATCCCACCATTCCTTGTAAAATGGTAAACTACTTGTGAGAACTGATTCAATACCTGACCTTAACAGGAAGATCCTGTCAGAGCCACATTGTGGCTGCTTTCATATTACCATGATCTAATTTAGAGTCAAAATGAAGACACTTCATGAAGTGATGTTGAATACACCTCTTCCCTTTGGCAGCTGATTAGGACTTTAAGCTGCTAAGTCTTAGTCCAAGATTTTCTTAAGAAAATTCCCTCATGCATTTATAAAATCTCACCTTTTCTCACCTTTGTTTTTATTTTTTTCAGAAAATCAAGACAACAACACAAGAATTCAAACTATGAAGTCTCTTGTACAAAAACTCCCACCACCAAATCGTGACACCATGAAAGTTCTCTTTGGACATCTAACTAAGTAAGTTGTAAACATTCCTGGTTGTGTTGTTCTAAACTCATTTCCTAAATGAGCGATATTTAATTTCAAATCTCTAAGACAAGAGTTTTCAAGTGTATCAGTCTTAGGTTTTCCCTTTTCACCGATCTAAGTCCTTCAGAAGCTAGAGAATATAGTAAAGTAGGAAGGAGAAGTTACAGGAGGAACCTTCTGAATGAACTTATTTTTCCTGGCTTTTTCAACAAGTAGATGTTGGTTGATTGATTGTCAGAAGTGTAACTAGAGCCCCGGGATGGGCCATCTTTACTTTGTTTTATGATATAATGGGAAGAGCATGAGATGATTCAGACAGGAGTTCTAAACCCAGCTTTACTATGTACCAAGTGCTATGATCACAGATAACTTACTGAAACTCTCTGAAATTTGATTCCCTCATCTGTAAAATGTTAATTCAGATTAATAAGGTGTTATCCCATGTAAACAGCTAAGAGTATTCCAAGGAGAAAAAAATGCACGTGTAGAAACCCAGAGGACCCAAAGAGATTGATGAATCTGAAAAGCAGAAAGCAGGCCAGGATGGTAAGAACCTAGTGAACTGAGTTGGAGGTAGGAGTTGGGGGCGCAAATATGAGACGGGTATCAGATTACATAAGCTTTCATGGGCCACAGTGAGAAATTTGTATTCCATTGTAAATACAATGAAGAACCACAAGTAGAGCTAAATTTAGGGAATATAAAAGATCCCTTCGGCTGCCATGTGGAGAATGGGCTGCAAAAAAGAAAGCAGGTAGACCTATTCAGAGACAACCCTGGTAGTCTAGGCAAGAGATAATGGTGGCTTGAGTGGTGCCCCTAAAGAGATATCCTTTAAGGATTTGGATTTGCTGCTAGTTGAGATGAGTGGGGAAGGAAAAGGAGAAATCAAATGTGCCTCTTAGGTTTTGGATTTGAGCAAATGGATAAAGCTACACAGATGGGTAAAACTGAAGGAGGGGAAGATTGAATAGGAAGAGCAGACTAGAGAGTTCCATTTTGGACGTGTTAAGTTTGAAATGACTGTTACTTATTTGCCCTCTGTTAACACCTTCCTCAGAGAAGGCAGACCTCAATACAAGTGGTGAGGTTTTAGCTTTCACCATATGTATATAGTCATGTCGAAGCCTGATAGAGTTTCAAATATATTGGTCAGTTTTGCTTTTGCAAGGTTCAGTTTCCTTAATCACCCATTCCTTGGGTCAATTCATTTCTACAGATTATTTGACTAGTTCATTACATGAATTTTAATTGTAAATGTAATATAAGTAATTGCACACACACAAAAATTAAGCAACAGTGAAGAATATTTGATTAAAAAGTGAAATTTGTCTTCCAGTTACTTGCCTGCTGGGCAAAAGTAACTTACATTATCGTATATATCCTTCCAGACCTGTTTCTAAGCCCATGCAAACATATGTGGGTATGGCTGCTTATTGTGTTAAAGTATATCATACAGTATATATTATTCTGAAAGAGTTTGCAACTCATAGACAGCTTTCAATTTCATTAGACAGACTTATCTGATTTTTTTCCAGTGATGACATAGTATTCTGTGGTATGGATAGTCCCTAATTTGCTTAACCAGTCACTGCATTAGGTAACATATTTTAATCTAATTCATCATATTAGTTTCTTTCTTATTTTACTCCCAGAAGGGAACCTACACCAAAATTCAGAACATCCCTTATTGCTAGAGTGTCTTTTCTTGTCACCTTCACATACTGGCTACAGTGGACAACCAGTGTGATTTAGCAATAGGATCTTGTGCTTTAAAGAAATGTAAAGAGATCTAGAGTCAAATCTTTGTTCTATACTTTGTGTATGATCTCAGGCACATAAAATCAGATTAAGTAATATCAACCATAGATTGTGGTTATGAGAATTAAATGAGATAATGCATATAAAATGTCTGGCACAAGGGAAGCATTCCTCAAATGTTTAATTCTTTTCCCTTGGGATCCAGTCACACCATGAAAGGGGCTTCAAATTACAAGTAAATACTGGAGTGCTTATCTCAGTAACTTTAACTGTACGAAGTCATAAAACAAATGGAAAAGTACATTCTTTAATGCTGTGGAATACCTAGTCTTGGAGATCTTGAGAAATATCAATTACTCGGTCTCAATTAGTTCTCTTTTTTTCTTTTTCTGAATGAAAGAACAGCTATAAGATGAAGAAACTGAGAGTCAGCTAATTCCTCCTTTGGAAAAAGTAAAACATGCAGATGAGAACTCATCCAATTAAAAACCTTCAAAAATTGAGAACCTTCCACCTTCATGCCATACAACCCCAGTGTTCACAATCAGTGCCTGATTGTGTTTCATATATCTAAATTAATTTCCTAATTCTGTTAGAATTTTCATTGTATTCAGTAGAGATGAAAATAAATGTTTTAACGAAGATTTAAGATCAGGTTATTATATCACCTTCACAGCATTCATATTACAAGACTTTCCATTATAGATGCAGAGAAGTGTCATTTGCTAGCCACCAACCTTTCTTGAGTGCTGTGACCATATTCAACCCTGTACTGATTTATAAACTGGGTTTAATTATGCACAAGTGTGTGCACATGATTATATCTTGTTAAGCATTTCTTGCTAAGTTTTTGATAAACAGCCAATCGTGGCATGTCATCAAAGCCTGAGAAGACTAAATAAGAAGATTGTTTAACGAGAATTTAAATATATTCATGTTTGAAAGAATCATTAGAATGTTTTCCTTAGTCTTGATGCATTTGGTAGTTCTTCAGAAAAATCTACCATCAACACTTGTATGTAGTGTTTATTCCAAATTGTTGCAAATATATATATTTTGAAGTTTGTTTAGTGAGGGTCAGGGAATGTAATGAAGTGCCAAAAATTCCACTTGACCTACGTACTCTCCAGCCAACAGAATAGAACTCCATTTTTGCAGAGCTCTGAGTTAAACATTCCCTTGAAAGCAGAGCAACTACCAACTGAGAAAGCTTAATACAGCACGGTTGGGCTAGAAGGCGAATGCAAGTTCTGACCACAAAGGCAGAATTGTAAAAGAGTTGTGATTATATTAAGCATCAGATTACACAATGGCTGCAATCCTCATTCTTGATCAAACTCAAAGTCAAGTTCTATCCTTCTGCTGTGATAGCTTAAGACCAGGAATTTAGAATAAGTTAGCATTTCAAAACGCCATCAACTAGAAAACTTTATTAATACCCACTTTCACAAATTGGCATTACAGTTCTAAGCACTGGAAGGTCCTAGGGTACCTTCTGAGTCATCACATACAGGGCAAATTCTATCTCTATGAAATATAAGTGTCAAATTCATTTTCCTTTAAACTGCTTCTTTGGACAGGCAGAGAGGCAAAGTGAAGATGAAGTTAATAGGAAGGAGGACCTGGAAAGATAAGGTTTACTTGCTTTGCTGATGTGTTGTAGTTGGAGAGTGAAGCCAAGCAAAGGATTTACATAAGAAATAGAGAACCATCGAAATTATCTATCAGACAATTGCATGAGTGAACTAGATAGAAGGAGAAAGGAACTCAGGAGGCCACATGGGAGTTATAGTTGGATTGGAGTGATAACATCAAATGGAAAGAAACGGTCCACATCTTGAGACTTTTCAAAGAAAAATTCCACACAGTTTTTATTTCTCTCTTTTCCTTATCCACTATATCCAGTCAGCCATGGGGGTAAGTCTGAGGTTTCAGTGCTGGGTAACCGAAAATAGTCCCTCTGACAGTAATTTTAAAAAGCAAGAAGAGATACTGTATGTTTAGAAGGTTGTACCCTTTTCTCTATTTTGCAAATGCAGAGAAGGGAAAGAGGAAGATGAGGTTACAGAAAACGAATGAGATAGGATAAACCTCATTTTGTCAGCTGTGTATTGGATCAAGTCTTCTGCATGCTGCTCATTGGGACATATCAATCAGCATGTTGGGACAGCCATTCATGTGGTTGTGTCAAGAATGAAAACCTTTCAAATCTTCATACCTTTTGAGTGGTAATCTTAATTTGTGTCTGGAAAAGACTGTAAAGATATTTGCTGAGACATTACTATTTCTTTCTTATAGTTGTTAAATTACAAGAAGTTTTTTCCTCATGTGTTTCTTTTTCTCTTCTACTAACAGTGTAGGAGGCACTGCGCTAAAGAGAACAGTCTTTGGAGTCAGGCAGATGAGAATGTGGGTCTTGGCTCTGCCATTTATTGGAGGTGTAATTTTGAATAAGCCACTTAACTCTGAGCTTTCTTTTTTTTTTTTTTTAAGATTTTATTGGGGAATTGGGGGAGGGGAACAGCATTGGGGAAACAGGGAAGGGGAACAGACAAGTTGCTATCCTTTTGTTTTTCAGTCTAATTGTGGAGGACATTGCTTCACTGGCCCATGTTGGTATCATCATTGTGCTCTTCTCAGGCCTCTGGACAGCCACTCACAGTGGCTATTGACAGCTCACACTGGCTGCCAGCCACTCATGCTGGCTGCCAGCCACTCACTGTAGCCTATGGCAGCCCACTGCAGCAGGGGCTACAGCTGTGCCGTCCCCAGGGACTCACAGCAGCCCAGCTCCAGGTGGAGCTGTTATTCACCATCTTAGCTGTAGAGGGCAGTGTCACTGGCCCTCTTATGTGGGATCCGAACTGGGGCCACTGGCATCCCAAGCCAGCTCTTAACCAATGCGCCACTTGGCCAGCTCTGAGCTTTCATTTTATCATCTGTAAAGTAGAGATCATACCAGAACCTACTTCTATGATGAGGAGCAAATGAATAATCCTTTTAATAGCCCATATTAGGTAGTGGGTAAACATTATACATTGGCATGTACTATTTTTATAGTGAGAAAAATATAAAATAACTTTTAATGAAATAAACATAGGAAGAATTCCAGAGGCTGGATTGTCAAATTTCCTGGCTTCCAGAAAATTCCTTATCTCACCACAGAATCTTTTTCCAAAACCAGTTTCTATGCTGGCCTGACTCAGCCAGTTTTCCCAGTCCCAATGAGGCTGTTTTCACATGTTTGACACACCATATGATGCCTCCATGCCATGTCCAATCCCTGTGTGAACGCCCCAGACCAACTATTCCATCACTAACTCACCAGCCATCCACCTAATTTACATCGTGTCCCATGTTCTCAGATCTAGCTCTTTTCACCTTGGAAATAGGCGCTTGCTTAGATGAGCTGGTCTGCCTTACTCTTCAGCAGGCATGAGGAGGATAGAGGGTAGGCACAGGTCCTCCTGAGCTTCTCATGCAGAGCCTCCTGTCACAGCAGTTTCCTAGGGACTCTTGCTTGTTGTCTAACTTACCAGAATGTTTCTCACAGTGAGAGTTTCCTGCCAGGCAGCACAGCAGAGTGGATTTGTAGAAGCCTGGTAAGTGAGATATTTTGAAGCCCATAGGGCCTTATCCTGTGCCTCAAATCCCCAGTATAAACCCTCCTGGACTCCTATCAAGTGCATATCGACCTAGAACCAACCAGCACTGACCTTTTGAAGTTCTGAAATTCCTGTTGCTATCGCTATCAGGAAGGTTTTCTATCTCTTGCTGAAGTCTTTTCCCACATTTTTATTTCCAGGATTAAAATAATATAATTACAGAAAATTTGGAAAATAAATACAAAACTAAAAAGCTAAATTAAACTTGCTAGCCAGATTTACTTTGTGGTATGCATTTTGAAAGCCAAAACAATCCCAAATATTTGAGGGGATGGGGACATAAAAGAAAATTCCATTACCATGTAGGTATACGTCGTTCAAAGAAAGTCCACATGTTTGAGACATGGGTGGCTTTTATAGAGATGACTTACAAAAGAAAGCCATTCATTGACTTTTAAAAGTAGCCTTGGAAGAATATATTTGCTGCAGATTTTTAGATGCAAATAAACATTCCTAGAGGAGACTTGCACTTTGTAAAATAGGTGGAAAGGAGAGCTAAAAATCTTCCCTTTTTCATTGACTCTAAGAAAATCTTCCAGCTGTTCATGGAACTCCAAGGTGAAAAAATGATATGGCTGAATAGACAAATCTAATGGAAGCATGCCAGTTGAATGCCTCATTGAAAGGCGAAACTGTTGAGCTGTGGCTATTTTGTGAGAGTAAACTGATATTTAAAGCTTTTCTGTGGTCTTCATGGATGTTAAACAAAATATTCTACAAAAGCATGTCAAAGGCAACTCAAATGATGGTGACCTAGAAATATAAGCGTTGTATGAGGAAACCATGGTGAGGAAACAAATTGTCCACCCTGTCTTTAAAACAGCACAGTGTGGGCATTTCTGATATTTGGGGGAGAAAATGAGACCCTGCTAAAGAATGGACTGGAAAGTCCAGGAGTCCTGGCCCCCCTCTCGAGTCATTCAGACCCATGGCTGGTGAAGCTCTCTGCCTCCTGTCAGGCCTCTGAATGCCCAGCTCTGGTGTGCTTTGGAGCAGATTGTGTTTTTCTATGCTGTCTTCTGGCACTCCACCCTTTTTCTGTGCACTTTGGTCTCTCACCCAACCACAATACCTGATATCCAACGACTTGCAGTCTGTAAGTATTTTTACTGGAAAATGAGGAACCTGTGCAAATTATTTTCTTTTTTTCTCTTTATTTCTTTCTTTCCCCCCCTGAGGGACAGGGGCTGCAAGTTGTTTGAAATAAGCCAGAAGCCTAATAGCTCCTTTGCTTGTGTATTTGAAATGGCACCCTAACCACTTTGAAGAGCTAATGTACTTCCTATGCGCCTGAAATTTCTCAACTGGATTCCCGTGGCAGAATTTGGCCTGGTAGTTAAGAAAATTAATTACTCTGATTGTGAGGATGAAGCAATAGTTCCCAGCTCCCTGTAGTAATCATTAAAATGTCATCTACTTAGGAGACATCTTGGCACAGGATTTATAAGGTTTGTGAGCCGGGGACTAGGGTTCAATGATCCTTCCAGTGATGGATCCTTGTTCTGGAGAAAGCTTTCGGAGATAAGGTTTTTAAGACAGCAAAGCACGTATTACTTTAGATCTTTTGATTTAACATTCAAGTGGTAACATTAACCCACTGAATAATAGGAAACAAAACCAAACTTAAAATGCCTACCACCCATCCATCACCATCTTGTCTGTTGTTAGTAGTGGCCCAACCCACGGGGGGTTTTCTGTCATAAGAGGTAAATTGTTTAAGTAGTCCCACCCTCCTCCACTATGAATCTTAGCCTTTTACCTAATAGAAGGAACCAAGAATTTGGAATCAGAAGACATAGACTCAAATCCTAGCCTCAGCCCTTAGAAACTGTACAACATTAAGAAAATCTTTTAATGTCTCCAACCCTCCCTTTTGCTCATGTGTGAAATAGGTCAAATAAATTTACACTTGTGAAAGTGTTTATTAACCGTAAAGTCGTATCCACCCATTCCTTCAGGAAGTCTTAAATGAGTGACCACTGTATTCCAGGCACTGAACTAGCTCACAGGTTGGAAACTATAGCCCACAGCCCATATCCAGCCTGCTGCCTCTTTTTGTCAATAAAATTTTGCTGAAACACACACACACACACACCCACACACACACACCTATACATGTATGTATTGCCAATGGCTGCTTTCATTCTGCAATAGCAAGAGTTAGGTAATCATAACAACATGCACAAAGCCAAAAATATTTACTATCTGACCCTTTACAGAAAAAGTTTGCTGTCTCCTCAACTTGATACTAGAGGCATAAAGAGGATCCCTACACTCACGCCTACTATAATTAGCTGGGGTAAATTAGTAGACAGTTATAATAAATATGGTAGCATATCACATGACAGGAGCTGAAATTTAGCCTAGAGAAACCAAAGAATGCCTCCCAGAGCAGATGACACAGGCTGTCTTTATGGATGCCAGTTCGGCAGACAACAGGCCAACTGTAAGCAGAGAATATTGTGTACAAAGAGGCATGGAGGAAGAGTACTATGATGTGGTAAAGAAATGGTGAGCTCTCTGGGATGACTGGAGAATTAGAAAACATAAAAATGTGGCAGAGCATAAGCTAAGAATGTAGTAAACTACAGCTAAATCATAAAGAACATTATATATGTTGATAAAGAATTTGAAATTCATTCTGTAGACATTCAGTAAATCACTGAAGGGCCTGAAGCAATAAAGTGATGCAATTTGTATTTCAAATAAATCACAATATTTTTAAGTGTGATAGTCTGTAGGAGGGCAGCACTAGAGACAGTGAAACCAGTTGAGAGGCTTGTATGATAGTCCAAGCTAGAGATCCCAAACTAAGGGAGAAGGGGAAGGGATGGATACAAGAGGCATAAAGGAGGTTGATTCAACAGGACAAGCTTCTGCAAAAAGTTAGGAAGAAGGAAAAGTCCAGGATGGCACCCAGGGTTTGAACTAGCTGAGTGGAGGTACTTTTAACTCACATAGAAGGGACAAAATTGGAGACATGAAAGAAGTTGAAATTCTTTGGAGACAATATACTTGGTCATTGTTTGTATTTCATTAATGAAATTGATTAGAGGATAATAAATATACATTAGAAATGCAGAAAAGATGACTGGGATCTAGGTATGAATTTGGGAGTCATCAGCTTGAAAATGGCAATGGGGTAAAGTTAAGAATGGCAATGGGGTAAAGTTAAGAATAGCACCAAGGGATAGTGCAAAGAAAGAAGGGAGTTGAGGACAGATTCCTGGGGATGCCTAACAATGAAGGGGTTGTCAGAGAAAGAGATTGGCAAAAGAATCTGAGAATGCCATACATGGCGATAGAAAGAAAACTTGGCAAGAGCACAGCTATTATATATTGTGGTTAAAACTATTACATCGACAAAGGAGGCCTAGAAAATTCTTGTACTTACAGGACATTGGACAGAATTTCTAGTGATGACTAGCTACCTGCATCTTTTAACTCTTAAAAAGTTACAGGAATAATTATAATAATCTGGAAGAAAACATGTTATTTATAGTATAGTCTGGGCCTGAAAATATTGGTGGAGATGGGATTTATAAAGAAGTGACCTGGTCCTTTCTACCATTAGAGCAGAGGCTCCAGGAGGGCAGGAATTTCTGTCATTTCAATTCCTGCTATATCCCCAGAGCCTAGTACAGAGTCCCACACGTTATAGATATTCAGTAATTTCTGTTTAACAAATGGAATTACATGACTTCATTGAACAAGAATTTGAGAATTGAATAGGCAGTGATGGTTCCAGTTAACACCAACTGAACTCTTAGAAACTTGATATACTTCTGACTAGGACAAGGGAATATTTCACTTTGAGGTTGTTGGTTAGTAAACTGTTTCTCTCCGCTTTCTTTCTGCTGACCTGATATTTATCTTTTCATCATGATGTGGAGAAGAGCAGCTCAATTATAAAAAAAGCAATATTCATAGTAAGACTGGGTGTTCAGAGACCCTGAGTACAATGAAGAATGAATGCTAAAAGAGACTGACCTTACTGAGGAAGCCTTGGTCAGGGGATCTGTGACCACCTATCAGTGTTGGAGCCTGTTAGATCAACCACTGCTATCCAGAGTGGGGTTGTCCATTCTCCTGATTTCATGATTATATGGGACTTATAACAGACCTTGGGATATAAAAACTTAGTTTTGGATCTTCTGTCATTATTCCCACTACTAAATTAAAGACTTTCTATTATTTCTGTCTTCTATCAACCCCACTTCTCTATCCATCATATTTCCCAGAATCAATCTTGACTTCCGTAGTACTACCTTGAATTATTTAGCCTTAGGGGACGTAAAAATAAGCACGTTGAGTACAAAAGCTTGACCTCCGCTATGAAGTATACAAAGAAATGCGGTTCCCCTGTTTTATGGAGCAGAGACACAGCGAACTTCAAAGCGAAAGGGGGAAAAAAATCAACCAGACCTCAAGTCACCTGATTTCCAGTCCACTAGACCACACTCTGCTTCACTGCCAATACCAATACTTGACTGTGTTTCCAGGGAAGAAGGAATAGTAAAACAAAGAGCGAGAAAGACGAGCCAACTGTGATAGAGGGACAGGCCCATCAATCAAATTCCCTTTTTTTGTTTTTTAAATCCAATACCAGCTATGATCCCAGATCTTTAAGTAAAATTACCTAATTAGTAAACTGACATATTGATATAAGGGGTTTTCTTGGTGTCTGTCCTCTTTCCCTCCCTCCAACACATTGTTTTCTACCTAAAAAGCACTGAGGAAAGTTTTATTTTTTTTAGAGGTTCTTTTTAAAAGCAAGTTCCATGTCCACATTCATTAATGCTGTAAGTGTGCGTGCATTTGTGTGAGCAAAAGTGCACGCTTAGAGAGACGACATTTTTCAAAAGGCAGTGATGGTTCTGCCTTTTACCACCTTCTTTCTCCTCTTTAAATGGAAAGCACTGAACCCAGATGCCCAACCACGGAAGATTCTCTTCCAGAAGCAGCATCTGGCTTCCTGGCAAGACCTCCAGGCGAGTTGTTTGGGGAGCTTTGCAGTTGTCTCTTGGTCTGTCACGTGGATCAGATACCATGGCCTCGCTGGCTGGCATGTCCAGGCAGCTGCCAACTCCTTTCGGTTCACCTTTAATTCTGAGAACTAGCTTCCTCATTTTAATTTCTTACTGGACTCATTTTTCTCCCCACTGCCCATAAGAATTCCAGGATAAGACTGATGTCTCATTGCTGTTTGCCTGACAACTTCTTCTCCAGGCCTCTGTCTTTTGAACCCAAGTGAAATCCGGAGCCATTTAGTCCTTCATTAAAATAGGTTACTCTTAATAATATTTCTTCACCACTTCTTGTCAGCCTAGCTCCTTGTAGACTGTGGGGCTGTTCCTTGAAAAGAAAAACAGAACATTCCATCGGAGTAATTTATTCTGATCTGTACACGAGACATGAAAGTATCCTTGACATTTGTGTATTATTTAGTTAAATTACATTGGCTCCCCACATCCTTGTCACACTATGAACAAAAGAGCATAGCAGGACTGGGAAAGATGAGGCAATACAGCAGCATTTACAAATAGCACCTACTTCAGGATACTAATTTTTAAAAGTAGCTTCATTTTTTTTTTACCTGTTTATATATATATATATTTTTTTTTTACTTGTGAAGAATTCTGTGGGGTTTTTTATGGATAATTGTGAAGAACACGGAGTCCAATGGTAGCCCACGCACCAGGAAGCCGTGACAAGGTGCTGACAAGTCCGGCAGCAGTACCCAGAATGCAGAGGAGAAAGCAGAAATTAGAGCTGCAGGGTGACATCCAGGAATAGTTAACACGGGGTAGCTGCACATTTCCATGTTGTGGGGTGTTTTTTTTCCTTCTTGTGCAAGAAAAAGTGCAGATTTTATATAAGATTTCAGATCTCAAGGCTGCATTGTCTAGGCTAAGAAAAGACTGGACGCTAGCAATAGACAGGAGGAAATCTCATAAATAATAATTGGACTGTGGCCAGAGGCAGATTCAACCCACCCTTGACTTGGAGAGGCACACAACTAAAACCATCGGCTTAACTAAAATGAGAGTCTCTAGGGGACAAGGAAATGAGCTCAGGGTCTGTTTGGATCAGGACATTGGGAAAATCTCCCTTGAAACCAATTACATAACAGTAGAGCTCAAATTTAACATTAGAATTTTAAAGTATTTTAATTCTGGCTCAATGACATGTTTCTGGTATGTAATTTTTCCTCAGATTAATTTGTTAATATGTCCAAAGGAAGTTGGAAATACATGCCGAACTTAAAAGCTTTATATGAAATAGTGCCCTTTGTATAGAGATTACTGTTTGTCACTTCGAGTAATTTCTTCTGTGTCATACATTCTTTTTAACCAGGCTATTTTCTCTTACATTGTCCCCTTTCTTTTTTTTCTGCCTTTCTTCCCAATATCATCATCCTCCTCAAATTCCACCCCTCAGCCCTCACTCTGAGAACTCTCTTCACCTTCAAAGCATTATTACCTACATCATTCATTGTTCGTTTATTCATGATACAAATACAAAAGGAATACTTATCACAATAGACACTGAGCTGGAAATGAAGACAGTTTTACCAGGATAACAATCAACCCCTAGGATCTGGGAACCTTATTTAGTTCTGATGTCTACCTTCCAGCCTGCTCTGGGAATGTTCACTTTTCTCAATCTCACTCTCACTTCCCAACTTTCTGTCTCTAGCCCCTTCTCTTCTCACTGGGATTGGCAAGCCAGCCTCTCTGCTAGAGGCATTCAGTTAGTCTATCCATCTGATTGAGGAAATCTCTGCCCTTCTTTTCTTTCCCATTCTCAAGGAGACAAGTAGAACACTTTAGGACAGGTCCACTGCAAGAAGTACACGAGACATAGGTGTTGGTATTTGGGCACTAAAACCACTTTTCTTCCTGTTCTCCATGAACTGAAAGTCAACGTGCACTTCTTAAATCAGTCTTCCCTTTATCAATTTTGTTCACTTATTCATTCATTTACTTCATTCATTCAAAGATAAAAGAAATTACCCCTGCCCTAAAGGAATTTTTATCTAATCAAATTGAGTCTCTGTGCTTGGACATCAAAACAGAATAAATTTACTCGCAAGATGAAAAGACATGCAAAGTAATACTTGACTGAAATCTGTTTTTTCCTTTTTGAACACTTTTTTGGTAGTCATTTCACATCCCAGAAAAAATATTCTCTCAAACGCATCTCTTCTCTGATTAGAGCACACTCTGTTCTCCTGGCTCCTGTTCCCATTTTTCTTCCATTTCCAACCATAAGTGCTTCCCTGATACTGACCTTTGAATCATCAGAAAGGGATTCCATTCACTCCCCCAGTGCTACATTTTCTAATTAGTGTCAGACATTCCACCCCCCTCCCTGCCATAGGCATTTTATGGGTAGTTTACATACCCCACTATATTTTTCTAACTAGTGAGAAAGGAGAAATAAAATGCATGCCCTATTCTTCTGACCTCACTCTCCATTCACATCACTGAAAATAACCAATTCGTAGAGTGCCACACTCATAAAGTAATGTATATTTACCTGGCAATCCCAGGAATTTACCCCTCATCTTAACAAAAGAAGACCTGTTTTATCCAACCATTTCTACCTTTTCACTATACTCTCCATGAGTGTCCCCTCCAAGGCCACGTAGGCCTAGAAGCAGGTGGCTACATAGGGAAAAGAAATGCTTACTGCCCCACTCTAGGAATTTCTGATCCTAAAGTACTTTGATCCAGGAAATGGTAATATAGGAGAAAACAGGTATGCGGTTGTGTGTAGGATTATGGGAGGTAGAGATAGTGGGTGTAGGAGGGAGTTTGCCAGAGAGAGGCATTTTCTTCATCGCGGTGCAGCCACCTGAAAAACACCCGCTAATTAGCAGCCTGTAGCCACAAAACACAGCAGTTTAGTACAAGAAGAGAACAATACTTTACCTAATTGAAACTACAGAGCCGACTTAGGTAGGCTGCATGCAATTACACAGATTGGAAGTCAGCCAGGACACTGAGGTTAACAACCCCTTCTCTCACAAAAAGCACCACGGGAACTTTAATGACCACAAGTGGTAAGGGCTGTCATCCTGCAGCCCATCCAAGAGGCCTCACCTCTCACCACCCAGAAGAGCTTAATTGGCTGGAAAAAAGAGTGCCCTCTATTGGTGCCATGTGACTAATTCACCATTCTCAGGGACCAGGCTTTGAAACACTAAAATGGGGGGGAGGGGAGGTGTCAAATAATGGAGGACATCCAGAGGGGTCACATGGTGGACATTGGGAACTGTAAGGGCTCTTCTGCCTTCTAGTCCCATGGTTAGCACTACTGGCACCTAAGCATTTCAGAAAGTTCTAGCTCGGGTTTTCTCACACTTTACTGTGCTTACAAATCAAATTGCTTCAGGATGTTTAAAATGGAGATTCTGATTCAGGAGTTCTAGAATGGGGCCTGAGATTCCACATAGAGAACCAGATCCCGGGTTCTGGTTGTTGTCAGGGAACCACACTTTCAGGAGGCAGTTCTTACAAGGAAGAGGGAAGACATTCTCTGTGAATCAAGGGAGCAGAGGCTGAGCACAGAGAAAGGGAACTGTAAAATGAGATTTAACACCCGGAATAATCAGATTCACTTTCATCTGTCGCAGGAATAAAAGGAAGCAGAAACATGGAGAGTCCAAAATAATAAATAATACAAACCACTCCTAAAATCCACTCTTAAAATGGCTTTTTCTGTTGGGGAGGGAGGCGCAGATGTGTTTTATGAAGGAGATGCCAACTCTGAACAGTGGTAGTATTCTCACTGATTGATTGGTTAGTGTTGTGGCAGGGATACACCAGCCCATGGCAGTCTGTGATGACCTCCCAAGAACCAAAACTGTCTGTCTTTCATGATGAGTTATGAGAAGACAAGATGGCAGAATGCAGACCTCTAAAGTTGGACCAATGGACAGGGAAGGCAGTGGTAATCTTCCTTCAAAGATTTGTGAAATGAAATCAGAGTTACTGAAAAATATCAAAGAATGGGCTATTTTTTAGCTTATACTATGCAAACTTAGTTTATTGCTGAGTGCTATGGAAGCTTTCATGCTAAAGCCTGCTTGTACTATTAAAGGCTTAATTATTGGTTGGATTAATTATTATATTCTTTATCTAGTTATTTCCTAAGTGCTTTTTGTACTTATATCTACATATTTTGTGACTTCTTAATGATAGAATTCACTTTAGGTATATGGAAAGAAACACACACATTCACACACACACACACACACACGCACGCACACACACACGCTTAAAAAGTATAACCCAATTAATCCCTGGTGGAAACAATATTGGTTCCTACATTCAGGAATGCTATAAACTAGATAAGCCCGGAGTTTAAATATACATTTATCCTAATATATAGCTCATCAGTATAGCTGCAAAAATGCTATTACTTGCCAAAGATATATAAATTTAGGATATCATTCAAAATATATCACTCAAAATGTTCAGCTATCTAAAGCCAGCACGGTAAAGTACATATACAAGAAGGAGAAAAATATAACCATCAATCAATGAATCAACAGTAACTATCTATGTAGTGCCTACTCTGTGCTCCATATGACACTGGAGAGAGCTGGGAAGATTTAAAAAAAAAAAGTATAAGGTTCTGCCTTTGCAGAGCTATTAATCTAAGGAGGGACAAAGCACCCCTCTTAAAAAAGAGCAAATAAAGTACAGAATAATTGACTGTTAAACAGCACATACAAGGAGAAATGGACTAAAATCATTGAGAGGTCTCCAATGAAGTTAGGTTTTGAAGCACAGATGGGATTTGGGAAGCAGAGGGATGTTCTATAAGTCGGTTTAAGAAATGCCAAGGGAAGCCAGGATGTGGCCACGGGCAGCTGTGCTGTCCCAGGGAGCAAAGGAGAAGGAGAGCCCAGGTGCAGGGAGGAAGCAGGTTCTGGATGGGGCTTGGCGGAAAAGATGGAACTTGATGTCTGAGCCAAAACAGGTTATTGAGCAGTTGAAGACTGTAAGTTTTCAGAAAAATTAAGTATTTCAATTTTTCATAGCATCGTATGTAAAATGCATTTGGGGATGGAGGTGCCTAAGAAGGAGAGTGGAACCAAGCTGGAAATGGCAATTATCTCAGCATGAATAGAGAACACTTACTCCTGTGTTGGCTGTGGAAGGGAGGAGTTCCTAGAGAGACATTAAAGGAAGTCGAGATAATTGCTGATAGGTTTTATATTATGAATAAATAACTGGAAAGAGTTCGAGATGATGCCAGGGTGTCCAAGTTGTAGACTAAATAGAGTAGAAATGTCACTGATAGAAACTGGGTCATCTATAGACTTTGAGCACCAACTTTGTGTCAGGCACTGTTCTAGCAACTTATGATACATCATTAAACTGAACAGAAACCCCCTTTGCCCTAATGGTGTAATAAACATAATATGCACAACATATAAACATATAAACAAATAAATCTAATAAACATAATAAACAAGGAAAATTTGATAGCATAATAGAAGGTCTGGGTGCTGAAAAACTAGAAAAAAAGGGGCAGAGCAAAGGGATCAAGAGTGCTATTGGGGTAACTTGTAGTAATAAATTGGGTTTGGGAGAGAGCAGGTGAAATTTGGGAAAAGACATGAGGGATGGGAGGGAGTTTGTGAAGTAGATAGATACCTAGAGTCAAAACATGCCAGGCAGAGAGAAATCTAGAGTCTTGGGGTCTTGGAGCTACAGCGATCCAAGGAAGCCAATGTGGCTGAAGTCAAAGCGGGGAGGGAAGAGGAGGAGAGAAGTCATGCTGTGGACAAGGCCAGATCACATGCGACCCTGGGGGACATGGTGAGGAGTTGTCTCTTGCTCTCAGTCAAAGAAAGGGAGAGCCAGTTGTAGAGCTTGGAGCAGGAATGACATGCACTGACTTCAGTTTTAAAAGGATCACTGTGTTGAGAATACATTCTAGGAGAATAGGGAAACCAGTTGGAGAACTATGTAAATTATCCAGTTATCAATCTAATTAGGAAAAATTATTTGTGGGTGGAAAGTGTCCCACACATTTGTCTGATGGATTGAGAGAATGTAAAGAAATGGATTTCAGACCCAGCCTGGATATAAACTTCCCAAACAAATTTAGGCCTGCCATTTCAGAGATAAAGAGAGTGAAAGGCAAGAATATATACAGTTATTAGAATTGAACACAATTCAATTAGAAAGTCAAGAGAGTCCAGCCCAGATACCTGATCTTTTACTGAATCAAAGAGGGATCCAAGTGAAAAAAATCCCTGTATTCAGAACCAGAAAACCTGTTTGTGTCCTGAATTGGTGACTCCTTAATTGGATAACATAGCTTCTCAGAGTGTCAATTTCTTCCTCTTCCGGGTTAAAGGAGATTACAATACCTATACCTCAAAGGACATGTAAATAAAAACCCATTGTAAACTGGACAGCACCAAAGAGATGAAAGTCCCCCTCCCTGCAAGCTCCTACTGCAACCGTAAGACAGCTCTACACTCACCCTGTTGCAAAATTGCAATTCTTTCCTCATATATAGGTTAACTGTAATTCCTAGAGGACAGGAATCAGTTCTTTCTGGATTTTGTTACTCACACAAGCTAGTTCAATGGAAGGTATTTCGCAAGTCATTTTAGCAAGTGGGTAAGTGAAAGTATGATGGCAAAGGTAGAAATGTAGATTCGAGAATTAGCTCTTTAGAGGAACTACTTCAAATCATGAAAGTAGATGCTTTCGCCAAGGGAGTTCAGATCCTTTGCCAAGGGAGTTCAGAGAGAGGACAGAGTTAAACACCACTTCAGGGACAAGCACAGTCAGGATCACTCACCAACAAAGGGAAGAAAAGTAGAAAGTCAACAGATATTTCAGAATCATCAGCATTTATAAAAACCCGAAGAACATCATCAAATGGTATGACTCAATAAATAACTTCCACTCTAAAAGGATCCAAACAAATTTCAATTAGCTATCATTTCACCAGTCAGAAATTCCTAATAACTAACCATGTATCTAATAACCACACTCTAGCACAGAGATAACACAAGTTTCTAATGAAAGCTTCAAGATTCAAAAGTTCCTTGTAAATTATCAAAGGATGATAACGTTGTGTCAGTTGTAATTTTAATATTAATTGTGTTGTTTGATTACTGCTAATCCACATATGATAATACAATGTGTTTTCACCAGAGCATTGGCTTAATCAGAACTTCATACTCTCCAGGCCTTCTGAGTAAAAGAAGTTTACTGGGAATGAAGGAAAATTGAGTATAAAACCATCTTTCCAGTCTGTTTCTTAAGTACATACTTACCAGGCCATCTTGCAATATACCTAGCCAATAATTTCCATCTCCTCTCCAGAACCCGTTTTTTTTTTTTTTTCTGTCTTTTTAACTGACATTTTGGAATTCACCTGAAAACACCAACAATTTGCCAAGACAAAACTTGGCCTGTGGAGAAGACACCATATTCAACCCCAATCTGGAAAAAACAATGTACTCATTTTTTTTTCCATTATGATCTTAACATTTATTTTAATCATTATCACAATTTCAAAATTATAACTCAGTCCTAGGAAAACTGGCTTCTTGACAATAAAGAGTTAAGACCAGGAAGTTTACTCCCTATGCCCTTATTTCAATCCCTTCTTCCCTGTGGTACTACAAAATGAATAATGCCTTAGACATAGTTTTTGCAATGCTAATGTTTAAACAGTAAAAGATACCTTAAGACCTTCATCAAGATTTTTTAAGGCCTCATTTAATGTCAGTGTCAAGGTTTTGTGAGGAATAATTAATATAACAAAACAAGGTCTATGTGCCCATCGATTGCCAGGCGATTTATGCAGGTAACTCATTAATGCCACTGGGGGTTCTGCATGTAAATCCAGAAGCCTCAATAGGGAAATGGTACCCAATGATTTTTCCCCCTATAAAAAACACAAACAATGACAAGTATAAAAGAAGATAACCTGAATATCTATACAAACAACTATATAGCTTGTAAAAGTTTTCCATTTACATCCTGTCACCTCTTCTTTGCACATGTATAAAAGATGGGACAATTATTTCAACAAACCTACCCATATAAATCAACGCAGTTTTGCTGCGGGAAGCCTGGGTGTTTAAGGCATTTAATATTTCAGCATTGCCAGATTATCACCAGGATCCATTTCTCTTTGTGGTCAAGTGCATGATTAGCACTGTGACAGGATATTGGCCATTTTCGTATGAAGATCTGCAAATCCTAGTAAACAAATACCAGTTGGAAAAATTAAGAACAAGTCTGTGGACTGGAATGCACCCTACTTGTAATGGGAACAAAAAGCTGGCAATCAAATCTAAAGAAAAAGCTAAATCACAGCAGAATGACCTACTTTAAGGCATTTGCCAAAGAGGCAGTGTTTTTAGACAGCTCTTCTGAAGTAGCGTCTTTCTGTCTATGCCATCTGCAGATTTATTACAGCCTGAAAAAAACAACCAAAAAATAAAAAATAAAAAACAGCTCTATTTGAATGATCCTAAGAGCCTGGTCTATAGGAAAGATTCCAGTATTGTGGGCACCACACCCACACCTACTGATGTGGTCCAAGGTTTTGCTTTAGAGGCACCTAATTAAGAAACCCTGACTCATTTACATGGAGACGTTTGATCTAAATTACACTCCAAACCGCACCAAATTGGGAGCATCTGTGAATGTGAAATGTTTGTTCCCTGTGACGGCTAGAACAGGGCCAGCTCTGGACGGCACATGTTCAAGTGACGAAAAATATTTCACATGTAACGTACTTCTGAGACCCACTTTTCCACTAATAATTCATAGTGATCCTAACCAGTATCTGTACTTCCACAATTATTTCAGGCTGTGAAAAATTATGTCACTTTTTTTTTCCTACAGCTAGCAAGAGGTAGAAGACCACCAACTTTGTTTGTTGTCATGGATAAAAGCCCTTAGGTGCAGCCAATAGCAATAAGGCAAAGTTGGGTAGTGTAGAGGCTGGTCACTATATATACACATATCTCTTAACTGGGGATTCAGAAATGCAGAGCGGCGATCTACAGGGATACATCGTAAGCATGACTCCCTCTCATCACTGCCTTAGATTCAGATTTCCACTTGGCTTGCTGGTTCTCAGTAAAGCTTTCCCTCCCAACTCCCCTGAGGCTGTATTTGTGTCTAGAAGACACAGCTTATAAAGGTGAATATATTGAATGATTGAAAATCACATTATCTGTCATTGGAGGGTGTTCAGATATAATCATCTCATTTCAATCAAGTAAAAAATATCTAAGAAAGTAAATTAAAAATAAAAGTTCTGCCATTGAATATTGTGAACAGTCCTCAGCACATAATTCTCATGAAAGAGTGTTGTATTTCAAGTACAATAAACAATGTTTTATAGATACAGTTAACCCCGCACTTTGGCACCCGACGGCCACTTTACCTTATTAGGCCATATATCACCTGTGTTTCAGTGGGAGTCTAAAGAACAAGCAAGAAATTTTAAAAAATAATTCCAGATTCTTTTGTCTAAAAAAGATATTAATGCATTGATCTGATGTACTGTTTTTAGCAGTAGCTAGAATGAGATTTGAATATATTAATATTTTTAGTAGCGGAGCCCAGGGAGCCCAGTTAATAACTTATGCATGGATACATAGATAGACTTCAGACAGAGGTAAGGTTTTCAGCTCTCATGTTGGTAATACTTAGAGAGATCGAATGAAAGGGGCTGCTCTCCCTGCATCTTTGTTGTGGGCATGCATTGTGACAGTATGGAGCCAGAGTTCTTCTGGTTGTCTACACAGCCTGGATTCAATAAACTGTTATATATGCATATTATGACAATGTGGTCAAGGATACCAGATTTTTTTACTCTACCTTCAAGAGCCTATGCAGCCTAAATCTGGTGCTTATTTTTCTTGTCCCCATTCAATATGTTAACATATTCATAATTTAATACAGGTTATGTTCATTTTATAATTAAAATTATAGAGGTAGCTGGGAAAGCCCTCAGACTAGACTGGATGAAAAATAGTGATTTATTTTTTTCTATACTGTACTGTATGGTTCAGTGTGAATCCTAAATCCAGATAATCCCAGACTATATTAGTTTGCTAGGGCTGACATAACAAAATACCACAGACGAAATGACTTAAATAACAGAAATGTATTTTCTCACACTTCTGGAGACTAAACATCTCCAGATCAAGGTGTCAGCAGGTGTGGCTTCTTCTGAGGCCTCTCTCCTTGGATTACCTTCTCACTGTGCCCTCACACAGTCTCTCCTTGGTGTCCTGCACCCCTGTGTCTCTCTGGCCCACTTTCTTTTTCTTTTAAAGTTATCAACCATATTAGATAAAGAGTTCAGTCTCACTTTAACTCAATCAGCAAAGGCTCTATCTCCAAATATAGTCCCATTCTGAGGTCCTGGGGGTTAGGGCCTCAGTATATGAATTTCTGGGGGAAGACATAATTCCGGCCATAACACAGACCAAGGGTCTAGACACATCCATGCTGCTGACACACTCTGTGCCAAATGTATATTGATTTGAAACCAAAGCTAAAACTCAAGTTAATATTTTAAAATCTGTAGTATTTTTCCACTATGATTTCCAGTCACTTCTCCATCAGTAGGAAACAGATGAGGACTTTCTAAGGTTTAAGGGAACCAGCAGCAGCATATCTCTTCTCATACCTTCTCGCTAGACTGGAAGGAAGCCGTTACCAAGTACAGTAAGTGTTACCACAGTGCCCGCCTCAGCTCCACCCTGCCTTCAGGGACCCCTGGGCTGTAGGCATAAGTGCCTCCCTCTCCATTACTGCTGCCTTCCATTAGAAACAGATAATGCGAGAGATATCACTTTCACAATAAAACATTGCACTTACACCACACCTTTCAACTCAGCATTTCCAAATGCTTTAAAAATCATTATTATTTTTATTATTTATTTGTGGAATCCCAACAGTCTACTCAGCGCTGGGAAGTGCCTTCAAAGCCACAGAGCTATGGTCTCAGTTTCGCAAATTTAAACCAATGCTCAAATTTCCCTCTTGATGTGCCAGTAAAAAATCTGAAGGTGGCTGTTTATACGTGCATGCATATGTAGGAAAAAAAAATGGGAAAAGAAACTTATCTGAATTATCCTGCTACTTATATAGCTGAAGAAATTTGGAAAAGAGCCATTGGATAAACTTAGAACCAAACCAAGAAAAACGCAAGAAAGCAAATACATAGTTTGGGTCCTAAAATTCAGAAAATGAAAATGAATTGCCCTCATCAAAAGCAAGTACAATAACACTTAAAGGGGTTATTAAGAGATGCAGGAAATAGAAATCAATCATGCTCTGCATATTGTTCAATGGTCATTGTTTCCTGGGTCAAATCTGCTTGACATTCAGTTTAATACAGTTTTTCATCAAGTTGAAAGACTCTGGAGAAACTTTCACCTGGCCACCCACATTTTCCAATGGGGCTGTTGCCTGGTCCACCCATTTTTGTTTTCTGATTCTTTTTATCATCATTGCATATTCTGCCATCTTCTACTGAAACAACTCTGCTGCTTGACAAGATTTCCAAGGTAGTAAATATATGTTGTCTATTCCTGTAATGCAAAAACCTAGTCCAGTCAAGTGCCTGGCACATAGTAGGTGCCCAGTAAATGTCTGTGAGATGAATGAACAACACACTGACACAGTACAACAAGGCAGTCTAAAAGTACAGTTGGCATATCCTGCTTCATCAGCAAAGTTATAAGCTAAGACAGATTGCAACAAAGCTGAATAGTCCAGATGCAGATTAAAAATCTAATGAAATAATGATTTATTGGGTTGTCGGAAAAGTCACGACGTTTTTTTCCTATATTTTTCGTTGCCAAAATGCATCATGACTTTTCTGACAACCCAACAGACTGCTTTAAATCAAAGTGTCCAAAAACATTTATAGATAGTATAGGTTGAAAGTTATCTTGAGTAGTCCTGAATTTACCCAGGGAAGGTTTTCTGGGAAAAGTATGAGTTTGGGAATTTTTGTTACAGTGGGAGGGAGAAATCATAAACTGGGAAGTGTTCTAAACTATGGGGTGGGCCCACAGAGAAACACTGAAGGTAGAAATAGAGATCGGTAATCAGATGTAGACAGTCAGAGGCAAGGAGGCCAGGGTGATAAAGATTACAGGGCTTGTTCTAATGAAAAGCTTTCAAAGAAAGTAAAGACCACCAGGTACTGAGAACTACTTTTAGGATATAGCTAGTAACATAGGAACATCGTTAGTAACATGATTGGGGATTTACTAAAGTAGGAGTTCAGAAAATGAGAGCTGCCATTTTCTGTGAGGAGGATGTTTCTTTGGTCCCCTGTGCTTGGTGCCGGCTACCACCCTTGGCAGTTCTGCATGCTTCCCAGGGCTGAGAGTTTAGAAAGGGCCTAGACACACACTATAATCATATGTCTTTCTCAGTCCACATGGAGAGTGAATCACAAAATGGCATTTCCTGTGCTTAGAGAAGAGTATGAGATATTTCTTTCTCTTTCACCATTTCAAATTGGTAATGTCGAAAGACTACATAACCCTCTATATTGGGCGATTTTGATGCTTAAATATCTTGAGTGCTTCAGAGAAAGGATGCTGCAAAGCAGAGGAGAATACTGGTGTCTTCTGAAAATGAGTGAACTAAGCCACTGAGAAGTTGTTGGCCTCATCTCAAAACCCATCACATAAGAGCAGCATAGCTAGAAACCGAGTTCAAAAGTCAAAAGCGTCTGACTACCCTACATTAAAACAACTACAAAAAAATTTAAATTGCATGGCTCAACTCATGCTGCTTTATTATATTTTGTATTTAGATTTCACACATTTTTATTCCGAAGTGAGATGTCTCTTTAAAAATATAACTGTTGAGTTTAAAATCAGGAAGTAGTAAAGTGACTTCACAGAGAGACACATATGGAAGGTTTTTTGTTTTGGGGGCGGGAAGGAGTTGGTTTTGTTTTTAGTTCTGTGGAATTTCAGTCCAATCAACACCTAGGCCACTACTTTTTATATAAAGAAGAAGAAGAAGAAGAAGAAGAAGAAGAAGAAGAAGAAGAAGAAGAAGAAGAAGAAGAAGAAGAAGAAGAAGAAGAAGAAGAAGAAGAAGAAGAGACTTTTTTTTCTTTTTAATGATTCAGTGTGCAGAGAATTTTTTGCAGACATTGGGAGTTTAACCAGAGACATCCAAAAGTCAAGTAGAGGTACAGCAGCAATAGTGAGCATCTGACCTTTATTCTCATTCTCAAGAGGAAAATGGTTTATAGGTTTTTGAGGTCAGTGCCAGAAGGGAAGCCGTCTAATCCTCTCATTTCAAAGATGAGCAAACCTGGGACTTTCCCAGGTTATCTAGCCAGTTTGCAGGTCTTATCACCCAGGTTTACTTTAGTGGTGGAAACAAAATGGAAATAAGCTACCTTAATATGCTTGAGCTCCAACTGACTAATTATTCTAAATGGTTAAAAACAATTAGGGTTCTTAGATTTTCAGTTTCCAGTGGGGATGATTTCATCACAAAGGTCACTTTTCTACAAAATTGCCAGTATTTCCTCACTGTCTTAGCTCTACCTGGTACTTTAACCATTACTTCCATGTATACATATGTCACTACACCAGAGGAATGAATTTTCTTATCAACTCCACTCATGCCTCATGCACCCCCATCTGGAAGGCTTAGCCCACACACTCTTCTGTTCATATCCGAGCTCCTCTCTATGCTCTCTGCCCATCCCAGATTCTACCACTCCTTCATAGCATCTGCTTCAATGTCCAGTTCCTTTAGGATGTTCTTGATCTGACCCTATTTGAAGAGACCTATGCTACTCTCAACTCATACCCCTTCTTATGAATAGCCGTATAGGTGAATTTGACACTTACATACACACGGTGAATGTGGGAAAAAGGCTATTCATATTTTCATTTGATTCTTGCAGAATACCTACCGTAACTAGATAAAATTTATTGAGCACTAACCAAGTTTCCTATATTTTGCTGAATATTTAAAGTACATTACCTCAACTCAGCAACCATGTAAAATAGGTATTATCCTCAATATCCAAAATTTATTTTCCTAGATCACCCATCGAAAAGTGGTGAGGCTAATATTTGAATTCAGGTCTATCAGAATCCAAAGGCCTTATGCCTAACTTCTATGAAAAACTGCCTCCCTTCTCAGAGTTACCTGCACACAAATCCACTAAATATTTGTGAATTTGATTAATGGATGAATGAATAAGTTAACATGGAACCTGTTCCCTGTACCAATCTTGCAAAAGGGAAAATAATAAGAATTCCCAATCTTGGTTGGTGCCTTTGAACAGATGTGGTCACATACAGAGCACAAGGAAAGCAGACAGGTTCTCAGAAGTTAACAGTAAAGTCAACCACTGGCAGCTTATCTGGAAGTGATAGATGCACAGGGAATGAAGGGAGCCTCGAGTCAGTCTTGGCAAGCATTTGGAACTTTAGAGCATACATCTGGAATATTCTACTAGCCTCATTCCTTATTTTTCCTTTGCCCTTATTTTCTGACTCATTCTAAATGTGTTTTAACCTTTTTATATTGAATGCATTTTTATATACAGTAAATGCTTTAATTTAATAAGGTAAAAGTGCAAATCCACTTATTACATAGGAAAATTAACAAAGTAGAACTGGTGCTCCAATTTACAGAACAAGTTCAGTTATGTTTACTGAAAAGATAGAAATAGGGGGCTCATGGCCTCACATGTAATGTCAGCAAAGCACAGGACTGTAATTGTGAAGTTGTGTTTTAGGGAACATCTGAAATGTGTGAAGTTCTAGGAGATATTTAAAGATTCAGCTTGTCAGTATAAAAATCAGAAGAGTTTAAAGGCCAATGGAAGAGAAGAGGGATTTTCATAGAATAAAAAAAGTTATTTTTCCATTAAACACTACAAATAAACTCTGAGTTTGAAAATGATTTTATCCTCAAATACCATAAGATTTACAAACTATTTAGTATTTTAAAACACAGAGGTGAGCATTGACTAAGACTGAAAGATAGAGTTTTCTTGAATTTCATGGTAAATTAATACCAAGACAAAAAAGAGAAGCTCCTTTTATTATGGATTCTGAAGCCACCAGATGGCATTTCCTCCATTGTCATCACCAGCCCTCAGTTGTGTTTCTTAATGGGACGGGATTCTGGGAACTACTGATCTTCTCCAGTCATATCACATGAATATCTCAGTTTTAATAAAGAAAGTCCTTGTCCAGATTTTTTCACTTGTGGTAAGGAGCAATGCAGTGAGGTGACTCTCTCAGTTCATGAGAACCAACTTAGTTCGATGAATGAACCGTGAAAAGGAAATCAGGAAAAGGGAGCAAGTCTTCCTTACCAAATTGCTATTGCCCCCTGCGCCGTCAGTTGGGTGTTGTTGTCTAGGACAATGTCTCACAGACCTCTGAAGAATCAGAGTCAAGTCCCTTCTAGGAGTATTGAAAGGATGGGTATCTAGTTTGTTTTAACTGCAGACATGTGTGTGACCAAATAAAGCAGGTCCCCAAAGAGTTTTTTTCCAAATATATCTATGGCATTTATTCTTTATCCAACTCCATTTTGGGGGGTGAAGATCCTTCTAAAGTTATATAATCTGTATGGATTGATGGTTTGATACTCAAAACCCCAGATTTCAATTCCCAGTTACACCAATGAACTGTATTTTCAGTTACTGATTTCAACTTGATGAGATAGAAAAATAAAAACTACCCCAACTTTATTTTTTCAGAAAATGTTGGGGCAATTTTAATAAACCTATTCCCCAACTCACGTGTTATGAGAAAGCTACCATAAATTTTCAGTCAGAAAGTGTCTGTAGGTATATTTAGAGCCTAGGAGAAATCATTTCCATTTTTTCATTTGTTCAGTCTATGGAATTATGAAGCAAGAATTTTCTTTCCTCTCTGTTAAGGGGTGTTGACTCCTATCTATTACAATGAAAAGAATCTGTGTCTTGAGAAAGGCTTGGGGGAGTATGTAGGATTTCTAAGACTGAATATCCAGAAGTCTTTAAAGTCTTTAAGAGACATCACAGAAGTCAAATATATAATCATAACACAATTATAATATGATATCATTTTCTTAAAAAAATTCCTGTCAATTTATTTTTACAAAAAAATAAATGTGACCTACCAAAGCCATCAAATTCAAATAAATCTTCAGTCTAAATTTAATTTGCTTTTAAGTTGGCCTACACTTATTCATGTTAACATTTGATTCATGAGCTTTTATCTTTTTGTGAAAAAAGGGTCCAGCCTAACTAGTCTGGGATGTGAGAGCAGTGCTTACCTTGGTTGGGATGCACATGAGCACTAAATTCCCTTTAAAACAATCACAGTCCTATTCTCCTCAGAGATAGCCGGGAGCGGCAGCAAAGGGTGAAGGAGATCCATCATGAAATGTCCAGTGTCAATGTGTTCTCCCAATTTACTTACTGACCTACAGCAAGCAGCCACCCTCCTGACCCTCATGAGACAGAGCCTAAGGGGGAAATGGCACTGAGTACCAATCCCTATGTCCTGTTGTTCTGTGGTCTCAATTAAATGCTAATTAATTACCACTGGCATCTTTGGCATTGCTTGTCAAATTGCATTTAGGAGTATCTTTTCAGTGTTTAAATATCAGTAGTCCAAAATCCACAGCTAAAAATCACGTGTTACTATATCCTTTTTTTTCCCCTTTTCCAAACTGTGTTTTAAAATTCAACAAATATATCTATAACCACTGCAGGTAGCTTTCAAACACAACAAACAGGAATTGGTATTGTCAATTTTGATTAATAGTACTTCATTAATAAACATCCTGTTATTCAGTCTCCACCTGCACTCACTGATGTGGCCTGGAATCAATTAACTCATATAATTTGATTTATTTTACAAAGACATTTTGGGATGTGCTGGGCTGATGATAAAGGTCCTATTTTAGCAGTTCTTGATTGCAAGTTAGATTGTACCTGAATGGATTTCTTTTTCTGCATGGATGTGTATACATGAGTATGTGTTTTGCAAGTGAGTTTGAAGAAAATGCTGCTTGAAGAAGTCTTGAATTAAAGAATTCATTTTCAAACATGGTGGGGGGTATTCTTCCTGAATAGTCTGACTCTATCTAAAGACTCCTAAGAAAGACAGACCCTAAAATGGTATGTACTCTCTCTCTAAATCAAGCCATTTTATTTAGCAGATTAGTGATTATTCCTGTAAACCAAAGGACAAAATAGCATTACTAAGTACCAAAATTAAAAGACCAGCTAGGGCTAAGGTTTTAAAGTCAAATATTAGATTCAGCTTCATGCAGTATAATTTTGTTTTGCTTTAATTTGTTCTAGATGTAATTTCTTTTTCTCCTCTAAATATTTACAAGCTGTGGTTTCCAGATCAATCCATTTGATCCCTATTACGCACTCTATGAAAACATTTCTTAGATTATATAAGAGATTATATAGGTACCTTAGAAGTGCTAAATTTGGTGCAAGTGACAGAAGTCCAACTCAAACTCTTTGGGCAAAAAAAAGAGAATTCATTGGATTACTTAACTGAAAGTCCCATAATTAGATGTGACTTTGGGTATGACTAGATCTGAGTGCCAAAGGATATTGCCAGGAATTTGCCTCTTTCCATCTCTAAACTCTGCTTGTCTTTGGATTAGCTAGGTTTTCACTTAAAATCTTTCCCCCTGGCAGCAACATGGCAGCAGCAGGATCATATTGTATCAACTCAGCATCCTCGGGGGCAAGTAAGCTTCTCCTTTGCTGTGGGAATAGAAAATTCTCAGGAATAATTCCCATTGGCCTGGCTTGGATCCCTTGTTTATTTCATGTTTGTTCCTGATCCATTCACTGTGGCAGAGGAATGTATGGCTCTGCTTAGTTGGACACAGGACACAAGCCCACCCCTGGAGTCAGGGACTGGGACAACTCCATTCAAACCACAGAGCCTGAGAGTGGGGGAGATGTAGTTTCCCCCACCCACCACCCACCCCTGCCAAAAAAAAAAAATGATGAGTAGAAGGCCAAAAATAATCCACACCTATTTTTCCACAACAGTAAATTGTAACTACAATCTGTCACATTCCCAACATGATTATCCTATCGCTGATCATAATAATATTTCAATCAATAAGAGAAGTAATGAAGGCTAAGTCACATTAAGGAGGACTAGTGTCTATAAATAGAAAAGCTTGCCTATCTCTCATTCCCATTTTCTACAAAATTGACATCATGGCATAGAAAGCAAAACTGAAGCAATATCCATTGATGTATGTACTCCTTCATCCATGTAATCCTAATGGGCACCTATGGTGAGGCAGGCACTGAACTAGGCACTGGGGCTATAAAAATAAAAAGGCAGCCCTTAGAAGGCCTATATGTGGAAGTAGTATAGTGTAGTAATAAGAGATGCAGTGTCAGAGTTAAACAAAAGAGGATTCCAGTCCCGGCTCTGTTACTTACCTGTTGTGTGAGTGTAGACAAAGTTCTCATTCCTTCTGTACTTCACTTTCCACATCTAAAAAGAAGTGTGTTGTAAGAATTGAATGGGTAATATATATTATCTGCTCAGCGTACGGCCACGCACATAAGGTAATTGTTCATAATTAATAGTTATTACTGTGTACATCAAATGAGATCATGCATATAAATCTCTTTATACAGTGCCTGGCCCATAGTAAATGCTCAGGAAATTGTAGTTGGCAGCTATTATCATATGAAACAGAATGAAGGACTAAAGCTAAAGGAGCACAAAATTTAAAAACCCAAGAAATATCTATTATGATAGATTTGGAAAAGGCCTTGAGAGTTCACCAAGACCTACCCCCATCTTCAGAGAAAACCCTTTAGTAATTTCAGATATAGTAGAATTTAACTTCTCTTCAAAGAAAGCATTCCCCAAATCAACTCTCTTCCTTTTTGCTCTCATATTTCATCAGTTTACATAATATTTAATTAAATTACATAATTACAATAATAAGTACAACTGGCATAAACTTGTTTGAGACTCTCTCCTGGGACTTCCCTCTAGTGGGAACAGATGTGCACAGTTGAGAGTCATTAACTAGCCGCGAACATCAATGTGTTGTGGGCATTGGTCAGTGTATTTCACGGACGGAATAGAGAGCTGGTTAAGCAGAAGACAGCTGAGAGAACTTCTGCATTACTGCAGCAGTCTTCTGCATTCTCCTTTTTTAAAAATATAACTAACATACAATATTGTATTCGTTACAGATGTACACAACAGTTATTCAACATTTATATGCCTAAATAAGTGATCACATGATAAATCCAGCAACTATCTGACACCATACTATGCTATCACAATATCATTGACTATATTCTCCATGCTGTACATTATATCCCCATGAATTATTTGTTTTCTACCTGGAAATTTGGACCACTTATTCCCCTTCACCTTTCCCCCACTTTTTAATTTTTCAATTACAGTTGACATTCAATATTATTTTATATTAATTTCAGGTATACAGCATATAATTAGACATTTATATAATTTAAGAAGTGATTTCCCTGACTAGTCTAGTACCCACCTGGTACTATACATAGTTATTACCATATTATTGACTATATTGTCTATGCTTTACTTTATATCCCCATGATTATTTTGTAACAACCAATTTGTACTTCTTAATCCTTTCCCCTTTTTTACCCACTATCCCAACCCGCCTCCCATATGGAGCCATCAAAATGTTTTCTATATCTATTAGTCAGTTTCTGTTTTGTTTGTTTATTTCATTCTTTAGATTCCACACATAAGCAAAATCACACTGCATCTGTCTTTCACTGTCTGACATACTCCACTCAGCACAATACCCTTCAGGTCCATCCATGCCACCACAAATGGCAAGAACCTACTGCCTTCCCTGGCAAAGCAATATTTCATTGTATATATGTACCACCACCTCTTTATCCATTCTTCTATCGATGGACACCCAGGCTGCCTCCACACCTTGGCCATTGTAAACAATTCTGCAGTGAACATATGGCTGCACATGATCCCTCAAAGTAGTGTTTGGGTTTCTTTGGATAAATACCCTGAATTGGGATTACTGGGTCCTTCATTCTCTCTTGTTATAGCCTTTGTTTTAAAGTTTAGTTTGTCTGGTATAAGTATTGCAACCCCAGCCTTTTATTTGTTTGTCTGTTTCCATTTTCATGAAATACGTTTACGTTCAGTCTGTGTGTGTCTTTCAATCTAAAGTGAATCTCTTGTAGGCAGCATATGTAAGGGTTTTGTTTTCTTATCCATTCAGCCACCCTATGTTTTTGATTGGAGCATTTAACCTACTTACATTGAAAGCAACTGTTGATAGACATGTAGTTATTGCCATTTTATTATTCATACTTTGATCTTATTTTTTCCCCGTCTTAAAGAAGTCCCTCTAATATTTCGTATAATACTGGTTTGTTGGTGATGAACTCTTTTAGCTTTTTTCTTGTCTGGGAAGTTATTTAATTGTCCTTCGATTTTAAATGATAGCCTTGATGGGTAGAGTAATCTTGATTGTAGGTTCTTGCTTGTCATCACTTGGAATATTTGTGCTAATCCCTCTGGCCTGCAAAGTTTCTGTTGAGAAATCATCTGACAGTCTGATGGGAGCTCCCATGTAGGTAACTAATAGTTTGTCTCTTGCTGCTTTTAGGATTCACTCTTTTTCTTTAAACTTTGCTATTCTAATTATAATGTGTCTTGGTATGGGCCTGTTTGGGTTCATCTTTGTTGGGACTCACTGCACTTCCTAGGCTTGCATGTCTATTTCCTTCTCCTAGTTAGGAAAGTTTTCAGTCATTATTTCTTCAAATAGATTCTCAATCCTTTGCTTTCTCTCTTCTTCTGGTAACCCTATGATGCAATTGTTGTTATGCTCTCATGTTGTTCCAGAGGTCCTTTAAAGTCTCCTCATCTTTAGGATTCTTTTTTTCTTTTTGCTATTCCAATTGGGTGTTTTCTGCTACCTTGTCTTTAAAATCGCTAATTCGATCCTCTGCTTCATCTACTCTGCTGGTGATTCCTTTTAGTGCATTCTGGATTTCAGTTATTGTATTCTTCACTTCTGACTGGTTTCTCTTTTATGGTTTCTATGTCCATTTTTATGCTTGCTATCTCTTTGTTGAAGCTCTCACTAAGTTCCTTGAGCATCCTTATTGTTTTGAACTCTGTATCTGGTAGGTTGCTCTCCTCCATTTTGTTTAGTTCTGTTTCTGGAGTTTTCTCCTCTTTTTTCATTTGGGACATATTTCTGTGTTTCCTCATTTTGGCTACCTCTCTCTGTATTTGTTTCTATGTATTAAGTACTGCTTCTGTGTCTCCCAGTCTTGGCCAGGTGGCCTTATGTAGTAGGCACCCTGTTGGGCCCAGAGACACAGTCTTCCAGGTCACCTGATTCAGGTACTCCAAGAGTGTCCCTTGTGTGAGTTGTGTGTGCCCTGCTGTTATAGTTGAGACTTGATTGCTGTTGACATGCCAATGGGTGGTTTTGACCTTCTGACTTGCTGTGAGGTTTGGCCACGTCCACAGCTTACAAGCTGCAGTGGAGAGGGCTAACGCCAATGAGTGGGATTTGCCATAGTGGGCTCTGGTGCCAGTTGAGACCACCCTTTGTGTTTGCCACTTGTGAGGCTAATTGGGCTGTGCTCTGCTGTGGTCTGAAGCCAGTCTCAAAGTATGTTGATTCTGGGGCCTCTTGGGAGGGACTCTGTTGCAGGCCCAGGTCAGCCACTGCCTGTGACCAGCCAGATACTACCTGGTAGGAGCTACAAGGCAATCCACAGTTAGTCATGTGCTGTACCTGGAGGTGTGAGGGAGAGGCCACTCTATGAACCGAGGTCAACTGCCACCAGTACTGGGTCTGGGGTAGCTCCACAAAAAGCCAGAACACTCCAAGGTCTGCCGCCACCTGCTGGCTTCCATAAGGTTCAGCCACTGATAAAGCTTCTTGCAGTTTTCAAGTTGCGTGAAGCAGGGTCTCAATGAGTCAGCAGAGTGGAGCAGCAGAGTTCACCAGGCCAATCAGATTCAGACTTAGCGGGCTCAACACAGGAAATATGGCACCTGCCTGCCAGATGCACATGAGAAGGACCCCTCACAGGGAAAGTGGGGACTTCCCTCCAGTCCTCGCTCTGAAGTTACATAATTCAGTGTCTCCCCATTTGTCTCTGATGCCTCCAGAATTACTGTCCTCTGCCAGAGCCCAGGGTGAGTGCCTGTGCAGGCCTTTAAAAGGGTTTCCCACAGCCTTCCGTCCCACCAGGACAGTCAGAATACCCACTGTTTTTCACGGCCAGAAGTTGTGGAGGCTCCTCTTCCCAGCACCAGTTCTCTGGGCTGGGGAGCTTGGTGTGGTGGGCTGTAGTCTCTCCTTCAGGGAGAACCTCTGTATCAAGATAACTCCCAATTTTCAACTGCCACACATGGGTTTGGGACCAGCCCGTTTTGCATCTCCACTGCTCATACTAGTCTCGATGTTGCTTCTGCTTTATATTTTTAATTATAAAACTTCTGTTCAACTAGACTTCAGATGGTTCTCCAGGGTGGTTGTTCTGTAATTTAATTATAATTTTGATGTGTTCATGGGATGAGGCAAGAATAGTGTTTATCAACTTTGCCATCTTGGATCTCATACTGCATTCTCCTCATTGTCTTGAATGACCCTTAGTTCTTGAAAACTTATATTCGATATATTTACTTGTATTTTTATTTTTTTATTTTATTTTTTTTTTTTTAGCTGAGCCATCCTGCCACCTGTTGGCAGCTTAACGGCAACTCAGCTCAGGCTGGCCTCGAGCCGCTGTTGCTCAGAGCTCAGCTTGCACTCTTGAGCGAGCTCTTAACCAACTGAGCCATTTGGCCGGCCCCTTTACTTGTATTTTTAAAGCATCCTTCTATAACTGATATGCCTAAATTTTTATAGCCAGAATTTAAAACATGCCTTCTAAAATCACCTTTGTTATTCTATAGTGACGATTATATATTGGGCAAAAAAGTAGTGTGAATAGAAAAATGGCAGAACATGAAAGATGAATATTTGATGCTGCTCTAAATTCATTTCTAACTCCAGTCTTAAATAATAGGTTATAGGGCCAGCCGAGTGGCGCATTGGTTAAGCGCTGGTTTTGGGATGCCAGCGGCCCCAAATATGTGGGTTCGGATCCCACATATGAGGGCCAGTGACACTGCCCTCTACAGCTAACAACAGCTCCACCTGTAGCTGGGCTGTGCGAGCCCCCGAGATGGTGTAAGCTGCAGCCCCTGCTGCAGTGGGCTGCCATAGGCTACAGTGAGTGGCCCCGCAGCCAGCGTGAGCGGCTGGCAGCCAAGCGTGAGCTGCCAATAGCCGCGGTGAGCGACATCCAGAGGCCGGCGACCCATCTGCCTCATCCGGGAAGAGCGCAATGACGATACCAACAGTGAAGCAACATCCTCCGCAACTAGACTGAAGAACAAAAAGATAGCAACTTGTCTGTTTCCCTTCCCCGATTCCCCAACGCTGTTCCCCTCCACCAATTCCCCAATAAAAATCTTTAAAAAAAATAGGTTATATATTCATTTCTAAGAAGGAAAAGATAGAAACTTGTCTCACACATTAAAATGACACTATCAATTGGCTGGAACCTAAAAGATCAGAATATGCTTTCCACATATGCTTGTCCAAATGCAAATGAAATTTAGGGACCATTCTTTCCATTCTTCATGACGATCTCATGAAATTTTTGAATCCTATATGTTTACGTCTTGCAAACCTCAAAAATCAGAGTGCCATAAAAACAGGAAAAATTGGAAGCATATACATTTTAAAATTGAGGGAGGGGTAGTGTTAGGGGGGCTAATTAGTGACTCTGTTAACTTTTAGGTAATAGTCCTTACAGGCTGAAATCTAGTGTTCTATTTGCAACCAGGTACTTCTGCTGAGAGGAGTATTAGAAGTAGCTCAGTCTGTGCCTCGCAAAGTTAAAATTTTGTGGTCAGAGTAGAAAATGTAGCTATCATGTAGAATTGGTCAAATCCAGAAGACGTAAGCTTTTCACTGGTGGTCTGTGAGGTAATTAAAGAGTCCTAAACAACAAAGGCATACTTGAACTCTCAAGTGTATGTTATAAGATTTGGATTTTTCTCAAATAGTCACTGGCCACCCAGCAGACACCAGCATTCTATAGACTGGCTCAGTGGTTAAAGATGACTTGAACCAGATCATTTACTTTGATTTGTACAACCTCCAAATCTCTGTTTGAACATCATAGAGATTGACTGATTTCAGTATTTATGTGAAATATGTCTTCTGTAGTCATTATAATTTCAAATAAGTTTTCGATATAAATAATTTAAAGTTTAATAATTACTTTTGGTGAGAAAAAGATTTATGAGCCAAGGCATCCTTTTTAGTTTGTTCTTCTCAATCCATGAATCGAAATAGTTACACCATCCAAATTGCATGTTATGCTCTGTAAAGAACTTGTATTGACATTCATTGCACAGTCTGGAGCATCCTTCTTAACATGAGTTTAAGTGCCACGAAAGGTATGCTGGTTGGTCCTATTCATTGGTTCAAACCTTCACCTCCATTCCAAACATCCATAATAAAATATAGCCAGATCTCCTCATTGGGAAAAAAAGGAATTAGTGAGTACTCATGGAAAATTTTGAATTGGGAACACTGAAAAGAAAGGCTGGAACCAGGTTATGAAAAGACTAATATGTCCTAGTAAGTGGCTGGGATTTTACCTAACAGACAACAGAAGGCCACTGATGGATTTCAAGCCAAGAAGACTGACCCACATAAGGACTGAAAGAGCCCAGCTGCATGCAGATTCTGCCTTGGAAGGCTCTATGACCTGTATTTGGGGACAGGCAATGAGAGCCATTCAAGTATACTTGCGAGAGCAGAAAACGACAACAGCCTTACCAGAAGGAGCTGGCAAACATAAGTGAGCGAGTCAAGCTCCCCAGCAATTTGTCTAGGGTTCAGACCTGGGTTCTGGCCCTCATGGGGATATGAAAGGCAGAACCAAGAATCAAAACCACAAACAGAAGTGTCATTTGGGAAAACTGGGCACATACAGCTCAGTCCTGCTGCATCCTGGAATCAATGAGCTGGCAGGATCCATAGGCTCTTTAGAGGAAACTTTGCACAGCTGAGGCAGGCAAGAAATGGCTCCGGGAATCCTTAGGAAATTCATCAGTTTACATCATCATTCCTATTGAAATTAAAATGAAATGTGTTCAAACCTCCAATCCTTATACAATTAGAAACCCAGTGTCTCTCAGGTTATTGGAAAGGATTTATGTTTCATGTAGTTGTTTCTGGCCTGATTTCCTGCTTCGGCTGAACCCACAACTCACTTATGCCTCATGTACACTTCCCAGTGTCCCTTATCTGGACAATTCCTTTGCCTTGCTTTCCAGAAGCTCACTCCAGGACATAGCACTTGGTAGACATGAACTGAAGATTCTGGAAGATGGAAAGATTACATCACAACCAGCCTAGCAAATAATTTAAATTTCCGACTTAAATAATAGGCATCTCTATAATTAAAATGTACCTTGGTTATTCTTTCTACACCTTCTGCTAAGGAGTTTTAAAGGAGTTTTCCATTTGTCCTCCAACTTCCCACCATGTCATTCTGCCCCCCACTGTTCCTTCATATTCTTTCATTTTACACACAACCTTCGTAAGTCCATTTCATGTTTTGTACTGAAAATTTGGTCACTTATTTTTCTGGCTGTGTTCTAATGATTATCTTTTCACAACCAAAATGGTCCATCAAAATGTTTTGCTAAGGGAGAAAAAAAAGATGATTTTTCTCCTGTGAGAGAAATTCTGCTGCCAAGTATTAAAGGAAGATTTTTTTTTTCCCCTAGTATACTTGAATCTCTAAGTTGAGCGTAATTATACCTCTTTGTAACTTAGGTATAGATTAATATATCTAAACCGATCTACTATGCTACCCTTGTATTGTGTTGGCTCTTCTGACTATCACTGTCTGACTGCATATGAAGAACAACAGTCATGTCAGAATCTACCTCTTGACTTTCGTCTTGACAATTTATAGATCCAATGCTGTTTAGACAGGTACAGAGGTAATTTCACCAGTGAGGCAATTCCCTTGGACCATTTACATGCAAGATATTTCCTCAATTGGAAAATGCTACGGGAGGATTTGAGTGAGAATTCAGTAAAGAATTCCTGAAATTTCAGTGTTGAAACTAGTAAAAGTGCTCTACTATAAGAAGCAATATTCTCACCAGGCTGTCGATATCATTTGAGAAATTTACATCTTGAGACAGTGTCTGATGGAGGTGATAACAAGTGCAGTGTCAGCAGTCTTCCAGGACTGTCAGTTGATCTCATTCCAGGTAAAGCAGGGGCAGTTTACTGTCTTATTGCAAAATAAATGCAGGCCCCCAAACTGTCAAATACAGCATGAGCTATTTTGTGTCTGAAAGAGAATGAAATCTTCTCAAGAAATGATGAGAGCAGGTCTGTTCAATTTCAAGTTTAAGGACCATATTTATGTGCTCGAAAGTTGATTTAAACTGCCTTTTGTTTTCCAAATACTATAACCATTTTACCCGCTTTTTTGGAAATGTTCACATTGTGGATAATTGAGAGGGAAAAAAAAATTAACAAACCAGGCAAGGATCTAAGAGCTATCCTCAATGTACTGTATTGTGAAAGTACCTTAACACTCTGTCACTCATTCCCAGCCCCCATATTTGTCTCACCCCAAATCACTGAACCGATCAGTGACAGAAATGTCAAAGACCAAGGCAACTCAGCTTTGAGCAGTAGTGGTCCCTTGACAAACATGGGGAAAACGTCACCTTGGCAGGTGACACACATTTGGGCCTTGGCTAGCGCCTTAGTGAACGATATTAATAAAGACTAATTAGATAGTTTTTGTTTTAATGTTTCCAAAGTGATGAGCAAAATAAAGCCAACCTAAAGAAAATATTTAAAAATCTCCCACTGAGCATGCTCAGAGAGAACATTTTAAATTATTTTATTTTTAAAATGCTCAACCATTTTCTTCAAAAACTTGGCTTGATCTGCTTGATTCAGTGATAACTGAAGTTATGCCAACTTTGATGTTTTTAGCTTCAGCTGTTTTAGAGCTATATGTGATCCCCCCAAAAGGTTGGAATGAATTTTTTTCTGAGTGAAGAAGGAAGCATATGTTTTAAACGTTCATCTGCCTTTTTTGAAAAGGATGAATTAACATCCTATAATATTTTACCTTTGGGCTTAAAATAAAGAGTTTTAGTTTAAAAGTCAAGCAGACATTTTTGGAAATTAAAAGGAGACTCTTGCCTTCAGGATTAAGTCTACGGATTTTGTCTGCTACCCAATGCATTTTGTGATTTGCGTGTCTGCTACTATTGTTTTTAAAATGGCAGCAGAGACAAGGCAGTTTGGAGACTTAAGCAAGATGGACCACACACAAACTTAATTCCAGGACATCAAAGGACAATAGAATAATATGCAAAAACACTGGAGCATCTTGAGTACATTTTTTTCTAACCAGATAAATGGCAGGAAGAGTGGGAAATAAAAATTAATTTAGAAAGCTTTAATCCACCTGACAGCCTAATTTTTCCTTTTAATTTATAGAAGCAAGAAGGGAGAAATAAACAGTGAGAGGTTAGAGGCTGAGTGGTACTAAGTATAACTGATCCAATTGAAGGAGCGTGTACTTAGAGGATAGGGTTGTCAGGCTGGCTTCTGAGAGCCATGTCTACGTTTTCCTCTATTATGGACCCTGCCGAAGCTTCCCTCAGATTTCTTTGGGATCAATTGGTCATTGGCTCTCCTTAGGACACACCAGAGACGGTAAAGAAAGGAAATTAGGGTAATTAAGGCTAATACAATTATTAGCTAGAAAACTAGTAGACAACAATCCTAGGAATGCAGGAGAATCTGTCAGATGGCTCCCAGCAAGCCCTGTGGTTGGTATAAAATTTGCATGAGAAGTGGCTTCTGAGTAAGGGTGGGATACTCCCCAGGTTAATATAGATGGAAACATTGGATGATATCGGTGCTTTTAGATCAGACCGAGGTCATTTCTGCAGATGACTATGCAATGCCAAGTCCAGTAGTAGTATCAAGTTAAATTTCATTGAATCACAACTCCTACTATATTCTGGTATGTACCCAAAACTCTGGAAGCACAACAAAAGGAAAGAATTGGTAAAGAAATGACAAATGTCTCACTCTCTTATAATGTCAGAAGAACTATGGTCAGAAAAATTGAAACCAGAATGAAAGAAAGGTTTAAGAGGAAATTGAGTCTGTGTTTACAAAAGGATTTCAATTCTGGGTGAACTGTCCAACTCAACCAGTTGCTTTGGAGAAACATGATTAAAGTGATGACTGAGGTGTTTTGTGTCCTAGCCTCAGTTTCCTTTATTCCCCTCTGAGTCCAGTAACAGCCAATCAGAAAGGAACCTGGCCTGGAGGCTTGTCAGTGATAATAATTGAAAACATCTGTCCATGTAGCAAGTGTGGGAAGCCAAGGCAGCTCCCTGACAGAAGGAGTTCTCAGACAGCAAAGCCATAACCACGACTGTGCTCATATTCTCCTTCACAGACTTTTCTCGCTGCCAGCTGTCTTTATTCTCCTGCCAGGAAAGCAAGGGGCCTGGGGCTCTCACCAGGGCTGGGGTTAAGTGAGCTGGGGGAAGGAGGGAGCCAGGCTGGCTCGAAGCTCTGGGTACAGAGACAAGGGCTATCAAATTGGGAACTGAAGAGACTCAGGGCTGAGGGGAAAAGCAGCGAACAGAGAAACCTGTGAGGTATGAGGACAGAGGGATAACAGTGGAAGAAGAGTTCAGATTACGAACCCAGGTGACCTGGTTTTAAATCCGGAGACAACCATTTCCATGTGATACTAGATAGCCTCCCTATGTCTCAAGTTTCCCATCTTTAAAATGGGAATAATAATAGTACTACCTCATGAAGCTGTTGTCAGGAAAAATAGGATCATACACTTGAGTTGCACATGGCAAGAACTGAACAAATATTACCTCTTTCATCAGACAGAAGATAGCACTCGAAGTTTAGAAAAGTAGAGGCAGAGGTCTCTACTGGAGGGATGGATTCCTAGGTCAGAAATAGAGACATTCCTGCCGATGGTGCCATATTGACTTAGACAATTGCCATGCTGTTCCTGCAAAGATTATTCATGCCAGACTGTGGCCTTTTAAAAGCTATGTTACCTACCTGTGTTGCTCAGCTGCTTGTGATCTCAGGACTGACTCTCTTGTTGCCTCTTTCTGCCCCTGGAGCCACATCCTGGGCTATACCAGCTTCTGTCTGATCTCACTGACTTCACCTCACCCCAAAAGTACCAATGCCTCACTCCCAGCCCAGCAGATTGCCAGATCTTTCAGCGTGGTGTTGACCATATCAAGGGAATATCTGGTCAGAAGAATGCCAGGAAAACAATATTTCTGCCAACTGAAGAGAAAATTCCAGATTATAGGTTAGAAAAAAATTTAAAACAAGGAAAATTGGAGCAAGGAGAAGAAAGAAAACCAAGTTCTTAATAGGAAGATTTAGATGTTTTCCCTGCCCGCAAGGTGGGTGGGGTGGGGAACTTCATTGAGAATATAACAGGCCAATAGGTTTAGAAAGAAAATATAAACAAAAGATTATAAAGGACAACATTAAAAAAATATCAAATTATCCAGATGGTTTCATTGTTTAAGATATCCGCTGTATATAAATTAACCACCTATGGAAACTGCATTAACAGTCACATCACCACAATTGTATTTATAACGAACTCACAGTTATTTGATGTATGATAGTCACTGGGAAGCTAGAAAGAATAAATCCAGCTTGCAAAGAAACAGAGCTTACTTTTAGGGTGCGGCTTGGTCCTGAGAAAATCTTGCTCAACACATGGGTGGCAAGAAATAACACAAAAGGAGAGACTTAGGGAGGCTGACTTTGTATCATTAGTTAAGAACAGCTATGTATTGTATATGTATCCAACATAAACACTTGGCTAAGGATGTTATTCTACTGACAGTGTTTGCCTTTCCTTATGGTCATCAGCTGGTGACTACCGCTACTTGGCTGTGAAGCACTTCATCCATAAAGAAAAGCACCATAAGTAATAATGAGTGTGAGTTTGTGTTCGTTGCAAAGCAAGAATCCAGATTCAACAAGGGATTTTTTTATCCAATTGAAATGACTCAAGTTGTTTCACCTAATTGGGCTTCTATAAATCAACAGTGTTGTCATATTAGTAATCATTCTAGATAAGGCATTGTGATGTGGCCCCATACAAGGGTACAAATGTATAAACACAAAACAAATAGAATCTGTTGACCCCCTTCTACTCAGCAGCCTAATACATCTTCCCTCTCTCAAATATCGCTATTTAATAAAATCACCACTTAACAACTGACATTAGTAGATCTTTTTAACCATTGAGAGACTATATTTTTCATTTTTATAACTCTCTCTTCAATAGGCATATACAACCACAATATTCTGAATATTGTGCAATTGCTTTTTAAAAACAAAGCAGGTATATATGTGCTAATATGAAATCATCACCCTTACATATCTGTTCTGTATCTAGTCCTTTAAATCTTCAAACAGTTATCTTTGAAAATTAATTATTTCTAAATTTTTCTTTGTCTCCTTTGATACCTTTCCCCCTGCAGTTTCCTCTTTTTTTTTTTTTCAGTTCTCATGGGCAATGTGGTTGAAATCCCCCCAGCAGCTTGCTTCTCAAGTTCCCAGATTCCTTCTCATGCAGGAATACCTTCTATGACTTCTATAGATGTATCTGATTTCCTTTTGAAATTACTTTTCCCCTGAATGGCACATTCCTGGCACATACGCCACCATTCTCCATCCAAATCCCTCGTAGACATTATTGGTTGATCACATCACCCTTTCACACTGACATTTGAACTGTAGGATCCTTCCCCACAGAACAGACAGCCACCATCATTGAGGTAAAGCACATGTGTGTGTCATGCCTCTGCCAGAGCGGGTCTCTTGATCCATTGCCACCATTCTTTTATAAGTGTTATGAAAACAGAAAATGCAGACTGCAGACACACCCTCCTGCTTCCAAGAGAACAGGAGGCTCATGTCTGTTTCCCTAAAAATCCCTAGTGTCTGCCTTTTTGTTTCATTCTTTATTTTAATAAATAAGTGAATATATTATCATAAAGATATACACACCCTTTATATAATATATAATGTATGCATGAACATATATTTAAAGTACATACCTATATATGTAAGACATTGCTGCAAACTCCTTACATTTCAGAGTTCTCTTCTTTTGCAATTGATAACCATGCTTGCAATGTTGTCAACTTTGTCCAAGGTTGTCAACTTTGTTTACAAATTATTTCAAGTTTGAGGAAGAAAAAAGGGGTCCAATTTTTTTTAAGTGTTAAACTGTTTAACAATAAGATTTGGAGCACAAGGAAAATAGAATTTCTCCAACCCAACTGTCTGATTTTCTGAATGAGGGAGCTGAACCTGAGTAAGGCTAGGTGAATCCCAAAAGTCCTATATGCAGTAAAAGTGGAGCCAAGATAAAAACCTGGCTTTCTGTTTCCTGGTACAGGCTGGTCTTCCACCCCATCATAAAACTGATGTGCACACTGAATGAATCACCTTTCTCCAGGTTCCTATGGTATTCTGGGTCAGTAGGCCTCATGATCTCTACACAATTCCATAAGTCAGTGAAATGGGTTCTTTCTCATTTGGATGATGTAGATATTATCTATAAGGAGGCAAAACTTTTCAAACCAAGCCTCATAACTCCTGCATTCTATTTTTGGCACTTGAATCTAAAGTCATTTCATGCCACCTCATAAAACATTTGAAAACGGAACATCCAAGGATGCTATCTTATACTTACTGAATTCCCTTTTCCAAAAAAATACACCTAAATGTTCCATTAGATGTTTGTATTTCCAAATTATTTTCTCCAGTCATCCTCTGTAATTTGTTTCAAAGACAGTAAAAAGAGAAGGCAGGAGAAAGGGAAGGAGGAATGACATAGAAAAGGACTCAACATCTTGCTAATGAACTTGGCTCTCCCTTCTGGACTTAAGAGAAAACAGCTAAGAAGGGCTCTGTACTGACTGTAGAAAGGAAAATATTGGGGAGTACCTCATTTCTGTTCAGGTCAGCTCTCTTTCTGCTGGAGTAAAAAAGCATCTGGGTGAGGAAAAATTTAACCTGCTAGCTGCCTATAAAGCTAAAACTATTTGTAATCATAAAAAGGTATAGAATAACCAAACCTTCTACTGCAAACAAAAATGGGAGTAAAGCTAGAGGTAACATACCACCTCAACTCAAAGATTTTGCAATCTAATTGAGAGATAAAGCATATGTGCATGAAATAACTTAGAGATAAAAATAAAACATGTCAACAACAATGTAATACAATCTGAATGTTTGAATGCCAAGAAAGCAAATAACGAAGTGATCAGAATACAATTTTTAAAGGCTTCCTAGTAGAGATAGGCTTAAATATGGTTTTGGATATGGTGACTGACAGGCTGCAAAGCAATTGCAATGTGTGTGGCCATAGGATGGATGAGCAGAGAAGCTGACCTCTGGGCCCTGAATGTATGCAATCTGCTTTCATTATCTCCTTTAATTAATAAGTTTTATTTTTCAGAACAGATTTAGGTTTGCAAAAAACTGGGCAGAAAGTACAGAATTCCTATATACTCTCTCCCCCTACCACACACACACACACACACACACACACACACACACACACTCCCCTATTATTAACAGCATGCATTAGTGTGGTACATTTGTTGCAATTGATGAGCTAATAATATTAACTAAAGTCCATAGTTTCCATTAAGGTTCACTTTTTTTTTTTTTTAAGATTGTTATTGGAATTGGGTGGGGGAATTGGGGAAGGGGAATATTGTGTTTTTTCAGGTGTTTCATCAGCTCCAAGTCAAGTTGTTGTCTTTCAATCTTAGTTGTAGAGGGTACAAGCTCAGCTCTAAGTCCAGTCACCACTTTCAAACTAATTTGGGGGCGGGGGAGATGTAGTCCACCATCCCATGTGGAAGTTGAACTGGCAACCTTGTTGCACACTGAGCCATCAGACCACCCATCAGTAGGTCCTGGCTGCTCAGCTCAAGGTACCCTGTTCAATCTTAGTTGGGGGGGTGGGGCAGGGCACAGCCCACCATCCCATATGGTTGTCGAACCAGCAGGCGACCTTGCTGCTAAGAGCACGCACTCTAACCAGTTCAGCAGCAGCTCAGTGGCAGCTCAGCTCAGGCACAGCTCACTGGCCCATGTGGGAATCAAACCGGCAACCCTGTTGCTCAGAGCTCACACTCTTAACCAACTGAGCCACTCAGCCAGCCCAAGGTTCACTTTTAATGTGTATATTATATAGATTTTGGCAAATGTATAATGACACATATTCATCATTCTAGTATCAATACAGAGTAGTTTCACTGCCCTGAAACTCTTCTGTGCTCTGCCTCATCATTTCTCCCTCTCCCCTAACTCCTGGCAACCACTGATCTTTTGCTATCTCCAGAATGTTGCCTTTTTTAGAATGTCAGATACTTGGAATTATACAGTATGTAGACTTTTCATACTGGCCTCTTTCACTTAACAATAAGCCTTTAAGGTTCCTCCCATCTTTTCATGGTTTGGTAGTGCATTCCTTTAATTGCCTAATAATATTCCATTGCATGGATGTCCTGCAGTTTGTTTATCCAGTCACCCATTAAAGGACATTCATGGTCTTTTTTCAAATTTAAAAAATGTTTTCTAAGCATGAGTTTTTTAACTTGAAGTTTTTAGACAATGCGTTGCTCAGGTAAGAAATATGATTCTCAGAACAGATATTCTTTTGACCTTGAGACTTCTTCGTCTAGGGGAATATGTTGTCATTTTCCGTAACACGACACTTCATAGACTATCATTTCTGTCCTTATACTTGAGTCATGTGTCGCTTAACCTTCTCACTTCCATTCTTTGGTGATGTGAGAGCAATGAGTTTTAGAATATACAACCACAAGATGAGACTTATGAAACTAAGTTTTGAATGTTTAAATGAATGGGATTATTAGCAAGCATCTATTGGAGGTCGTGTCTTTCCCTTTCCTCTAGAACTATACCACCGTGTGTCTTTACAATGATTCAGAACATAAATCTACATTTGAAATTGTGGGGAAGGAAGATACTTTCCTCCACCCCCAAGGTTCTTTCAGCTGGTCTAATAATCAAATAGACATGAGACAGATTAACAAGAGAAAATAACCCAATTTAATACATACCTATGTATGGGAACATCACATACGTGAACAGTTCAGAGACAGAGAGGGAACATGGGTATACACGACATTCTGAGCGAGGGTTGAGGTAAGGCACCTTGAAGCTTCAGAAGGTCACTGTGAGGAGAGCATATGTTCAGTAATTAGTAGTTTTCCCTGCCATGGAGGTAGGTGAAAAAGGTTATCTCTGATAATCTCATTATGGGAAAAGCCTCTAATTCAAGTTCTTCTAGGTAGCTAGGTAAGGGAGGGGCAGAGTTCCTGGCGCCTGTTTCTCAAGTTGTCTTTAAGTCAAAATCATCCACATACCACAGAGGTATCTTGGGGTGAGCTGTTCTGAATCCCTACAAAATTATGCCTTTTTCTCTCTTTGTTAGTTGCAGTGTTCATTATGTTCAAAAAAAAATTCTGTTATTTTTCAAATGTGACATCCTAAGCTGTCATCGATTCTCTAAGTGGAACCAAATGTCACCTGGCACACTTGTGTCTTCCTTTCTGACACCAAATAACATTGATAAATGAATTGCGCTATAATAATAATAATTAATAATAATAGTAATAATAATACCTTGCCATTTGAGGAGAAGTTACAATGAAAGCCATTTACTTGGCCCATGATTATGTATGTATACATGTTGATTTTTAAGACAGCACACAGGTGGCTTTGCCAGGAAATTATAAAAGTTCAAGCAGAAAAAATAATCACAATATCTTTCAGTCATTTGCTGCTTGTATTTGTTTCCTTAAAATGCATAGCTAAATTTTCTTTACATACAGATATCACTTGGTAGGTAGGGTGTATCTTATTACTGGATTATTTTCCAGTACATTTGGCGTAGTTAAAGGTAAAGTGTATTAACTTTCTTTCAAAATAAAGATGAAAACAGAGTTGTAGCGGCTGTGAAAGCTTCAGCCATTGTCAGGAAGTTAAAAACTGACAGGAGGTCCAAATAATCAACTCTGCCTGGCGCATATACCATAGTTTTCCCCTGGGATATCTGGTCTAATCCTACAATGTATCTGACTGGCATGAATGTAGAATTACTTTCAATAAAGATTTTATTTCAAGCTTCGATGATTTCCCCCAAAACATCTTGTCACTAAAGTATATCATAGAATATCTGATTTTTTTTTTTGCCCCTACAAGTCAGCTTTTGAGGGGGAAATATACACATTGCAACTCAAGTACTCAATTCAAGTCAATTTACTGTAAAAGATCACATTTTAACATATCTACACTGATTAAAGATTTGCTATGTTAAAGAAATCAGGGAGCTGTTAAAGAAAGCTTACCCTGAAGTCTGCAAATGGAAAGAATACGTAACACATTTGCTCGTCTACACTTTGCACCCTCCCGGTAGTAGCCTCCTATCCAAGGGCAGGCAGGACAGATGACTCCACAAGCTAACACTGGGCTTCTAGAATATTTATCTTTTTGCAAGTAAGGAACATTTAAAGGTCACATCTTCCAATAAGTATGAAATCGTTTCCAGACTATATGAGAAATATGAATGGCCTGGTCATTATCACACTAAAATGATCTTCATTTCTCTATCCTTCTCTCTGTCTTTATCCTATTCTCTCCCTTCATGATGCCAAATTAAGTCAGTGTGTTTGAGATAGGGGAACAGTCCAGTAGCAGTACATTACTCTATTTTGAATTCACTGAAATATTTCATTTTGTGCTTTCTTCCATTCTTTCAGCCTTGGTGTCACTTTGTTTAATTTATGCTTGGTTCATAAAATCTTAAAAATATCTTGTGCTACCTACAGAGTTTTACCCCTCACTTACTAAAAGCATACAAATCATATAGCTTAATTCTAATGGGATAGAAGTAATTATTTTAATATTTAATAATCATAGCACATTATATTTATACAATGTTTTAAATTCAAAATCCCTCTTATCTCTTTTATTATATTTTATAACTAACATATGATATTATAATAAGACTTATGTGCAAGAATGAAAACTCAGCATGAATAATAGCAGATAAAACAGGAGAAAGGCATGGAAAGGTCTAGATCTGAGTCTCAGCTTTTTGACTCAATGGGCTCGGTGACTTTTAGACAGGTCATTTAACCAAGAAGTCTTTAAACCTGGGTACACACCACATTTGCCTATGAAGTTTTCTTAGAAACTCAGAGACCTGGGCTAAATAAGAATCTCTGTGGGATCCCTTTGCTTTTTAAAAAGCTATAGCCAGAGTAGAAAACCAATAACTCTTAATCTCCTTTTCTTTGTGTTTTTTATTTTTTTTTTTGAGGGTAGTGTCACTGGGCCTCATATGCGGGACCCGAACCGGGGCCACTGGCTTCCCAAGCCAGGGCTTAACCACTGCGCCACTCGGCTGGCCCTCCTTTTCTTTGTTTTTAAAATAACAATTGACAGAGGCAAATTTAACCACATATCATAAAAATTAATGTTTCTATAATTTGGAAAAGGTTTTACACACGTTTTTTACTTTATCTTCAAAACAACACATGAGGTCAGTTTTGCCACTAACTTCACTTTGGGGACAAACAAATTGAGGCTCAGAGAACTGCTAAGGCCTAGCTAAGACCATACAGTCAATACATGGAGAATTAGAATTTAACATTCTGAGATTCCAGATGACAGGTTTTCCCTAGAGCCGTGGTTCTCTCCCCTGGCTCAATAGAATAACACTCAGAGTGGTTTTCGGGTTTTTTTTAAAGAATTTATTGGGGAATTGGGGGAGGGGAACAGCACTGGGGAATCGGGGTAGGGGTACAGACAAGTTGCTGTCATTTTGTTCTTCAGTCTAGTTGTGGAGGACGTTGCTTCACTGGCCCATGTTGGTATCATCATTGTGCTCTTCCCAGGTGAGGCAGATCGGTCGCCGGCCTCTGGATGGTCGCTCACCGTGGCTATTGGCAGCTCACACTGGCTGCCAGCTGTTCACACTGGCTGCTGGCCACTCACTGTAGCCTATGGCAGCCCACTGCAGCAGAGGCTGCGGCCCACACAGTTGCTGGACTCGCAGCAGCCCAGCTCCAGGTGGACCTGTTGTTCACCATCTTAGCTGTAAAGGGCAGTGTCACTGGCCCTCATATGTGGGATCCTAACTGGGTCCTCGCTCCTCAGAGCTGGTGTCCCAAGCCAGCTCCCAACCAAAACGCCACTCAAAGGCCCAACACTCAGAGTTTTTTATCAAGCCCAGATCTCACTGCAAGCCAATTGCAACAGAATCTCTATGGGTATGTCCCCAACATTCATATGGTTTTGAATGGTCCATAGATACCAAGATACAGCAAGGACTGAGAATCTCTGCTCTAGAATGACCAAAACAAATTTAGAAAATATAAAGTACTATATACATGAAGCACGATGGTTTTATACTAGTATTGTTAATGATAAAATATGAATTTGGAGTAGAAGGAAATGATTAATAAACACAAAGCTGGTCGTGGCTAGATTCTACACTAGATTTCAGGTCTTGTATTTCACAAGCCAAAAGCTTCTCTGATTCCAGAGTGCTCATGGGTACCATCTCAGGTTGCATTTAACATGGCACAAGTTAACATACCTATACACATCAACAGAAGGAGGAGTGGAGCAGGATGGGGAAGAAAGAGAAGTCAAACTAGGATAAACTAGGATGTGGGCCCAATAAAGCCTCATCAATCCACAGGAGCTCTGGAGCATCTATGGCCCATCAGCGTTGTCTCCAGATGGACCAAAATGACTCAGGCTTCCTACCCACACTGTGATCTGTTACTGGTTGTGGGCTGTGTCCTAGAGTCTGTTGGGGTGAAATTCTCTCTTCAGCCAAGGGAAACCTTGCAGGGGCTGACTGCTGAAGCTGACTGCTGATTAACAAGTAACAAGTTCTTCCTTAAAAAGACATCTGGGCAGAATATCTCATGTCCACTAGAGTCCACCTTTTGTGCCTCTCTGCTCCATTCTTTATGTATGTTTGGGGAACCGCTCCCCCAAGCCTCCTGAAGATCTCACTTCCCAAAAAAGCCTTTGAAGAAGAGGCTTTAGTAGGACAAACTCAAACCCTGCAGCTGAAACTGGGCCTGAGCCCATGACTTGCACTCATTATCTCTTTCCTCCACTTTCCATTCTAGATGCCCCTCCCCCTCAGTTATTGCCTCTGTGGATCATGGTGGCTTACTCAATGCAGTGACTCCCCTCCTCATCCCTGACGGGTCTAAGCTCCTAATCACCATGTCTAAGACAAGAATTTCTGCCCTCTTCATTAACCATGAAAACAGGGTGACAGAGAACTTGGAGGCTCCACGTAGATCATTAGGATGCCACACATAAATTTTCCTTCTCCTCCTTGTGTAACAGCAACCCTACCTCCTCCACTTGCTAAGGGTTCATGACCCCTGGCTAGATGGCCACTCTTCTCCTTGCCTGCTGATCACTGGACCCAAAAAGCCCTAAGTGCCAGGAAGAAGCAGTAGCTTATAAAACAATGACTAGATGTGCTATTCTAATACAGTGATACAAACTCAATTGGTTCCTTGTTGGTTGCCTATTTATTTTGCTCCTTGCGGACATCGTATTCTATTAACCATCTTAATAGCTCTCTGTGAATCAAGTTCCCTTGGCTGTCCCTCATGCTTATTATTATAATTACACCTACCTGGCTTCTAGCAATGAAGCCCACCAACTGATCTCTATTAGTTCACTGTCTTACCATATCCATTGTTATTGTTGAGCCTAGTTCAGTAATGGGCTCTCCTACAGGCAACCCTGATTTACAGAGTAAAGGCCCCTGTAATTGCAAACAACTTTTTTTTGTGGAGTATCAGTGGTGCTTAGCAATAGCCCTTCAATATCATTGACCTCGTAGCTACTATCCACAATCTCCGACCAGTATTTTTAAATGCCTAATACATTATGCAAACTACTAGTTTCTTTTAACATCCCGATTTACCACCAGTGAGAGTTTTAACAATTGGACTGCCACCTTGTGCCAAAACCCAACTGTATTTGCCTACTACCATTGACAGATCCTCATTGCCAGCCAGCCATCAAGTGACCCAACCTCAAATCCCCATTTTTGCTGGCTTTCCTGGACCACTCCTGGAACCAATAATCACAGATTAAGTTCTGTAGAAGGAGACCCTGAAACAGAGTTTTACATGCAGAGTATTTATTATATGAAAGGGAATGGGTGGAAGCGTGATTGGGCAGAGGAAGAAACTGAGATGTGGACCCAACTGAGTCTCAGCCAACCCCACAGGGAGCTCTGGAATCCATGCAGCCCACAGTGGGTGGAATGCTTTTAGATGACCAAGAAAAGTGGTGTCATTTTCTTTAACTTCAACTATCCATAGTATAAGCCAGACAAAAATTACATTCTATTTTAAACAACTCTCACCAGTTTTATTCAAACTGGGTACATGTTGGAAACTCATTGTCAGATGGGAAAGGCACCCTACACAATTAAAGGCCCTTCACAAGTTCTCAAGAAATATTAGCTCTCTTCAACTCTGCATTCACATTCTCAATATTGCAAAGTAAGTATGAAACTCCAGTGTGTGAGGAATATAGTTATTTTGCCATGACCGAAACTAATTTCTCTGTCAAGGCCCATTCTTCTAAATAATTTCAATCTAGTCAATTCAGAGTGACTTCTAGACATTTTCCTGGCCCGTTTCTAGTTCTGGAGGGCTACATATGGCCCAAGCATTTGGTGGGGGACAGGGAGCACATCAATTTATACCATATTTCAATAAATATTTATTGAGCACCTAGTGCTATGAGCCAAACACTAATCTTGACCTAGGGATACTACCTTAAACAAAACAAAGTTCTGATGTTCGATTTGTTTACATTCTACTGAAGAAAGACAATAAGGCAGATAAGCAGGGTAGAAAGTATCTGGCTTATGCCACCTGTCTAGGGTGGTCTTCTTTTTCTTCTGTTTTTCTGTCATCATTCCCAACTTTGAATCCCAGGTGTGGGTTTCAGCCACTATTCAAGCAAAACTCTGTGAAGCTATCTTAATGCCACTTTTGCCTGCATATACCATACAGCTATTTCTATTTAACTATTTCTAACATGTGGAACCTGAGTAACCTTAGAACCTTGCTCTATCCCTAGGTTTTCCCCAAGGAGAACAATATGGTCCATGTGATCTTAGAATCCTCAAACCTTCTAACAGCCTGTATCCCTGGGGAAGTGGGATGGAAAGCGGTCAGGACTCACCTCTTCCATGGGATATCATCAAAGTCTTAGCTCTCTTCAACCTATTTCTCTTCTCCCAGTCCAGAAAACCTTCCTTTTGTCTGGCAGCAGGGTAGCCTGGCTCTTCATCTACCTTCCAATTTATTGCTTAGGCCATAGCTGCAACTCTGAATTCTTGGACACTTATGCTTTTGAAACTCAAAGGTACAGTCCTTAGTCATTTAAATGCCCGAGTTTGCAAAAATCCAAAGCACTTTCTCTATTTTGCTGCTGTACCATTCCTCCACTGAGATCAAAAAATGCTGCCGACTAAATCTTGTGGAAAGGCAAGAGGTATAGGGAAGAGTGGGGACAAAACCTCGGTTATTATACATTATCCTACCTCGTCTCAGATGATAGTTTGACGTCCCCAGAATATCTATTCTTTCTTCATTAAACTGGGAGCTTAGACTATATTTTAAATGCCATTCAACTTGCCTTCTAATACAGAAATCTCAGACACTTCTAAATGCCTCCTGATAGAGAACTCATGACCTTTTTATGTAAAGAATATTGAATAACCTTGATAGATTCCCCTAGTACCTTCCCAGTATTCATATAGAAAAACCTATACCAACCAAGTAGTAATAATAGTAATATCTAATGATGGGATTATGAGGGAATTTTATTTTCTATTTTGATTTATCTGCATTTTGTAAGCTTTCTATAATAAATATGTATACTAGCCTTTCTCCCCTAAATCTTCCAGGGCAAGTCTTCCAGGGTGCTGTTATTATAAGTGGTACTGGTAGGTCAGCAGAGCTTGAGGAATAAAAACTAAGACTTCTTTTACTGCTGGATGGTCAAATGTGGATGGCTAAAACCATTTTAAAGCTTGAGAGAAAACACCTAAGGGAAATCACAGCCGAAATTCTCAGCCTGTCTCACCAAAATGGTGCAGTTCCATTCACAATGAGAAAGGAATGCTTTCCAAAGTTTAAAACACTGTGTGAATCTGGAGAAAAAGGTAATATGTATTAATTTGGCTTTTCATCTATCTTAATACCCTTCTCATTTTTGTAAATATAGCCTAGGATGTGAATTAGGTGACTTCTTGCTGACTCTCTGACTCACTTCTCTTTCAAGTCTTCCTCGGGCCCCAGGCCTTAGGGAACCCATAATTTCAAATGCAAAATTCTTGAATCTTAGTTATTTGATGAAGAAATATCTATATCCCAGAATGAAAAAGATCTGCATCTTAAACTAGGTGTGTCCACTTATTATGTGGCTTTGATCAAATTATTAATATCTTTTGGTCCATTTTGTCCATTCGAAAAAATTCATCTGAAAATTTTCTTTCACACCTGAAAAAGAAAATGGGAGGAGCAATGTTCTTAATATATATTAAAGTCACAATAATTTAAACAACAAAGTACTAGTTCAGACTACACACAAAACTCTCAGCAGAGTGGGATATACCAGTTGTGCATATCTGAGTGTAGGAAACTGCACAAGAATGTAGCATTACAAATGTTATAGGGTAAATTAGCTAGGTTTTGGAGAAAAATTAATTTAGATTACCATCACATTTCACACAATAAAATATATTTAAGATGAATCAGAGGATATGAAAATGAAATCATTAAAAAAAAAGTAGGAGAAAACACTGATGATATTTATCTAATCTCTTTCAATGGATGGATTTTATAATAATAAAAACAATGGTAGAAATTCCAAAAGAAATAATGCTACATGTGACCCCATAAAAATTTAAATAAATAAAATTAAGGAACAAAAGAATTGAGAGAATATGAGTACAACAAAAATAATGAAACATTATGCTTCTTAATAAACAAATCAAAAATGAATATATGGAGGATATTCATTGTAACATTGTCTATAGAAGCAAAGAAAAAGAAGCAATCTAAAAGTCCCCCAGCAGGGAAATGGTTAAATAAATTAAGGTATGTCCATGCTATGAAATTTCACAACTTTTTTTGAAAGGATGAGGTATTTTTATATGTACTGACTTGGAAAGATGCCCATGATCTATATTTAAGGGGGAAAACAGCAAATCGTAGCATGTTATATATTTTTTATCTCATTTTTTAAAAGAAAAAAATATATACGAAGATAGGTAGATGGTGGATAGATAGCAAAACATCCAGAAGGAACACTCATCTGTTAATTATAATTATCATGAAGGAGTTTGAATAGGGAGTGGGAGGATTTTGCTTTTTTTTGTTAGGTTGATCTGATCTTTATTTTAAAGACTCATCGGAAAAGGTTTATGATCTATTTGAGAAAACTGTTTGGGTGGTGATTTAGATAAAATTATATTAGATGTATGTTGAATATTCAGATCCATATGATTAGCACGCATGATTTAGAACATGATCTCTTTAGACTTCTTTCATGATCACATGTCTGAAATCCCATTTTCCTTCCCTTTTCCTTCTTTATTATATTGCCTCTTTTCTCCTGATTAGTACTTTTTTTTTCAAAGACTATGTATTCATTTTATTATACAAAATAAATAAACTGGATTAAACAAACAATAATAGGCTCTCAATAGGCAAGGAAGAGAAAAATCCACATGTCTGTTTTTATGTTTTTTTTTTACTTTTTCCTCTTTTCCCTAACTCAAGGAATCCTAAATTCAAAGAATGACAGGCCATTTTTCACCTATCAAATTGGCGATTCTTTTAAAAGGAATAATACCAAATGATAATGATAACAGGACTACATGTTACATGCAGTAGAATGGAATCTGCGAACTGATCTCATATTATCTCATTTTAAGAAAAGAAGAGACATAACTTATGATCTAGTGCAAGTTCTCAAAGTGTGATCGCTGGGCGAGCAGTATCATAACCTAGGAACTTGAGAGGAATGCAAATTCTCATATCCCTCCCCAGACTTGCTGAATCATTAATCTGGGGATAGAGCCCAGCAATTTGTTTCAACATGGTTCCCAAATTATTCTCATGAACAGCAAAGTTTGAGAATCATTGATCTGGGTGTTACATTTCTACTATTTTACCCTAAGGCAGGTTTTCTCAACAGCAGCTCTATTGATGTATTGAGCTGGATAATTCTTTGTTGTGAGGGCATGTCCTGTGATTGTAGAATGTTTAGCAGCATCCTTTGCTTCTACCCACTGGATTCCAGAAGCAACTCCCCCACCCAACCCAGTCATGACAATTAAAAATATCTACAGCAATTGCCAAATACCGCATGGAGGGAAGAGGAGAGGGCAAAATTGCCACTGGTTGGGAACCATTGCCTAAAGCAGTACTCCAAAATGTAGAGGAAGAATATATGGAAAGATTTCTTTATATATCAATTTCACTTATACTAAGATATCATAGGGTACAACCCATTTTGTCCCATATAAGGTAATAAGTAAATAATAAATATGACATATGAGGTATGATAAAAAAATACGGTGAATGTTTAAATTAAAAATATTTATTACAGTAAAAGACACATTGTCATTAATATCTCTCAAGATACCCCTCCTTGCTTTAAACACACTTATCCCATCATTCTTGCTACTTTCTGAAGCAGGTCTGAGTGTCTTTCATTGTGCTGTCATGGCTGCCTCAATGTAGTGAATCATTTTGACTTTGGGGAAAAGCCAGAAGTTGCACGGTGCCAGATCCAGAAAATAAGGTGGATGAGGACACACTGTAATGTTTTTATTTGACAGAAATTGCTGTATACCAAAGTGATATGTGACATGGAGTGTTGTCCTGATGGAGGATTATTTAAGGCACACTTTAACCCTCTGTGGGGCACAACCGATCTCACAGATTCATTGCACACAGAGATGCCACTATGAAATACGTCTTTACTGTACTAAGTCATAAACATGACCAATGATAGGTTACAGTAGAGGCGGAAGATATGGAAATGATGAGTTACAATACTTAAGTTAACTGTTAGATATTTCAAAATTTGTGTGCAATTTATCTGTGAGATCAGTTGCGCCAGACGGAGGGTTAAAACACACCTTCTCTTCACCGTAGCTCACACCCAACTCACTTCACTGAACAAGTTGAAACTTGTCACACACTGTTACTAAAGTTCCATGTGCTGCTTCCCATATTGAAGATCCCTGCCTTTCCATTGGATGGCACTCAGCAGCAGCATTCACTGTATTTTGTAATCACAACGGAAAGTCTCTCTATCACACGTCACCTCTAGCCACACTACCCCGTCTCTAGTCTTACATGCATCAAGCACAGCCTTACCACTGGGGCTTTTCACCTACTCTTCCCTGCCAGGAGTTCTCCTTCCCCTGGTGTGTGTACCTAAGCAGGTCTCTGCTTAAATGTTCTTTCCATAGGAAGGACTACCTGAGCACCTTGTAGCTATGTGTAGCACTTCCCACCACTCTCGGCCCATGAGAATTATCTGTGGGCTATATTATCTGCCACCAGCCAGACCCCACCCATAATAAGCAAACCAGAATCGGGGGTGGGTTTGGGGACATCAGGATTTTTTTTTTTAAAGGTCCCCAGGGTCAGTGGAAGAATGACTACTTCTCTTTTTTGTTTTTCTTGATGTACTTCAGGGCCTGAAATCACATTATATATTGTTTAATTGTCGGTTGTCAGTCATTGTCGGTTCTCCTGTTAGATTCTAAGCTTCATATGGGCAACGACTTTATCTATTTTACTCATTGTATTGTCCCCCGACATCCAGAACAATGCCCGACACCTAGTAGGTACTAAATAGATTTTTATCAACGAATAATGGTTACATTGAATTACTGTTAATGGTTACTGGTGGATTTTTTTTTTATTATACTTCTCTAAACTTTTAAAATTCTCTTGAGGGCTGGCTGAGTGGCGCAGTGGTTAAGCGCTGGCTTGGGAAGCCAGCAGCCCCAGTTCGGTCACACATATGAGGGCCAGTGACACTGCCCTCAAAAAAAAAAAAAAAATTGGGGCCGGCCGAGTGGTATGGTGGTTAAGTACTGGTTTGGGAAGCCAGCGGCCCCGGTTCGGGTCCCACATATGAGGGCCAGTAACAATGCCCTCAAAAACAAATAAATAAATAAATAAAATTCTCTTGAATTGAATGTATTACTTTATAACCAGAAAAAAGAAATTAAAACTGATTTTTAAATCTGCCTTTGAAATTGTGATATATTTGAAGCACAGTGATTAATACATAATAGATATTCAACAAGTATTAATAACTTAGTGTTTGTTCCTTTTTGATGTTATCTACATAAGGGATTCCATTGTAATGTCCCAGTTTATCTACGATTGTTGTCACATTATAGAATACATATTTCAACTAGAAATAAATCACTTTGAAGCCTATGGGCTATTCACTCTTTTTACTTTATCAGTCTTTCTAACTTATTAGATAGTCTGAATATTGCTTTAAAAGATACATTAGAATCCCCTTTTAATGACCAATCAATAAAAATATGAAACAAGTGAATAACTGCAAATGTTTTAATCTTCAGCGCTGAAATCAGTGCAAAGAGGATATTTAATAAATGCAAAGAATAGGGCCATGTAAGCTATGAATATACAACTGCCATATAAAGTTCCTCATCCATATGTGCTCTGAGAGAATTATATACCCATGGCTTCAAACATTATTTAAAAGCAAAAATGTTGCGCTGGCCGAGTGGCGCAGTGGTTAAGTGCTGGCTTGGGAAGCTGGTAGCCCTGGTTTGCATCCTCCATATGAGGGCCAGTGACACTGCCCTCAAAAATAAATAAATAAATAAATAAATAAATAAATAAATAAATAAATGCAAAAATGTCACTATACCCATGTAGGAGAATAGTTGTTAACTTATTTTAGAAAGTAATAATATTATATTTGGATATAAATTAAATTTCACAATTATTTAAACCAGTTAATTTAAAAATTAACATATGCAAATAGCTGAATTGCCAGTAAACAGACACCTTAAAACACATTAATGTTAAATACAAAAACACTGGTGAATACTCTTCTACTTTTGCAATACTGAAGATTTTTCGGACATACAACCATGACATTAAGGGAGAAGGTGGAATTCCTGCTAAGTCCCCAATCTTATGTTTTTTTTTAAAGTCTAGTATAGTCAGCAGTATAGTTTGTCCAAATTAAAGGCAGGCAAGCGTATAGTTAACATGAATTCCCCTCAAAAGTAGCTAGAGAACATAGAAAACCAAAGTTGAGCACATTGAAAATTTATTCTATTTTTAACAGCCTCTTTCACTTAAGTGGTCAAAGTCACAATTAACATTTCACATACAGTGGCTGAGCTGTATTTTGCAAGCCAGGTGTGACTTGATGGCAAGAGTACATTTACCACCACACTCTCCCTGTTCAAGTTAAACCACGTTAAAGTTGTGTGCATTGGAAAATCATAGCGTTACAGAGATAGGAAAGGGAACACTTTTTAATACACTTCCAATAATTTGATACTTGTCCTGCAGGCAATTATGTGGCTTTCAACTTCCTTTGCAAGTCACTATGGTAACAGTGAGGCACAAACTTAAAAGGAAGTTTGCATCTATATATCTGTTTAGAGCTGGACTATTATTAAATGCTTTGGTCTTCTTAATTCAGCATTAATTTTGAGTTTTGTACTAAAGCAGTCTTTCAGTTTGAGTCATTTGGCTGTGATTTTAAGCAACTAAGAAATTTTTTTGACTTAGCAATTCAGCTCACTCTTGGAAAAACTTACCCAGCATAAGGCTGCGAGGATTTTTTTGTCTGGGGTCCAACATCTGTAGCATTGGATTATAGATTGTTTCTAAAATAATCTTAAATTGATGGATCATTGCTCCTTCCATTTGGGCCCAACAAAAGTAGCTCTGGCATTTCCTCTCCTTTTTATGCTGTAAACTGTATATCACCCTTTTAAGCTCTTGCCAGAAAAATGAATTCTTATCCACTTCAAGATTTTATAAACTTGAATTTTGCTTAGCGGTATAAGAATTCCTTTTACAATGAATATATATCAAATGCTATTTCATGAACAAATTCATAAAATCATAATTATTTTTGTCAGGCTATTTTAAACTAAGCAGTATTAATAAATAGCCTTTTTCGAGAGTTATGCTTTGGGGGTCTTTTTCCTATTAGTCAAGCATTCACAGGCACTAAACTTTTGAGCTCTTCATGTTGCTTAGAATCAGGTATCTTTGTTCTAAGGATTTCTTAGGAGTAAATTAATGGTGAGTAAATAAACATGTAGAAGAATTTCCAAATATTGATCTAAGGTCTAAATGTTTTTGCACTTTCTTACCCATCCATCAATTCACTGTATGTTAATCTCTCAGCCATGTCTTAGCTCTCACTCCCCTTCAGATGTGTTCTTTTGCCTTTTGGCCTTTGTTTTGTCATAGAAGAAGCATTTCTGTAATTTCTTTGCTAAAAGCATGTTAAATTGTAGCTCAAATTTTACAGCACTATCATGGAATCTAAGGCCAAATAAATTCTAAGCCCTACTAGAGGGGTGGAACTTGCCAGGAATGGCCATAGTCTAACCTTTTCAGTTAGTTGCTATGGAGTTTTGAAGCCACTGTGCACAGTAGGGTAAAATCCATAACATTTTCAGAGTTATTTAGCAGGCCCTTAGCAAGGCAACTAAAGCGACATTTCCTCGTTGTCACTCAGGAGAATCTACAACATTCAAGTAAGTTAGGGAACACATGAGTCACACAGAGAAAGGCAAAAATACTTTCTGCAGGACTTGTCAGAGCCTTTATAATGCTATCATGCAGTGTGATTTTTTTAAGAAGAAAAAATGGCATACAGTTTTCTTCAAATGTTGTTTTACTCCAGAATGCTATTTTTGTAAAGTATGTTATAGAAATGGTGTTTTGCAGAACTCACTTTCGTGAAGGCTGTCCTGGAGGTATTGCCAAATCCATAGTAAAAATGGATATGGTTTCTGAATTGGATTCTCTACCCCCTTACAGGAATACAACTCAACTTCATTCTAAGCTACTAGAAGTATAGCTTACGTGTTCAGGAGAGTTTTCTGTCTTAGATGCTAGATTGAATTGTTTTCCATGTAGGGATTTATTTCTTTCAAAAGGTCTATGTTTTTCCTCTATGTTTTACTAATTGAAGATTTCAGAAACAATGACATTGCAGTGCCCAGCTGGTCTGCACAGTGAGAGTAGAAATTATGATATCCATTGATTTAAGGTAAAAAAAACAAACAAACAAGTAAACAAACAAAAAACAAAATTATTAGAGTTAAATAATTTTGTAAGGTAGTATTCTAGCTATAGTTTGAAATTTTGGTTGACTTCCTATGTGGCCCTAAATCAACCACCTATAACTATTCAAGAGTATATTGAGATAGAGAGTAGGTGAGTTCACATTAACATAATGAAGTTTATAACAGCATTAATACATTTTCACAGACATCCCCAGTTTGGGGGCCTTCTTTGCTAGAAATGTCTATCCACACTGTCTATTAGAAAGGAATCTAATGTAATTTAAATGTTGATAAGAAAATAGATTTGCCTATAGCTACATGAATTATATAGTTTAGTAGTTAGCGACTTCTGTCTCAAATTAGTCTTCACTCTTGGCATCTTTTCTAACCTAAAGATCGATGGATTTCTCAATATACCAGCTACTGGTTGGTTGATTTTTTAGAGCAAAAATTGCTAATGATATATATATATATATATATATATATATATATATATATATATATATTCTCACAAGCACACATTTTATAACTGAATAAGTAAGACAGCATGTATTCTATATAATACACACTCACATTTTCTTTCTTAACTACATTTGATTTTTCTAAGAGTTATTGCAGGTAACTTGATTTTCCCAACTTAGGAAAAAATTCCAAGCTGCTAAGAAAATTTAACCTGCAGTAATGCAAATGTAACAAAAATATAAAACTATATGTCATTTAGTAAAATACATTTATAACAAGATTAGTTTAAAGCTCTCATAAGTTAAAGCTGGTTTTATTAAAATCAGATGGAAGGTATGCAGACAAATGGACACAAAGGATACTGGTTTGAGATGGAATGATTGTTCCATATTTACATACGCATAAAAAGCACAAAGTGAACATTTTTCCTACAGGCAATTTAGGAAACTGATGCACTGGCAGAAATCCATTACAGGAGCTCTCTTCCATGACCCACTGGCTAAGATAGAGAACCCTTTCCCCAAAGGGGGTGCTGACATGCAGTTCTAGCTGCCTCCTCTCCATTTTATGTAAACTCTGTCTTAGATTTGGCCCTACTCTGGATTCTAAGCCAGGCCTATGGCTGAGAAGGAAAAATATAAAGAACTCCGGGGAAATTGAAAAATAGTCTAGTCTGGTTTCAGCCATTTTTCTCTCCCCCATTTGTTTGAGTCTAACCTGCTGTATCTTTTTGGTATGCCCTGGAGAGCTCAATTATCCCTCCAGTCCCCCAACTTCCTCAAGATGCTATAGACCTCGTCCAGATTCTACCCCAGAACCTCCTGACAGCCACAACTGCCCCCAATCCCAAGCCATCAGCTCTTGGACCTCCCTTGATTTCTAGCCTCACCTTTGTGAGTTTGAAGCAATTCTGGGTCCCAGCTATCCCAAATCTCACTGTTCCTGCTACCAAACTAAATTATAGCCATGATTATGTAGGAAAATATATCTTCAATCTCAATCAATCTTCCTGTCATCCCTTTCCCCTTTCAGTCTCCCTGGACTCCAGGTCCTAATGTTCTTCGTCTACACTGTTGGCTAAGATGACCTATGACAGTCATTCACCTTCAAACTTTCAACACTCTCTGGCTGTTGATTCTCCCTTCTCCATACCCTATGGCCTCTGAGCCCTGCTATTGGCTAGATAAACCTTATCAACTTTGACCTTTGCTATCAGTGAGTGATGTTAAAGCAGCTTTTACATAATAGGCACTCAGTGAATTGATTAGTTATGTTATCTCTCTCCATGTTTGCCTTTTAACAATGTGTGTGTGTGTGTGTGTGTGTGTGTGTGTGTGTGTGTGTTGTGTGGAGTCATTGAAGGAACTGGTATCATAAAAAGGTATTACTTTAACATCTAAAGAGAAAACCTGTTTTCCTTCACAGTGAATCTTAGTAATAACTTTTATAATAAAGGGGTCTGGAAGAGGCTCAAGACAGACCTTAAACCAAGGTCAATAGGGAAGGTCAATGTTAAAGGGAAGCAAAGGCTTACTCCATTTGCCCTGACTCCAGGACAGGAGGATGTTTAAGTCATCCTACTGACTTGGTAAAGGTAGCAACAGTGTGGCGTAGTTTCTTATATTCCAAAGGAAACTTTAAACTTGGCGTCTCAGATAACTCACGGGTACTCTAAAAATATGAGACTCCCTTCCAGAAATGTAGCCATGCCAACAGTACTCACAGGTACAAATGCTCTCCATTTAAAGCAGAAGGAAAGTGAAAATGGGAGGCAGAATATCTTGAATATTCAGTCCAAATTTGAGAGTCATTTTGTCCGCAATAAATCTATTGGAACCAGGCTGTCAATCACAATTCTACAGTGAGGAATAAAAATTCAGACCCTCTTCATATTTCCAAGTATAAAATAAATATGTCATGAGATGTAGTATACAGTATAGAGGACATAGTCAATAATATGGTAATAACATTATAGATGGTTACTAGACTTACCATGGTGATCACTTCTTTAGGTATATAAATGTTAAGAATAGCTATGGCATATGTTATAATACTGTAACTAATATAATACTGTATATTAGCTATATTTTAATAAAAAATTTTCAAAAGAAAAAATTTAGACCCTTTTATGGAAGGACCTGATGATAATCATGTGGAGGTAGACAGAGTGAAAAATCAGCCCAGTTTTTTTAGCATAGCAGTCATAACACAGAACACAGCAATGATGCTTCCATGGACACAGGAACCAGGTTGCCTGGGCTTGAACCTCAGCTGTATGTGATATCAGATACTTCACCACTCTCGGCCTCATCTGTAAAATGAGCTGAATAGTAGATGCTACCTCATGGGGTTGTTATGAGGATTAGGTGAGACAATCAAATTGCTGGGAATAATACCCCATTATTATTGATACTGATCAGGTGAAGGACATTTTGCTGACCATGAATTTGTACTGTGGGGGGTCACAAATAGACAGCTTTGGTCCTTCTCAATCTTTTTCAGGAGATGAGAAGGCATGGCCTCTTGGTCACAGAAGTAGTATTTCAAAAATTTGGGATCTTGAAGGGATAGAAATAAAGCAAGTCTCCCTGCCTCCTCTGATTGGGGCTATATAGGCCCACAAAGGCCAAACAAAGAGTCTTCCAAAGCCCAACCGGTTCACATGTTCCACATGTGAGTCCACAAAGAGTCTACAAAGAGTCCACAAAGTCCAACCAATGTTCCACAATGGGCTCTGGTAACCAGAGACCCCACTGCCTTGCAATAAAGTCTTCCTTTGCTTTACCTTGTTCTCTACGTTCATATTTCCCTTAGGTTGGGATGTCCAGTGAAATGCAGAGTTTAGTATTTCTTAGCACCCTGTCTTCCTTCCCTATGCTATCCCTAGTTCCTTAATATCACTAAAACCTTACTCTTCCGAGTTTTAGGGTAAAAACCAAGTAGGCTTCAATTTTAAGGATAAGCATTATTTTTTTAAGGTCCTACATTTTTATAGGATGAGGCTTTATTTTCTTTTTAAGAGCCCTGTGTTGAAGCAGGCAAGGCAGTACCATTAATAAAACCACATCCTAAAGTTTCATTGGTGTCCCAGCTCTCCGGATAGTCTTCACACAAGAAAACATTTCTTTGATTGTAGTGGGCCTCTTTCCCTGCACAGATCCTACAGGATTTCACATTTTATTGAGATCTGAGCTAAATTGGTTGACCAAAATGAATGTAGACATTTAGAATTTTGCCTGAATGTCTAGAACACCTTTTCTACAATACATATTCCAATCAGCAATTTTCAGGAACACTTTACTCACACTAATCACTAAAAATGTATTATTTTCTCAGTCTTTATGTCTACCCTCAATTATTAATTATGCATACATTTTTCTACTTTTTGTATTTTGAGTCTTATATATTTTATGCATGGCTCACCCTGTTTCCTTCATTGACTATAAACACTTCAAAGGCTGGATCTTATTAACTCTCCACAGTAATTTTTGCTGTCTATTTTACTCATTTATTCAATCCACAGATATTTATAGAGCATCAACAATGGCCAGGTACTATGAAGATAAAATGTTGTACAAGGCACTGAATTCTTCCCCAAAAATCATAAGTTCTATTTATAAACATAAAGAGTAGATTAAATAGTGTTCTGGTAGTTGTTGTTTTTCTGGAACTAGAAAAAATTTTACTTGTATTTCATTCTGCATTTTGCCAAAGACAATCACTACCCTTATTTTCTTTCTTTAAATTGAAATTTAGAGAAGAAAAAGAATCCAGGAATCCAGAACTAATTCAAAAGTAACTACAATTTTACTTCAGACTCCAATGGAATCTCTCTCTCTCTCTCTCTCTCTCTCTCTCTGTCTCTCTCTCTCTCTCTTTCCACAGGATAGTGGCCAAAGCTTCCAAGAACCTCATGTCCACACAAAGCTTAGGGATTGTGTTTGGACCCACCCTTCTGCGAGCTGAAAATGAAACAGGAAACATGGCGATACACATGGTCTACCAAAACCAGATAGCTGAGCTCATGCTGAGTGAGTACAGTAAGATCTTCGGCTCGGAGGAAGACTGACAGACCAGACAAGATACTGAACATGTTCACATCTGTCTCGATGCCTAATATTTTTACATTTCTGTAAACATATTTCTGAAATATTTTTTTCCTTTCAAGCGACAGATGCCTCATTTTGTGAAAACTTAATGATAATTTTGTATTTAAGTTCCAAACATTTGAATAAAAGAGTTGACAATATTTGCCTATATGTGTTCTACATTAACCCTTTCCACGCTCTTCCTTCTAGCATTTCTAGGCATACATTATGCATGTTTCATGATAGGCAGAGTACAGTACATATCCAGAAACATTTTTAGTGCTACTCCTGGGCATGGGCTGTGTGGTTATATGTGTGTAGATATGTGAGTGAGTGTGAGTGTGATTGAGAGTGTGTGTGCACATAGGAGAACCTTCTCACTACCCTGACTGCCTCATATTCCTACTTACACATGAGAAGAAAAGAGGAAGGAAGGCAGAAATTAATAGTTTTTAAATACAACAAAAGAAGTCAAGTTCTCAACTCAAACAGACACATGTCATCTTTTAAGGACATATTTGTATGTGTAAATATAGTCCAGTTATCCATGGTGCTATATGGTGCAATTTACAAATATATGTATATCTCTAAAGAAATATATATTCCTAAAAAAAACCCTGTCATTTTCCTTTAGAAAAATTGCCATTCTTTAGAAGAAAAAAAAAACATTTGCCATTAGATATGGGTTTTTTTATATATTCTATTTGCAGTCCCATAAACATACTGTCTTATAAATTAAAAGCAAAATTAGTGCCCCGCAATTTTGATCTTTATATTATACAGGAATTGATGAGTACTCATTTTTAATGTTAACATCCATTTTGAATCTTCATCAAACTGTATATCCTTCTTTTCCCTGGCTATGTCATTTTATGTAGAATTTTTATTATGCTTCTGAGGATGCTTTATTGGTGAATTACATTAAATCAATCCAGAGAAAAACTTTTTAAAAGGCATTTTTTCATATGCCCTAAGGATTACTTGACTAGACTTGGATTGCTTTATCCATTTGATGGTTAGTTTCAGTTGTCATGGATAAACAAAAGAGTAACTATCTAGAATATATCAAACATTGTTTTATTTTGAAAAGTATGTTCTAGCTGAACACATCTCATACCCGGTTTGGTGAAAGCATTCTGCTGAAAAAAATGTAGACTTATGTTTGACAGCTTTTTAATCAAATTCAAACAGAATAAATAAAACTAATCCAGTACGATAAAGAATAAGTCTAGTTATTGATTTGTTCATTAAAATGAAAAATAAAGCATGTAAATAAAGTGCATGGAGCATGGATCTAAGAGCAAATACAGAGCAGTAATGAGCTCAGAAGCATAGGCTGTCTACATAGATAGGGTATGTGGGAGAGGGAGAGACAGCCAGATGTGCACGCAACTCCTTCATCCATAGGACTGCCTGAGGAAGGAGGGACTTCCTTTAACCCTCTTGAATGTCTTCATTTTGGCAATAGCACTAGTAAATCGGCTCATGGCCAAAAACAGAGAAACAACCACAATAAATGCTGAAGTGTGGTTTCATCAAGTGGGATGTATACACGTACCACAAAACCCAGGAAAGTCACATGAGGGAGAACCCCATGATCTACAGTCACTGGTAACAGTGAGCTAACGGACTTGCCAGCTTTAAGCTCTTCTTATATTTAAAGTTGTATTTATGCCTTTCAGAAAAACATGGAGCCGTGAAACAAGAGTTTCTGGCATTGTATTTCAAGTCCTCCTCATTTCCATGACATTACATATTCTCAATTATGTCTTCTCCAAGATTTTAATTACTTCTCCTTTTGAAGGAGGGAGGAGTAGGTTTAGTAGGTCCAGCATTAAAATCTTATTCCTTCACATGTCCGTCTTTAAAGTAATTCTGGGAACATCAGTCAGAGAGAATCAGCACTTACAGCCAAAGAGAAGTGGCACTAACTACCCCGAGCAGGGACTCACAGCCCCTCGTTTCTGTTGCTTTCCAGATTTATAATCTTCAAAAGCACCAGCTTCCTGATTTCCAATCTGATGGGATTTAGCCTGATTCAAACCCCAGCTGTGCCCTGTCCCTGCCTGCTAAGGGCATTTAATCAGAGACTATGTTTCCTCCCTCTACGAAAAGACCATTCCAAGGTGCTGAGCCAAAGTGCCCATCATGTGATCTGACTTATACACACTAAAGGCATAAAAAGGGTTACACCCAAAGGCTGTTAGATTCCATAACATCATAAAGACAGCAATGATGGCCCCATCAACTAACTGTTTCCAATTTAAAAGCCAAGCATCTAGGTATGGCAGATTAACTCAGGTATTAGACTTCATAAAACTGATCAATATTCTGCATGAAGAAGACATGAAAAGACAATGAGCATTTCTCAATCACCTTGCTTGAGCCAGTTGCAAGTCTAGGCACTACTGATCAAATATAACATAAGGGAAATAATCTTACCCTCTGCAGTTTCACAGTCCAGTAAGGGAGACAGTCCCCTAAGGATTAGTTACACTTCAATACAATCAGGGACTACAGCCATCATGGTAACCATGGAGCCCCAGGGTTCTGCACATACGCATACTCAAAATGTATTTTTTGTCAGGTTTTATTAATCAAAAAGTATTTTGAATGAAAAATGAGCAGAAGCTAGTACAGCAATATTAACAAAGCTCAGTGGTTGATAGAGAACCAAATAACAAATTGTACCCAGAGAGGCGTCAAGTGAAGTTTCACTGAAAAGGTAACCTTTATTTTTTTTATTTTTTTTTATTTTTAATTTTTTTATTCTACTTTTTTTTTAATTCATTTCAGGTGTACAACATAGTGCAATAGTTCCACGTTTTATCCCTCAAAGTGCCAACCCCCCTCCCCCAATCCACCACCCTACTCCCCCCCCATATCATACATATCTATTACAATTCCATTGACTCCACTCCCACACTATACTCCACATCCCGTTACTATATATATATATATATATATATATATATATTCAATTATAGTTGACATACATTATTATACAACATCAGCTTCAAGTATACAGTGCAGTGATCAAGCCTCTACCCCATCCATGAAGTGGTCTCCCTAACAAGACATGTGACCATCTGACATCCTACAAAATATTTACAACATTATTTGTCACTTTGAGGGGTTTAAAGATAACTTTTTCAATCTAATCTGGTCCAATTAATAAGATTAACCAGACAAAGAAATGTAGAAGATACACTAGGAAGCAGGAATGACATGAACAGAACTGTGAAAGACCCAATATCTCCAAGGAAAAGTGAGAAGTTCAGTCGAGGATAAAGTACATACCTGACCATTTTGGAGGATAGAGCTAGAAAAAAATGTTGGGGTCAGATATAGTACATAATAAAATATTTAGATTTTTATCCTGTAGGCAAAAGAGATCCAATGGAGGTTGTAAAATAAGAAAGCCATAGAGAAATTTTGTTTATTAGAAAGAGAATCTCTAAATTCACCAGAGGGCAAAAGAAACAAATTACTTTGAAGACCCTGGCATTTCCTTGTGTGTGCGTGTGTGTGTGTGTGTGTGTGTGTGTGTGTGTGTCTATGTGTGTACACTTTTTAACATTTTCTGGAAATGAAATGATAATCTTGTATTCTCAGGATCATTTCTATGTTATGGTGAGCAAATATTTTAAGAAATTATAACCTTAATATAATGGAAGCACAAGTTCAAAACAGCATCCCTGAAAAATCAAGCTAGTTAGAACATCCCATTTCATAGTGGACTTGCACAACCTTATCTACCCAGGACATGGAAAGTTGTCTCTCTTTCTAATTCACACAAAAAGCTTCTTGGAGATTTATTCCATCCTGTATGTTGAGAGTCTGCCTCCTTAGTGCGTACCATGCCACAGGATCATAGCTAGTACTTGACAGCCATAGGATGGTTCTCCCCATTCAATTAAAAAATAAAGGATCCAATTAAGAAAAATTAGGGCCGGCCGAGTGGTGTGGTGGTTAAGCGCTGTCTTGGGAAGCCAGCGGCCCCGGTTCGGACCCACATATGAGGGCCAGTGACACTGCCCTCAAAAAAAAAAAAAAAAAGAAAGAAAAATTAGAAAAGCTGTTAAAAGGGAACAATCAGTTGCCAATAGTGCTGTCCTTACAGTTTAACACAGCCAGAAATTGACCTGTACTTCTCTTTTTCACATTTATTTTTGTGGATTGTAAGTTAATCACCTTGTCAACTCCTAATTAAAGGGTCCTGCAAAGATTTTCATCCAAAATGACTGTCACTAAGAGTTCTGGGTCAAATTGCTATGTTGTCAAAAATAAGAAATAAAACCAAAACAATATGAACTCTCTCATGGGAAAATCAAATCTTAGTACCAACCAACAAAGACTTTCTTCAAACATAATAACCACATATTAATTCCTCAATTAAAATGTTTCATCTTATCTTTAGAAAATAGATGGATCTCTTTCTTTAAACCAAAGGTTGCAAAGTCAAATGCTTACTAGGGCCACGTAGATAATATAAATAATTAAAGAGAAGTAGGATTCAGGCATTATGAGGTGATAGCAGCTGAGGAAAACTTGTGGTCAACCCCTGGCTGAAAGGGTCGGCTCCTACTCAAAGTGACATCACTGATTTGGGAATGTGGCCACAGTTTGCCAGACCTTCTGAGCTTTCATGAGAAGCCAGAATAATAGAAACTTCTGTGAAACCTGATTGTTAAGGGCACCCAATAAAACACATCTGAGCAGACTCAGCCCAAGCACCTCCATTTTTGTGAACTCAGTGTTAAACCCTAATGTCGCAAAGCCTGCTGCCTGGAAAAGACAGCATACGAAGCAAACGGTGGAAATATGTGAATGAGCCAGTGCAGTGTGTTTGAGGAGAAAACAGGCTGACTAAGCACCTAGGAGAACGTGATGTTTAGTCGTGGGCAAATTACCTGCTCTACCTTGATCTCAGTTTTTCCATCTATAAAATACAATAATACTTACCTTATCTTGCCTCTTAGATCTGCCTAATGGGATCATGTGAAGGAAATTAAAATGCATAATACACCATGAAACTATGAATTGTTCTTACTAGATGTTGGTGACAGACCTCCAGCTTATTGACTAACAATTAACTTTACAATCTTCTAAAGATGATGAGGAGAAAGGTTGGGACCAGACTCTAAAAAGTCCTGTATGCCATACCAAGAAGTTTTATATTAATTATGTACTCAATCTTGAGACCCTAAATGTTGTTTAGCAGGAAAGTGACTTTATCTGAGCTGTAAAGATTCACCTGACAACTTTGTGGAATAGAGTTTGAAGCAGGGAGAAATTATAGGCACCATTGCCAGACTGAAGGTTTTTACCATAGTATTATTAAAGCAGATCTGAATTCAGACGTGGCAACAGATATGGAAATCAGTATTACAGAGCATCACCCACCATTTCTTAATTATGAAGCTAAGTGCAAAGCACCATTTGTTGTCACACAGAACTCCTGTAGCATGCTGGGTTGGGGTAGGGGTTGATTCTGGTACTCTGCCAATGATTTTGCATTCGTTAGTAACCATCTTAAGATATTTGGACCGAGTCATGCCCAAATTAGATGAGGATGCATGCTACCACTTTCTGCTTCCAGATGATCATAAGATCATTTCCATCTCATCTGACTCTGATTTCTCCCTTCTTTCTCCTTGGGCAATGCTGCTACTTTGGCCACCCAGAAGACCTCCAGAAACATTAGTCCTGGAAAGACGAATTTTGATTAGTTAACATTTATATAATGCTTGGTATGTGCCAAGAACTGCTCTTTATATAGATGTTGTTTCATTTATTCTTCACAACTCTATGGAGAGAGGTACTATTATTATTCCTGATTTATATTTGAGGAAATTAAGGGGAAAAATAACGAAGTTGCCTAAGTTCATGCAGTTACTAAGTGTCAGGTTAGTATTTCAATCTAAATAATATGACTCCAGAGGCCCCTGTCTTAACCACTATACCATATGCTCACTAGGTTAGGAAAAGGAACTGAAGAAATGTTAAGTACACAAAGACCCTAAATATTCATACTCCATATGTGGGGACCTGGTCACTCTCCCGTTAAAACACCTGATGAGAGTTTTACTTTCATACTTATTTTCATGAAAGAACAAGAGGGACATTAGGTATTTCCCCGAAAGAAGTGTAGGGTACCTTCATTGTTATGAGTAGATGGCCAAATCTCAGTCATATTATTGCTACTATAATTTTAATATCCATGTACTATTTCATTTTATTACATGTTTTACAGACATCGTACTGACCATTTTACTACATTATAGAGAGGACAGAATGGAAGTCTCTGTGTCCACATCTTTGAAAGGACCTGTTTGGGTGTCTGCTACTCTGTGTTACACCATATTGTCCTGTGTTGGATCATATTTGTCAATGCCCTGTCCAACATCCATCATATCATACTGCTTAATATTGTATTGAAATTAAATCTGGCCCGTTAGGGGTTCTGTGCAAGATGAAAAAATGGGTCCCCAGCAGTCTTCCTTTTTAAAACAATTGAAAAAGAGGCAGGCATCAAGACATGCTGTGTCTCATGCTGCCGGAGAGTGATCCTGAATGATGAGACTACAGTGAACATCCTGTACAAAAGGATAACAATTTTCTGTAGTAGTGTTGTCAAAATGAAAATGTCTAGCTGTCTTTGTGAGAGACCTGGCAGGATACACACACACACACACACACACACACACACACACACACACACATGCACACGCACATACGCACACATTCCTAATAGACTTATCCAGCTGATTTTTGCTATCTTATGCTTGAAGTGAAGCAGGCAGAGTCCATGACATTCTTCAGCAATCATCTGATTCTATAAAGCACTCTTCATTCCATTAGGAGAGTGCTAGGAAAGCAGTGAGGGAGAGTGGTAACACTATGGCCATAGGTGGGACTCAGCATACACTTTGGATCAGTGAACTAAGACAAACACCCCCACACATGAGCAACATTAAATATGAATACAATCTGCCATCAGGTTTCCTATCAACTAGTCCTAACAAGTTAAATGTAAGCTCAAATCACTGGTGTTTGTACTGACTCCTAGTCCCACCTACAAAAGAATCATCAAACAGTTCCCCATTCAACTACCCGTCTTCACGTCTAAGTCCCCAAGGAATGCTTCTTTCCTAAACTCAGCAGCAGAGAGTGAGATTCGCTCACCTAACTCCTGCAAGTTTATTAATGAATTCTGACATCCTACTCCCAATCTGGAAGAGTCCAGGCATCCGTGACACCCACCAACATCTTCCCCTTAGCTTCCCTGCCCTGACTACGGCATGATTGATGTGTTAGATCAATGCTACAGAGCATAGGCTTTCTGACCATGTATGAGAAGCTCAACAGCCAAGCAATCTGGTGACTACACCAGCAATATTTCAGCATTGGCCTGAAATATCCTCGCTTTCCTCTGGCACCATTTAAGCTGACGAGTTGACTTGAGACACACACACACACACACACACGCACACACACATTTTAAGAGCAGGACTTGCACTAACCATTCTCACATCACTAGCAAAATGTGTTGGAGGTCCATATTGTGCAGCGTACTTGAAGACGTGTGGATTTTTCCACATCATTTGGTGACATTTTACACAGTTTAATTTCTGTCTTTTTTGCAAGACCCTACCTTTTTTTCCTTTGCAAACATTCCACCAATGGGATTTCCTTCAGCATTTTAACCCTGGGCTCAGATTCTCTCCTCTCGTTCAGCATCTATTTGCATTGCGGTTGCACAACTTGGCCACGATGTGACCGTCTATCAAATTCCAGCCTTGCTGATGGAAAGGAAGAGGACAGAGGCATACAGCTGCTGAGAAGACAAACAGTCAGTGAAGGAGGAGTCAGCCTTTGGGGATGTGAAGGGAACTCTGTACTTAGAACTCCAAGAGAGCTCAAGAAAGAAGACACAGGGAAACGTGGTCCAGCTCAGGACATCTCCTTCCTGCCATGTTCCCACAAGTCCAGGTGAAAGGCAGCTTTTAAGTTGGAGGAGGTGAAGAATACAATTGAAACCAAAATTGGTTTGGGCTCACTATTTTTCTAGCTATCAGTTCTAAGGTCACAGTCACTAAAACTGGAAACTTAAAAATGACTTCAAAAAGGCAAACGCTAACGAGATTTCACACTGGATTTCATTTTACTTGGCATTACAGAAAGAATGCAGGTATTAAATAGACTGTTTCCTGTATACAATAAGGTTAATTAGTAGTGAGGGATGGAAAATCAGTGTAGACATAACTCTTTTCGACAGGTATCAAAAATAATCCCCTGATCCCTACAGACCCCAGCTGCATTGAAAGAGGAGCAATATAAAAGATTCTTTAAGCACAAAATTTTCGGACACATTCTCCAGGTGTCCACAGCACCATTTAAATAGGCCCTGAGCCCCCTGAGCATGGGCTGGCTCTGCGCTCCCTTCTCTTGCTGTAACTTAAAGGCACAGCAGCTACTCACACTGAATTTCGAGGTGCAGCATAAAAGCTCTCCATACAAAGCGGCTGGGATTGCAAAAGGAGACAGACGGCAGAACAAAACGAAGAATATATTGCGGCCTGAATGGGACTTCCCTAAGCTCCTTATCAATAAGGTTAATAAGGGTCTATGCAATTTACTGATCACTAAGATGGAACACTCCAAATCTCTACTTGGGCGCCAGCTTTTAATGCTTTTCACAGCCAATCACAGAAAAGCCCCTTTGCCCCGCACCCCAGAGAATAAACTCCAGTTCACTATCCTGGCCTCTGTAAAAATCTCCGGTCTGTTATTACACTTCTACCTGCCCTAGTTAAGCAGATTAACAGTTATTTCCTAGAATTTGATCTATGAGGTTCTTTGTAATTGAAGCTGGAGTACTCAGATATTTCTCTTTTAAAAAAATGTATTTCTGAAAAATGCATTCCTTTTTTCTCTGGTTTAATTTTGTTATCCTCAATCATAGGCATGATATAAAAATAATTCCAAACTTCTATCTCCTCTATAAAATACATGTCATATCAAAAAGGTGACAAGAGGGGGGAAAAGTAATTAGTGAGTTCACAGAGTTCAGTAGAAAAGTTAAAATGGAGTAACACATTACTTTTTATGTTAAGATTTCACAAGACAAATCTTGCCTGTGTTTTAATTGCATATGACCCTGGCAGTCCTACTCTGAAATGAAGTGCCGTAAAATTAAAGATGACAGACGCTCCAAACAAGTCTTGTGATCTTGATTAGACTACAAAGACCACACTCTCTCTGCTGCAACTCAGATATCATGGACTATTTTATTTGGGGAATTGCTTCATTAATGCTTTCTTTGACTAGACATGTTTATTACTAAAAAAAAAAAAAAAAATTAAAAAAAATGTACTGAATATGTGATCTCGTGCTTGCATAACTAAATAATTCTTAAAAAGCAAGTTAGAAATGAGAGTTTAAATAACCCTAAGACCTAATATTTTTATACTTGCATATATTATGAATGTGGGTGTATATGAATGAATATGTGTATATTATGTGTCCATCTTTGATATGTATATTACCTATTCTAACCTAGGAATCTCTAGTATAGCCTGAGAAGCAGTGCAATTCATCTGTCATATTTCCTTAAAGTCATGTAAAATTTCCCAGGCCAACAGAATGTACAGAACTATACATTGTTCTATAAAAACTGTTTCTCCTTGGACTCAAACTTTCCAAGCATAGTCTGAGAAGACAATTGGATTTGACTCACACCTAATTTTTTCAAAATTGTCACCAAATCATTCTACCTAAATTATATAAAAGATAGAATAGATGCTTTTAAATCCCACTTCTCCCTTGTTAAACAAAAGCAGCAGGGAATTGGAGAGGAAGTCCCATTGTATCATACTCTAAGTGTCTCCTCTGCATGTCCCCATGGCCCAGCTAGAGGACCTGCTTTAGTCTCAAGCCCTCTAGGTCAGGTCTTTGTCATTACCTGAATAGGTCAGATTATGTTTTCACCTCTAGTATCTCCTACACTCTAAATTTCAATGATCCTGTTATTTTGTCCCATTTCAAGAACACTGTTTTTGTTGTTGTTGTTGTTTTAAGATTTTATTAGGGAATTGGGGGAGGGGAACAGCATTGGGGAATTGGAGAAGAGGAACAGACAAGTTGCTGTCCTTTTGTTCTTCAGTCTAGTTGTGGAGGACATTGTTTCACTGGCCCATGTTGGTATCATTGAGCTCTTCTCAGGTGAAGCAGATCGATCGCCGGCCTCTGGATGGTCACTCACCGAGGTTCTTGGCAGCTCACGCTGGCTGCCAGCCACTCAATGTAGCCTATGGCAGCCCACTGCAGCAGGGGCTGCAGCTATGCCATCCCAGGGACTCACACAGCCCAGCTACAGGTGGAGCTGTTGTTCACCATCTTAGCTGTAGAGGGCAGTGTTACTGGCCCTCACATGGGATCCGAAACCGGGCCGCTGGCGTCCCAAGCCAGCTCTTAATCAACGCACCACTTGGCCAGCCCAAGAACAGTTTTCAATTCATATATTTCATTTCAGGAAACAAAAGGATTTGTGTTGGTAATGTGGATGTTACTATCAACAAGCATATATGGATTCAACCTAGAATCAAAGCTGGGAAATCTTGTTTCTAAAGTTCACTTTTTTATTGTAGCTGTGATTCCAGAAAAGTCTATATACACATCTATCCCAACGTCTTTAAATGTAAAATACATATAGCAGTTTCTCAGCTACCTAACAAACAGGGCTATTGTGAAAATAAAATATGATAACATATATAAAAACCTTTTGGAAAGTGTAAGAAATACAGCTTCCTAATCAGTAGTATTTTTAGTGCAGTTATTCTCTCAATGGTCTTCAGTATACACAAAAGGCTTTTTCATTTACAAGCCAAATGGTCCTTTAACTTACAACATTGTATCTTCAAACAGCCTACATATTATACTTGTCTTTAAAATGAAAGCTTTGTCCCTGTAGAGTTTATCAACACTGTGTCAAAAATCCTCAGATGTGGGATGTGTTGTGTCTCTACTATGAAAGATTTCATTTACCAGAAAAACGTAGGATCATGAACGTCAGAAAGTGTCAGAAAGAATCTAACTGGGACTAGTAGTGAAAGATCATGTTATGCTAAGAGAACTGGAATTATATCTACTTCCTGCCTCTCACTATCTCTCTGACTCTGCGTTATCTCTCTCTCTACCTCTGTCTTTGTGTTTTTCTATCTCTGTACTTCTCTGTATCTCCCTTTTTAGTCTTTCTCTCTGTCTGCATACCTGCTCCCCACCCTCATAACTCGAGCAAGAATCTTAACCAAGGATTCATGGTTCCCTGGACCCCTGGGCTCTGGCAGATACAAAAACTCTTGGAACTTTCATGCCAAATTGTTTGTGCATTTTTCTGGAATTAAAGTCTAGAGTTTTCATCAAACTCTCAAAGAAGTCTACGATTAGGAATTACTGTTCTATATTCATTTCCCAGTTTATCAGTACTACTACTGAACTTCTTATGGGTCACTTTTAACCAAATCCCAGAGTCTACCAAGCCCTGAGGAGTCTCCATGGCTTTCTGTCTGACTGCCTGGCAAGATAGGCTGGTCCAAGGAATTAAACATAGATCCAACAAAATCAATTACTACACAGCAAAGAATGATGATTCAATCCTTAGAGAAGCTCCCATTGAAAACCGATGAAAATAGTAAATAGGGGCACCCATGAAAGTTTTCCTGTTATTCAATGGAGCATATTTAGTATTTTAAGAATAAATCCAATAGTAATACAAATAGTCCACTCTCACAATGCAGACACTTAAACTGTGCCAGACACATGTCCTGTGCCTGCATGGTACTTCTACACCATTAGCTGCCACAAATCAAAGGGAATGTCATTGCTTTTAATAGGATTACATAGAACCCAGTAACAAGCAGGAAGACTAGCTTTTTAGACTGAGTAACTGGCCAGTAATTTGGATGTTTAACTAAATGATTGGCTGCCAAATTGACAGGTCATCTACACTGAACTAGCCACTATTCCATGAATTTTCATGACCAGGATCACAATGGTTCATTTGCATGTGTGAAATTCTGCTGTGAAGCTGGCTTTTGAACTGGATAGCTCAGCCAAAGATGTGTTTCACAGGACCATGCGCTAGTGCCTTAGAAATATCATGACATGAGAGTAACATAGATCTTCCCAAACCCTTCTATTTAAACATAACCTATAACAAAAAGGGCCAATCAACAAAAATTGTAGGCTAGAAAACTAAGATTAGCACCAAAAATGAGCATTTAGAGAAGGAGAGAGAAGCTTAAAGTCTCTGGGTCTCAAGAAAAGTTTGGATTTGCATGGAGCTATTGCTCAGGGTCACTTCTTACACAGTGAGCATTCAGTAAATATGGAGGCATCCACTGTCATTATGATTAAAAAAAAAAAAACACAGCTGTTAACCAGTAATTGTGTACAATGCATTGGGACAGACATGAGGACAATCACAAGCCCTATGAGACCAAGTCTTTCCTTTAAGGGATTTATGATCTAGTCATAGGTGAAACAACATGAGGCAAAAAAAAATAAAAATCATGGTAACCCACATTTATTACCAACTTACCATGTGCCACTCATCTTACAACAAGAGTGTGATATAGCAGTGATGTAATGAATATTTCAATGATGAGGAAATGTAAGCTTAGGAAGGTTATATAATTTGCCAAAGGAAATACAGCTAAGAAGTAGTTTTGAACCAGATGTGTCTACTTTTAGACAGATATTCTTAGTTCTTCCATATTAAAAAAAAAAAAGAAATCCAGAATATATTTCCTGTGACACATAATAAAAAAATATAAATATCTAGTAGTATAAAATTAGAGAATTAAGCAAGAGAACATCAATATAATGAGATATTATGAAGATATTTAAAATCTATTGTAGGGCCGGCCGAGTGGCGTGGTGGTTAAGCGCTGGCTTGGGATGCCAGCGGCCCCGGTTCGGATCCCACATATGAGGGCCAGTGACACTGCCCTCAAAATAAAAAAAATAAAAAAATAAATAAAATCTATTGTATATGAATACTATTAACAAGAGAAGTTTTACTAAGAGAAAAAACAGGTTATATATAGGTATGATGCCATTGTTATAAATACTATAATATGTACATACACACAGAAGAGAGTATTAACAGTAGTTATTCTTGGGTTGTGAGATTATCAGTAATTAATTTTCTCCCATTGTGTCTGGCACATCCCCAAGTTTTTCCTTTGAGCATTTGTTACTTTTATACTTAGAAAAAGCCCAAATACAATTGTAGATACATGTAAGTGGCAATCTAAGACTATTGATGGTAATTGATACAGACAATAAGATCTGCAGAATTTCAAAAGACATTGCATTAAACAAGGGTCTGAAGAAATCAGGAGAAGATCCAAGATTTCCATGACTCTTGAAGGAAAGGCAGGTCAAGACGAAAGGAAGGCATCAAGCAAGGCAAGGGTGTACCATGGGCAAAGGCCCAACAGCAGAAAGTGGAAAGGTGCATTTGGGGAATGATAGGACTTTCAGGCTACAGTGGGGAGTACCAACACAGGAGGCCTCAGAAAGATAACTGACTTTATATCTTTTCTGGATCATCTTTTCAAAGGTGGAACTAAGTGAAATGCGAAGGCCCTCCTGTGACAACGTTTCTAGGAGACAAAAACATACAGCACCAGAAGTGTCCTTTGGCTTAGATACTCCATTCACAAGCCAGCTTCACAGTGGAATTTCACACATGAGAAGACAGGTAAGGGCCCAATTTTGGAAACTCTGAAATGCCACGCAAGCACGTTGAACTATATCCTACAGGCAGTGGGGAACCTCTGAAGTTTTAAGCAGCGGGGGAATGAGAGCAAAAATGTTTTAGTAGAATTAATCTGACAGCAATGAGTAAGGGAGATTGGAAAGGAAATAATTACATGGCTCTTTTCATACGCTTCTTCAGGTGTTTTTTTGTTTGTTTGTTTTACCCCTGTGAAGATCCTATCTTCCTCAATTAAGGTTATAAGCTCCTTGAGAAGAAAACCATATCTTATATTTCTTTGTATCTCTGGCATTTCTGAGCATGAGAGAAAGCATCAAACAGTTGGTAAAGGTGTCAGCTTTGGACTCAGAGTCCCCTGTGCAACTCCCAGCTCTATAGAGGAGCAATCTGGCCTCTCTAAGCCTCAATGTATGCACCTGTAAAGTAGGGACAGTAATACCCACTTCCTAGGACTGTGGTAAGGATTGAGTGAGATTATGAGATTATGTGTGCAAAGCCCTTAGAGTGGAAGAGTGCACTAATTGGCAACTATTGTTCCAGCAATCACTATCATGCCCCAAAAAAGTTATCAAGACGGTTAGTTGGTGAAGATGACATTGATACCCTATTCTGACTTCCTAACTTAGACACTGAGTAGAAGAATGTAAACCAAATATAACTTAGAAGCCAATTATTCTATGGGCAAGATTGAGCACTGGAAAGATTCAAAGGGCAAAGACTGAGCCCACTGAACTTAATATATACAGAACGCAGCAGGATAGGTGTCAGTAGGCCACAATAAGTCTTCAGCAAGTTTAAAAGAGATAGTTTGCTGACATGGGCTTGCTGTAATAATAAATGGTTTCTGTGAGAGGGGTGGGCCATATCCCCGTACATGAGAATGAACAATGATGTCTGGCAGCAGCTCGTCCAGAGAAACCTTCTCACTGAATTTCTGTTAACCAACATTATTCCAATATACCCTCACTTCACAGTATCCCCAACATGTAATTAGAATAAGCAGATAGATTCATAGCTTAGATTTAAATGTCTTGAGCTCTTGGAGAGATAACAGATTCCAGGTCTTGGACAGGAAATGCACAAAATGACTTTAGCAGCTCATTGTGCCAAAAGATAAGAAAGCCACCAAAGACTAATGTGATCATGTCAAAAGGACATAGGAGTAAATTTTAAGAGACTCCACTGACCTAAAGTGGGATAACTTAAGCACCAAATACATATAATTGCAAAGTATTGAAAGATATCAAATATATTTTTAAAATTCTAAGTAATAATACTAACAAAAGAAACAAAAATTTACTACCAAAAAAGTGTACTTAAAAGGACCACTCAATAATCTGGAAATTGTTGTATAAAGGAAACAAACCAATTATTTATTCTGACTCTCCTATGTGAATAGTATTTCAGGATATCCACATAGTTGATGAGGAAAAACATTTTTATGGGAGAATTCCAACTAAAAAATGCAGAAGGAAAATTTTATACATACTCAAAAGTTGATAAAATACTATAATAAAGGTCCCAGTATTCATCACTTAGTTTTAACAAGTACTCACATTTTTCTAATATTTCATCGATTTGCAACTTTTTTGTACTTGAACATTTTAAAGGAAATCCAGGAAATCACCTCATTTCAATCAACTATAACGAAAAAAACAAACAAACCAACCTGAAAAGCTACCATTATAGTTATAGAATCCAGAAAGCACACTATATCAGATAGAAGTGGCTTTTCTATCTGATTAATTATCTTGCCTAAACATATAATCAACTCACAGAACATTTACGAAGTATAAAAGATAATCAGTTTTCATGAGCAAGATTGAGGGAGGGCACCGTGAGAGACCATTGCTCTCAAAATGGACTTGGTACCTAAAGAAGCAATAGAGATCACTAGAAATTACTCTCATAGGCCAAAGTTAACAGGCCCTAGTGCATTTTAACTTACTTGACAACAGAAAGGAGCTTTATTTACCCTGCTAAGTAAATCTAGAGCCTGAGAGTATTCCCACTATCCCCACCACAAGGTGACCCTCCAGTATATCTCTAAAGAAATAAAAAAAAAAAGGTCACAGAGGAGATATATTTAATCTAAGAAATTTTCTTCGTATGATCTAATCTCTCCTCTCACTTTAGATGAGTTATTTAAAACTTCTACAAGTAAATCCATTCTACCAGGTGAGCACAAAGTGACTTATAGAGCTGCCCTCTATATCCATGAAATTGATTTTGTGTTAGCTTTTAAATTCTTCAAAATCCTGATGAAGGATTCAAAACAGGCTGTTATGTTCCTGTTATTATCGTTGTTATTCTAGCTAGCAGATGTATGTTTAAAAGCCCACACATTAACATTCCAATGAATTGAACAAAATGGTGTCTCAGAAATAAACAAGAGAAAACAGGCATCTATATACATTAATGTAAAACTTTATTTTTCCATTGATTCAGGTTTATAATTTCCATGTCTCATTTGCTTTTTATTTTCTCTCTCTTTTATTTTCAATATCATAGCTACAATTTAAAAAAAAAAATCCTTTCTTGGCCTACTCTTATTTGTCTCTAAATTACATTATTTGCCTTCATTATGGAAACCTCTATTCCCAATCAGGACTGAAACTAAATACTATCTACATACATCCAGAAAAAGCAATTTCACACATTTCTCAATGTCCTGGATAGTATCCAACCTGATGGTCTGAATACCAGAGTTATAGCATAGACAGAGAGAAAAGGCAGCAACATATCTGCTTTGAGACACATAGAAAGATCATTTCCCATAAAATATTTTCTCTATTTTTATGGCACAATGCCTAAAATTCGCCATGAATTACACCACGGTGACCAGAGTCACCACGTAGGTTAAGTGAGAAAAACCTTTTAAAATGTATTAGGGGATGTGGTCAGTCAGCTCAGTTAGTTAGAGCATGGTCCTGATCACACTAAGGTTGCTGGTTCGATCCCCGCAAGGGCCACGGTGAGCTGTGCCCTCCTTAACAAAAAGTTGTTAGTATATTGGACATTTGTTTGTATATATAGCCCAGATTTGCCTTTCTTACTCTGATTCATCTTTAAAGGAGTGTTGGTACAATGGGAGTTATTAGGAATGGTACTTGGGGGAACATACTGGAAGTCGGGTTCTGGCACCCCAGACCAACATGAAACACTCATTGCTGGGGCGAGAGCCATAGCCCCACTTGGAGAATGGTTGTCAAAGTATACATCACTCATTCAACAAATTTATGTGAGAAGCACTATTCTAACTACTTTGGGGAACCAAAAAAATGAAACGTAAGAAAAATAAATCTTGACTACTTCACAAAACTCAGCCTTGATTAGTTCAAATCCAAAATTTTATCAGTACAGTTGTTAATATTATTCATTTGTTGCTTCATATTTTTCCCACTTTCACTTGATAACTTTTGCCAAATGCATGAAAGACATACACACATGCGTGCTAGTGTGAGTGTGTCTGTAAGTCAAATAAGATTTCAGCCGTTTTCGCCCTGTTTTTCATCCATGAAATTCCAGTTTGTAGCAGGGAATGCTGCTACAAACTGACATATCAGTCTCTTAGAGTTGAAACTCAGCTCTGTTTAAATATGGCCTTCATGAAAGTGATAGATCATTTACCAAATATGTGAGTAAATGGAAGGCAGTTCCTAAATCCAAAGCAAAGTCTGAAATGAAAAATTTAGAAGTTAAAGAGGCACTCAATGGTCAAAGAGCAACAGGCAAACTTGTAGAACAGAAAACCCACCATCTTTGGATTAAATAACCTTAGCTTTGACTTCTTAGCTCTGTGGGCTACTGGCTGTATGGCATGGCAAAGGTCATCTCCAAGTCTCAGTGTGCTACCTGTAACACAGAGTTGATAACATCACCTCGAGGAGTAGCTGTGAGCATTGATAAGATCGTGTATAAGGGGTCCCCAACATGTAGTACGTCCTCAATAAAGGACATTTGTTGTTTTAGGCGCTCTTGTGTCAGGGGGAACAAAAAGCCAACCCTGGAGAAACAGAGGAGAGATATTTGAGTTAGTGCACAGATGTTTTCCCTCCTATTTCCACATTCCACACCACTTCAGTCTGACCCAAAAACACAGACGCCAGCCAGAAGGGAGCCCACCCAAGAATCATAAAGATAGACGCCAAATTGAATTAGTTAACCCTTGATTTAAATATAAGAACATCATATTTTGTGAATCAATTCCTTAAGTTACTCTCAGACCACAGATATATAAAGCCCTTAACTAAGTATTTTTTTAATGTTTAAAGTACAGTAATTATAAAGAAAAATATAATAAACATGCATCAACACACCCAACTGCAGAATGTTAGCACTTTGTCAAATTTGCTTCAGACTTCTTAAATAAAAGAAATGAAACTTTGCAGATAAATCAAAGTGTCCTTTGTTCCCTGCCTGAATCCTGTTCCCTTCTCATCTCAGAAGTAATCCTTATAATAACTATGGCATGTCTCCTTCCAAAAAGCCCATGTTTTCTACTTTTACCACATAAGATGCAAATATAAATGATATATGCATTATATAATTTAGCATTTTTATACAAGGATTCTCTATGTGTCATTCTGAAACTTGAGTTTTGACTTTCATTTTATTTTTCAAATCTGGGCATGCTGGTACATATAGATCTAGTTCACTCATTAAATGCTATATAGTAATTAATTTTTTTAAATCAAGGAAATTCTGCTAGAAGAAGGAAAAATTAAACCCTCTTACAGACATGTCTCCTTTTACCTGTGAGTTCTTCAGGGGCATTACTAATTATAATTCATTCATTCATTCACTCATTCATTCACCCTATATTTATTACAAGCCTAGCATGGGAATGGCAGTATTTTAGGTGATGGGGATACAGAAGAGGTTAAACCAGACAAGATCTCCACCCTCAAGTAGCTTATCATCTACTGGAAGAGATGGACAACCCACAATCAAATAAATAAACAAGATAATCTCAGCTTGTGATAACTTCTCTCAGAAAATGAAGGCAATCATATTATTATGAGGGTAAGAGGAGTAGTGGAGAGATACCTACTTTAGATAAGTTACTCAAAGAAGGCTTTTCTGAGGAGTGGTTACAGTTAGATGGAAACTTTAGGAACAAATGAGGAGACAACACATGCTGAGACCAGGCATGAGCATCCCAGGCAAAAGCAACAAAAAGTGCATAGTGAGCTCACTCACCATATTTATGACACACAAAAAAGAGCAATACAGTGGGAACAGAGTGAAACAGGTAGCAAGTGTTATGTGATGATACCAAAGAGGAAGGTTGAAGTTCTGTGGGGAATTAAAAGGAGTTTGGGTCCTAGACTTAGGAACTGGCAGTTTAGGATTATTCTAATGGAGAGAGCTACATGATTTGATTTAGAGATTTAACTGATCATTTTAGCTTCTGGGTGAAGAATGGATTATAAGAGTGTAAGAATGAAAGCATGGAGACCAATCAGGGCACTATCTCAGTAGACCAAACAAGAGATAATGATAGTGTGGACAAAGATAATGGCAGTGAGGTGGGAGAAAAAATTAAGAGATTTGAGATCTCTTTTGAGGATATAATCAAAAAGACACATTGATGGATTGACTCTAAAGGATGAAGGAGAGGGAGAAATCAAGGAAGACCCCTAGGTCTACAATACTGGATATAAGTGCCATTTATTGAAATGAGGAAGATTAGAAAAGAAAATGGTTTTGTCAAGGAAAAAAATGAAGACTTCTGTCTTAAACACATTTAGTTGGAGATGACTAGATGCTGAAACATATCCAAGATGACATCTTAAGTAGTCAGTAAGCATTTGGACCTCATGGGAAAAGTCAATACCAGAGATATAAGTATAAGTTTGTAAGCATTATTTAAAGCCCTGGGATTGGATGAGGTCACTTAGAAAAAGAAAGTAGATGATGAAGATAAAATGGGCCAGAACTGATCTGGGAGGACTCCAACATCAGAGAACAAATAAGGGAGGAATCATTCAAAAAAAAAAAAAAAAAGGCTGAGAAAGATTAAGCAGTAGGTAAGGACGTGTGTCATGATAAGGATACTTTTTTTAACTGAGTGGAGAGGATGAGATCCAGATCCAGATTGAAGAGCATGAAGAGTGACTAGGTGGTAAAAACATGGACGGATAGAGTGTGGAATACATAGTTTTTAGAGCAACTTTGCTTTGAAGAGTGGCAGACACATGATGCACTGAAAGGGGCTGTGTGGTCATTAAAGATTTTTCTTACTATGGGAAAGAGGAAATTGGTGATGCAGGCAGAGAACAACTGCAGAGACTAAGTCCTCAAAAAGGCATCAGAAGAGTATGTAACTACATTACTTGCATATATATTATATTTATGAGTATATATATTATATATTTTTATTATATATAATACTTATATATAATAATATATAACATATATATAATTTTTTTCCATGTTAAAAGGAAGGAAAACAGCTGGATATGCACACAGTTAGGTTTATATAATAGGTTGTGGAAACATAAGGAAGTATACCTCTGATTGCTTCCATTTTTTTCCTATGGCTGTTAGCCAGGGTCATCAGCCAAGAATGAGGGGATGGGGATGTTGTGTAAGATATTCTAGTTAAGAATAAATAGACAAAAATGATTTTATGAGAATGGAAAAGGTAGTGTCTAGGGAAATGCTAGCAATCTTGAGTATAAGGTTCATTAAAGTGAGGAGTTTTGTTTCATTTGTTCACTGCTCTGTCTCTGTCTCTAGCTCTGAGCAGAGAAAGTACTCCATAAAAAAATTGTTGGATAAACAACTGAATAAGTGAATGAATGAATGAATGAACAAGCAAGAAGAGAAGATGGACATTTGGGTTACATCAGAGTTGGTTTTATCACACTAGTATGACAGGGGAAGACAGAAGTGATGGGCTGAGAGGGGTGAATTCAATCATGGATCATTATATCTCATTGTTATTTAACCTGGGTAAAGGTAAAGGAAAAAGGGTGATTTCTTTGGTGAAATCGATGTTTCAGTGAATTGGTGTTTTTTGAAGGAAAAAAATGCCTTTTTAAATGTAATACATGAAATGAGCTAAAATATAGAAGATGGTGGGAAGGACAACAACGAAATGAAGATTTTTGGAGATAATGCAAGTGCTGGTGATGGAAAGGCCATAGATGAATTCATGGATGAAATCAGATGAGAACATGATTATTAGGAGCCAGAAGCTCTAGGATCTATGAGGCCAAGGTGGAGAGTGGATTGTCCAAGTGATTATTAAAAGTCTCTGCAAATTCTTACAGGAATGGGAGAGGAGGCAGAAGGTAATGTGGCAGGAGTGGCAGAGAATCAGGGGTGTATCAGACAGCTTAACTTACAAAACGTGACCTTCAGGAAAGAAGGAAAGCAATGGTCTGAAAGTGGCAATAGAGAGCAAGGAAAGCCTATTTTCAGCTCTTGGTCCTCAGTGGGGTGAATTTGGAGAGAAAAAAAGTCTCTACCAGAGAAAATAGCAAGAAAAGCATCCTGAGGGAAGCCAGGGTTTGGTTACAGCAATGAGGCAAAGACCACAATTCAGAGGAAAGACCATCACTACAGGGGACTTTGCTTCAGACACACAATGAAAGGGCATGGGTGAGGGGCAGATAACTGTTACATCAGAGCTGAGCAAATCTGAATAGGAAAGGGAATGGGAATTTGGAGCCAATGGTAGACTGAAGCGCTTGGACTGTCGTTGCATCAGGGATATGAGGTCAATCAAATTAATCCTGATTGTCTCTTGGAAGAATGGGAAGAAGATTTGAGTGATACCCTGAGTTCTTAACAGGACAATTTTACACCTTCTCCTTTCTCATCAAAACTCCACTCCCTCTTCACCTTGACTGATGATCTCACGTATTGGGTTGTCGGAAAAGTCATGACGTATTTTTTCTATGTTTTTTTGTTTCACTGAGAAGATAGAAGCAATCAGAAAAGAATTGCTCACTTTCCATTTGTATCTCTATCCCTACACCACTTTCTCTTTTTCCTAGCTTCTAATAAGTTACATCGATGTATTCTGAAATAGAAGAGATATTTCTCAAAGAAAAGTTAATTCTTGGGGTTAAGGAGGCACTAAACAAAATGCACAGACTAAAATGGAGAGAATGTTCAGGAAAAGGGGCAAAAATCTTTACAGGAGTACCTGTTTGTCAAAAAATCATACATATGTTAAGTTTCAAAATTACATCTCTGCATGTTTTCAAAGGACGGCTCAGAATAAGTCTACATTGTGTTATGCAGGATGAATTCTGAGTCATACTGAAAGTAAATTTAAGTGTAAGTAAACTTAAGCCTTTGGGATCGACAAAGCTATAATAGCAATAATACCAATAATTTCAAAATGAAACCCAGAAGATCTTTTTCTTTTATTGATTGTCAGGTCCAAGTGTTTCAAGCAGGGACCATTTCAATGGTGAGATGCCCAAGTGAAAGAAAGTATCTGAAATGTGTGCCATAAATGCAGCAACAGCTCTTTATTCAATGGAGGCTGAGCCGGTAAAGAGAGCTCACAAAATGGAGATGGGGGTTGGGAGGAGTGGGGTGGGGGGCGGGAGGTTGGTGTTATATCCACACACAAACAATAGTGGCATGGTGCCAACGCACATGCACACTAAGAAGTAACTTACAACTAACTGACATGAAACTTACATCAACAAGTTGCTCTTCCCCTCTGTCCCACCGAAGGGGGAGGGGCAGGCCGGTCTCCAAAGCCAGTAAACATTTCCCAACTGAGAGGCCCTGAGAGCTATGCCCCCACATTGATATATAATTGACATATCGTGTTGTGTAATTTTAAGGTACATGATTTGTTGACTAGTTACATTAATATATTGTAGTATGAGTACCACTATAGCCTTAGCTAACACTTCTGTCCTGTCATATTATCATTTCCATTTTGTGGTGGCAAAATTCACCAGCATCTGTACAGTTGGCTGGCACTTTCTGGTTCTTCGGGGGGGAGGGGTTAAAGATTTTTTTATTAAAATATAGTTACCATATAACATGTTAGTTTAAGGTGTACACAATTGTTATTCAACATTCATATACCTAAAGTAGAGATCACCGGATAAGTCCAGCAACTATCTGACACTGTACCATGCTATCACAATATTATTGACTATATTCCCTATGCCACACATTACATCCCCATGACTTGTTTGTTTTATACCTTGAAATTTGAACCTCTTATTCCCCTTCACCTTTTCTCCCCATTTTAAATTTTTCAATAAGAGTTGACATTCAATATTTTTCATATTAATTTCAGGTACACAACATAGTGGTTAGACATTTATATAATTTAAGAAGTGATCCCTCTAACTAGTCTAGTACCCACCAGACTCTAATACATCGTTATTATTGACTATATTCCCTACCTTTTACTTTACAACCCTGTGACTATTTTGTAACTATCAATTTGTACTTCTTAATCCCTGCCCCTTTTCGACCCACCCCCAATTCACTTCCCATCTGGTAACCGTCAAAGTTCCCTGTACCTATGAGTTTGTTTCTGTTTTGTTTGTTTTTTATTTTGTTCCTTAGATCCCACATATAAGTGAAATCACATTGCATCTGTCTTTTTCTGTCTGACATACTCCACTCAGCATATTACCCTCCAGGTCCATCCACGCCACCACAAATGACAAGAAACTATTCCCTTCCATGGCCAAGCGATATTCCATTGTATATATGTACCAACTCCTCTTTATCCCGCAAGAGACACGCAGGCTGCCTCCACAACTTGGCCATTGTAAACAACGCTGCAATGAACGAATATAGGATGCACACGTATCCTCAAAGTCACATTGTATGTTTTTTTCAGATAAATACCCAGAAGTGGGATTACTGGGTCCTTCTTTCTCTCTTGTTATAGCCTTTGTTTTAAAGTCAATTTTGTCTGGTATAAGTATTGCTACCCCAGATTTTATTTTTTGTTCATGAAATATCTTTGCCCCATCCCTTAACATTCAGTCTGTGTGTGTCTCCCAGTCTGAATTGAGTCTCTTATAGGCAGCGTATGTAAGGGTTTTGTTTCTTATCCATTCTGCCACCCTATCTTTTAATTAGAGCATTTAATTCATTTACACTGAAAGTGATTGTTGATAGATATGTAGTTGCTGGCATTTTATTACTCATATTTTCTTTTATCTATTTTGATCTTTTCTTAAAGAAGTCTCTTTTACATTTCTTGTAACACTGGTTTGGTGGTGAGGAGCTCCTTTAACTTTTTCTTGTCTGGAAGCTCTTTATTTGTCCTTTGATCCTAAATGATAGTTTTGCTGGGTAGAGTAAACTTGGTTATAGGTCCTTGCTTATCATCACTTTGAATATTTTGTGCCAGTTCCTCTGTCCTGCAAAGTTTCCATTGAGAAATCAACTGATAGTCTTATGGAAGTTAATTACAGGCAACTCACTGCTTTTCTCTTGTTGCTTTGAAGTTTCTTTCTTTGTCTTTAACCTTTGACATTTGAATTATGATGTGTCTTGGTGTGGTATTCTTTGGGCTCATCTTGTTTGGACTCTCTGTGCTTCCTGGGCTTGTATGTCAATGTCCTTCACCCAGTTAAGCAAGTTTTCTGTCATTATCTTTTCAAATAGGTTTCCAATTCCTTGCTTTCTCTCTCTTCTCCTTTTGGTGCTGCTAAGATGCAAATGTTGGTACACTTCCTGTTGTCCCAGAGTCCCCTTAAACTATCTTCATTTTTCTTTTTTCTGGATTACTTTTTCATTTTGCTGTTCTGTTTGGGTGTTTTCTGCTATCTTATCTTCCAAATTGCTAATTTGATCCTCTGCTTCATCTAATCTACTGCTGTTTGCTTCCAATATATTCTTCATTTTAGTTATTGTAGTCTTTATTTCTGACTGGTTCTTTTTTGTTTTCTATCTTCATATTTATGTTTCCTATGTC
>CM066731.1:98747000-98792000 GCA_033961575.1 Aselliscus stoliczkanus
AGAACTTAGGATCCTCTTGGATTGACAACGGGAGACTTGACATAAAGAAAGGCATAGTTAGGATGAAATATTCAAAAATAAATTTTCAGATATCTGCCACCTTCTTAAAATATTCCCTATTGGTGAAAATGCAAAGGATAATTTATCCATGGAAAACCATAAGCACAGTTTTGTAAGAAAAGAAAATTAAGCATGGGAAGAAAGAGGAAAGAAGATAATACTAAGAATGTATTATTTGCCATGTATTTTGCATTCATTATTTTATTAAGTTTATACACAACAATCCTTAGATATAAGTAGCATTATTCCCATTTTATAGAGAAAGCAAGTTGAGGCCCATAGATGTTAAATTTTATCAAGATGACAAAATCAGTTAAGTGGTAAGGTCAGGATGTAAAGTCACTGGTCTCCCTTGAAAAATTAATGTTCTTTCTCCTGCACTCACCTACCACTTAATTAGAATTAAGATAATAATGAAAAATTTTATATGAAAACCATCACCATTTGAATCCCATATAATGTGGCATCCCATTCCAATTATAGATATAGTTATATCTAATAAATTTAACTAAAGTGGGGCCAAAACGTCTAAAAGGAACATCTGCATAAAATGCAGACCTCATTTATCATCTGTTAAAGCATAAGATAGTTCCTAATTCACCTCATTTCTCAATGTCTCCCCAAATTCAGTCCTGTGGAAGAAAGTATGAGCAATAAGACTGAAGACGGGAACTTCTACTTCAAGAGAGTCCTTAAGCAAAAACGTTACAGAGTCAGAAATAAAATTTTCTCTATGTCCTCAAACCACAGTTCATTTACTGGAACTAGCCAATGCCCTCTAAGAACTTTTTTTCACTGTTTTTCAGCTGTATGGCTCTAAGTTTGAAAAAACATTAGTTGTATATCCTTTAACACATAAATGAAGACCCATGTTAATTAATACATGATGTTGGTCATGTTCATCCCACTCAAGTTGCCAGGGTCACCAACTCTGACTCCATGTTTGCCAGGTGGCTCATCTCTATTTCATGGCATGGACAGCACCCCTTACACATAATTGCCAGGCAAACTGTTGCCCTTCCACCACAGTGTAGACCGTTCAGCCCAAACTTGCCATTGGCTCAAATGCAAATGATGGTGAATTAATTGTGCTGTCCTTATAAACAAAGAAGAACACATCAATTTTCATAATATCTTTTTCTATTTCCAGTATGAACATCTCAGTAGTCTTTAATCAAATCATAATTTCTGAGTTTATTCTAGTCTCATGGGCCCCAGAACTGTGCTTTTGGGCAAAAAAAGAATGGCTGGGATAATGTGCTAGAGGACATGGGCGGCTACAGCAGCACACACAGCTCTGGGATCCCTGGCTCCTTGATTCCCTCTCTTCTTCCTTCTTCCTCTTCCCCAAAGATTGGGTTAGTGGCTTGGGTAACCTTCTGTTTCCCAATTTCCCTAACAATATTTTATCAGGAGCTTGATATTCATTTTACTAATTGCTAATTAACCAAGACCAATCCCTTAAGAATCCTTGACAATGTAAGTAAAAAAAAACAACTCACTTCCTCTTCTTGTATGAAGTGTGGCACAAATGCGTTATGCCTTACTTCAATGTTGAGCTGAAGGTTATACAAAAGAAATGTGTATAACTCAGATGTCAGGATGGCTCTCAAGTACTAAGGGAACAATTAAGATTCCCTATTAAGAGTCCATGGCCTACTGAAAATTGCAGAACCTCTCTCTGGCGTACAAAAGTGCTAACAATAGCTGAATTAAAGGTTACATACCGTCTAACAACAAGCTTTCTACAAATTATTGCAGCTAGGGTATATAACCTAAATAAGTAAAGCAGATATTCACCTAGTTTAGTTTCTTTACCAAGCGGGTCAGTGGCTATTATAAAATGTTACCATCTCTATAAGCTTTGGAAAGGAAAGGTTTATGCCCTCAAAAGTATCCAACCAACAGTAAGGCTCAGTTTGCTGGTAACATATATGATAGTGATCAGTTATGAAATAAAAATTGAATTAAATAAAACAAACCCTTCTATCATGGAAGAAATAGTTTTGGGCAGAACGTGGTTGACTTAGGAATGAGATCAACAGAACCACATGGAGTTTAATGATGTTTAGAGTAGGAATCTGAATCAATTACATTGCTCCAAAGCAGAGAGGTGGGAAGGGAACCAACATGTTGAATCTATATTTTGTGAAAGATACAATTCTTGCCATTTTTCATCATTCATCTAAAAATATATCCTCTCAACAAAGCTATGGGGTGTATATGATTATTTCTTTCTATTGTTATTCACAGAATGAACTTAGTAACATGGAGGAAATCTACTGTATCCAAAATGATTTCGTTCATCAAGTTCTGGAAGGCCTCATGTATGAGAGAGTCACACGTCATGGAACCAATGGGAGATTGTATTTTATAAGATGAATATAAAACACAATCTTTGTTTCCCCAATCATGTGACAAATTTTTAAAGCTTATGTCAGTAGCAAGCAAAAAAAGGTTATGAGCATTTTATATTAGCACTACCCATATTAAATGATTTCTCAAACATGGATGGAAAAAAAGGTGGTTCCATGGAAAGTAACCTCACCGCATGATCTGACCATAAATACCTAACTGGGCAGGTCATGGTGGGTAGTCATATCCCAGGCCTGTAACTTCTTGAGTGAAAGGTTTTAAGCCAGCCCTGTTCATTGTCCTTGTGCATCTAGATTAACACACACCTTTGAAATGCCAGAAGTAATACTTCTTGAAGGGGGATTAACCCTCAAGAGAGCACATATTCTTATTAACTAGCTTGTAACCCAATCTCCACCTTGCTTTCTCCAGTCTTCCTTATGTCCCTCCCACCACCAATTTCAAATGCACAAAAGAAAGCATTTGAGATCTTGTTCCCCAACATATGTCATCAGTTTGGCTCAAATAAACTCTTATAAAAATTTTCTACAGGTTTGGATGTTTCTTACATTGACACAAATTTGAAAAATATGAGTAACTGAATATGATGCATACCCATAACATTCCAATGAAGAAGTAAAAAAAGCAGATGTTTGGATCTCCATTGTGCCAAAAATAAAGTCACAGAGAAGAGGATGCCAGCCATCCTTTTCTTACAACCCCTAAAATATCAAGATCAGATTAATCAATGTGTGATTAGTCTACCTACATGGTCTACTTACTGGTTTGAGACACAGAAAGATGTTATTAGAAACAACCCCAAAATGGAAGGCATGTTGTTCTCAAGAAGCCACTGATATAACTGAGTTTGTTAGTAAAATGAACCTAGGGTTTTGGGGCTTTTTTTAGTCATTCTTTGGAATGTAACCCAAAGACTAGGAGGACTGTGACTGTCATTGCGTTACAAAGAAGTGAACCCATGAATCAGGTAAGTCAGTTTATTATAACAGCCAAAACTTCTTGAAATACTTCAGTAGCTGTGATGGGTGCTAGGTCAAATTAAAATCTCCCACAGAGGAAAATATAATAGCAAAGGCTTCAGTCGTTTTATATTAGTGGACTTCTTTTCTACTAGTTCCTTAAGAGAGAAAAGAGAAACCATTTCTGTTAACCCTGGAATCTAGCAAGCAGATACCATGAACTTGCACTGCCAGGGAGAAGACATGACGAACTCCAGCTCAGAATCATATTGAATCAGGTTCAATTCGGGACATAAAATGAAATGAAAAGCCCAAACTAATTAGATTGTAATGAGCAGTTCATATGCCTTATGTCTTTTTATCACGTGCTGTAGGTGCTGTATCCCTATAGTGAATGACTTCAAGCAAGTCATCAGCTTGTACTGTGTTCAAGAATGCTAATCAGAAGGAAAAGGGTCTTTTCATGACATGCTTGAAGAAAACAAGATTGATTGTAGCTTCTTGATCATAGCAGCGCCAGTGGAATGGCTTTATCTCTATTAAATTTCACTTGCGTTTCTGGAAAGCATGGAGTGGCCTAATGAGACAGGCAGAAATAAAGGAGTTCATTAGTACAAAATTGCTAAAGTTGAAATGCCATGTATCGAGTTGGGAGCTGATATTCTGAAGAATATTCAGAGTCTCAGTCTGAAGCTCAAATGTCAGTGATGGGTACCATTTTGGTTTCCTCAGCCACTGTTTCCCACTCTATCATACTAGCGTTCAGTGTGTTTCCAATTCTGAGGTCAAGAAGGACTTTACTTATATCATTAAATATCTCAAGCAAAAAAAAAAAAAAATCAATAATTGTCCTAAGGTGCCAAAGTGATTTTTTTCAATATACCATGGCTCTGAGGGAACCAGATTAAACTAAATAAAGAGAAACACTAACTAACAAAAGTAGTTCCATTTTTGTGCACAAGTCATTTGCCATTTTGCTCTTGATCCATTGCCTACCCATCCCCTGCTCTGCTTTGTATCCATAGGAACTACATTTCCCAGTCTCCTCTGGCAACTGGATTTTGATAGGTTTGGCCAGGGAGAGGCACTGGCAGAATCTTGAGAGAAGGAAAAGAGAATGAGTCAGAGTAATTTTTTTTTTCTTTTCTTTCTCTGCTTTGATTTTCACTCTGGGCAATGACTCTATCTTCTGTGATTCTGGCTCAACAGGAGACTCTCCTCCTTCAGAGGTCACAGCTCCAGTAAGGTAATCCCTGTCCAGCATCTAGATCTTCAAGGGGGGTCCTCATCTCTGAGCAGTGAAAATAATATCTCCTCTTTGGGGCCCTCCAACTAGTGGAGTGGAAGTGGCTTCCTACTGTTTCTAATTTCTTGATCACCTCAACATCACCTTGTCAACACTTCCATCATCTAGGTAAACAACTCCCTTTATTAAATTGCCTCTGTTTCAATAACCTAGACTGGTTTCTGTTTTTCTGCCTGGACTGTAACTGATCAAATGGTTTTATTTAGAAACTTTCTCCTCAGGAATAGCATTCCTTTTGAAATGATCCTCTTGAGAAAATAAACAAGAGAAGAATAAAGAGGAAAGAAAAAGCTTTACATGAAGCTCTTTATATGACAATTTCCTCACAATCCAGTAACTTATATGTACACCTGCTGCAAAAATTTTTTTAAATGGTGCCAAGACCCCAGTTAGGGGGTCTTTGAATATTTGAATGTCTGAACACTTTTAACCTTCTGCAGATTTTTCTCAGTTTGTTTATGTCCTATTTAACTGCCACGTGATTTGCTGCTAAAATCATATTTTTATATTTATAGTCAACACCATGTCTTTGATATTTTTGATGCAACACATACTAAATTTTGTTATCAGTATCTAGGTAAAATAAAACAATTGTGGCATAAATTTCAAAATCAAAAATAAAAGGGACCAGATTTCATGACTATAAGAGTTACAAGATATACTGTGTCTGAAAACACTATACCTCCACTGCCATTTTCTTTCTAGCCCATCCTCTATCAGAAAAACTTGATCCAAAAAGAGAAGTATTGTTTGTGATTTTTTAAAAAAACAGAACTGGGTAAATATTTAGCCTATCCCTAATTATCCTTTCAAATACTGAATATTTACATTTCCACATAGTCGGAATTTTCTCTCAGTGATTTGGCAAGTATAAGTTATTCTTGCCCTCAAGACTCCAAGGTTCCACAAGCAGAACATCAACAGTTGCGTTTATAAAAGGCTGTGGTTTTATTATTAACAATAAATACCGGTTTTAAACATGAACACTCTGACTTGCTGTGGCTGCAGTTACTTTACATTAAATAATATTAATGCAAGAGGCCCTTCATTGCTTGCTGATACCAAAGCTATCATAGCCTCAAAAGCCTATTTTGAAATACTCTCACCAAAATTTATTTAATACATCAGAAGTGTCCAATAGAGGACTATCATGGCAAATCGCTTATGTGTTTTCAGTAGTAAAGATACAGGCACCTCATTTTTAATGTAGAGGGTTGGCTAAAAAACTATGACTAACAGCAAAAAACAAATTATCTGACTCCATCTTGATAATAAGCGTGGTAAGCTCCACAATTAGCCCTTCCCAGCTTAACTTTAGCTCATCACCTCTCTTCACTTCAGCATATATAAATGCCCAGATAATTTAAACTATGTCTTACAAAAATCAACCTGAGGTGATGGACCTAATCCACAGGGTTTTTCCCTGGGGCTAGAAAGATCCAAGAAAGATTAGAACCACTTTCAATAAAAGCCCCAGCCTCAAAGAAGCTGAGAGGTTCAACTAGCAATTCTGATGCCTTTCCTCTGAAAAACAGTGAATGTTTTAGTTTGCAAGGGCTACCATAACAAAATACCACAGACTGGGTGGCTTAAGCAACACAAATTTATTTTCTCTCAGTTCTGGGTTCCAGAAGTCCAAGATCAAGGTGATGGTAGAGTTGGTTTCTTCGGAGGCTTCCCTCTTTGGCTTGCAGATGGCCACCTTCTTGCTCTGTCCTCCCATGGTCTTTTCTCTGGGAACCTGCATCCTTGTTGTCTCTCTGCGATTCCAAATGTTCTCTTCTTAAGAGGATGCCAGTCAGATTGGATTAGCGCCACCCCATAACATCCCTTTGGACTTAATTACCTCTTTAAAGACCATGTCTTCAAATACAGTCACATTCTGAAATAATGCAGGTTAGAACTTCAACATATGAATTTGGAGGTAAGACAGTCATATCAATGACACCAGAGAAATCCGTCTTTGTTGGTTCCATACTTTCTTTACTGCAAACATTTCCTCCCTCAGTGGTTCGCTCACCCAATATCTTCATTGTTAAAGATCCTTTACTCTTCTGTTCCACCAAAACTCCTTAGAATAGGAGGTGAAAAGCTCCTGTGATACATGTTATTTAAATGACAACTAAATCTTACATATTAACTTCTTCAAGTATATTTGCTTTGAAATAAGTGTTGAACATTAATCAAAAAAATGAAATTGCAGACACCAGCAGGCCAAACCCAAGTGGTATTTTGGGTCTTTGAAATCACATGACATCTAGATCCATCTCGGTCACCTACATCTCGGTCCTTGGCCTCCTATACTAACTGCCATCACTATCATTCAAGCCTACCGGCATCTACTTTATTATTCTGCATTTATTCAGTGCCAGTGAGATGCAACATCCAAGGAAGCTGCTGAAGGTTTTAAGTAGTGCTCGAACACAAATCTCCAATGCAGAGTTGCTATAAGTTATGTTTATGAATTAATAAATGGGTTTTTTTTCACTATTGCCCAAACTGTGCCCCAGCATGATCTGGGTGGACTAATCCTGCTAGGGGTACTATTTTTAGATGTCATAAATCTAAGCTTCAGGCTATTTCTAGTCATTAAACATCCCATGGAACTTTTCATAACACTAAAGGTTTTTAATCCCCAGCTTCTGGCCAAATTCCAACTGGCATAATTACATTCTGCTTACTGTACCTAAATTCTTATGTAGAAGTATGAGACACCTTTTTATTGTATCATCTCCATAGTTAAACTGTAATCTATAGAGCATGCTGTGTAAGTTTTAACATACGAGAATGTGTGTGTTATATAATTCTATAAATTATATTCCTGATCAAACTCCATTCAGCCATTACTTTTCCCCAGGTCTTTGAAATAATTTGTGTGCAAAAATGCAGTCGATAAATACTAAATGTTATGTTGTCTTAAATCACAGGGAGTGGAACCCAGGAGTTCACCATAAGAGTCTCTTTTCTAACAACAGGAAATTAGAGCCTCTTTGCCTGAATTTCATTATTGTTCACATGGTTGTTTGGGAATTCGGTTTCAACTCAGAAACACACAAAATGTTACAGGCAACTTGAATTCATTAGGTTCTTTTGATTATATGGGAAGTTAAGAAGAATGAAAGCCTGGCCTTCTAATATACCATACCCACATGAGTGAGGTTTCCAGTTTATAGTTATAGGGGGAAAAGAATACCAACTTTTCAAAGGTCTGGTCACCTAACATTCAAAAGATAAACAAAATGATCTCACGGAGTTCCTAAAACCTAAAAGGCCTTTAAATGGGCCAAGAGTAACAGCTGCTCTCGCCAGGGGAAGGTCTGGCAAGCATCTCTCAAGGTCAAGGGATGCGATGGAGAGCCAGAAACACTGGCACCAGACGAGGGCAGCAGTGGAGGGCACTGTGATGGAGATTGCTAGCTTTTGCCAGTCTCAGCTCCACAGATGAAAAGGACTCAACTTGTCCCCATGAAACAGTGATGGGAGATGCAATGGAGCCAGGGGAGACGGCTTTTGATCTCATTACTATTCAAGTGACCTGGCATCTCTTGGTCAGTATTCCAGCCAGAGCATGGAAAAGGTTCTTTGCAAAACACCTAGACTTATTCTCTGATTGGGATTCCTATTCAGGTGATTTCAGGAGGTTCACATGTACAACCAGCTGTCCTAGGTCAGGCTTGCATGGTCCCACCAGGTTGGAGGAGTGGATCCAGTGAAAAAACACGCCAGGACCAAATGGAATGGTGTCTCTTTGGCAGCATTTTATACCTCTTACACAAAGAAAACGGAACTTATATATCCAGCCTGCATCCCTTTACCACATGTGTTACCCTGGTTCTCTTGTTGTGCACACAGTGACATTAGGAAACAGAAATTCCGAAGCCTTGAAATTCACTTCATTGACATATTTATTTTTCTCTTGCTTACTTTTGTCTCATTACTATCAAAATAACATTCCTACATGACTAAACAGGACTCCAAATGAAATAGATCTCCAAATATTGATTGAACAGATTTCTTTCTGATCAATAGGACAGTAAATAGCATGTCTCACCAAATTCAGATGTAAGACAGACTTGATCTAAACTAAGATAGCTTAGGAAAATAGAGATACAAAGCTTTGTATATATTTGGTATTTTTATTGTACATTTAATTCCAAGGAATTTTACCACTTCTCAAAAAAATATAAGAAACTGGAAAAGTATGAAAATATATTTGGTGAAAGCCTAAGAGTTATATTCCCATTTAAGCTGTTTCTTCTTTTTTCCCTCTTCAAATTTTGAAACACTGTCTTTAAAACTGTTACATACCCAAAAGGGTTGGCAGAATTAGGACTGGAATAAAATAGGATACTATTTGTAAAATCATCTTCATATATTTGAATAAGGTATGCTTCTCCCTCTCAAACTTACTCTGTAAGACGGCTCTTATAGCAGTTGTTAACACCATAGTGTGAATCTGAGGCAATGTGCTATCTCTCTCAGTAATATTTGCATTTTGGATCTCATTTCTAATTGTGGAATGAAATAATCTGTTCCAGATAAAAGAATTTTAAGTTTAAGCCCAGAAATTATTTTTGCGCTCTACTTGATCACCTTTTTTTGGTAGTTTGAGGGGAAAACTCACAGAAAGTAGTTTTTCTTGGGCGCATATTCTCTTCCTGCCAATTTTGCTTTACAAAACTACATTGTTTTACATTATGTATGTTAATCAATGCACTTGGAGACTGTAGGGAGCTGGAAGGACTTAGAGCTGGAAGGACTTTAAAGTTTATCTAATCCAATCCCCTCATCCAGAGATTTTAAAATAATAAATCTACAGCTGTCTTTAAACTAATCTTTGATACAAACAACTCACTGTTTCATAATGGTCTTTCTCCAGATGAACCTCCATCAGTGAAATTATAAGTAACTGGCTCTTGTGCATGTGTCTTTATATCTAGACACGTCCATTCACACAATCCCAGAGATGCAGCCCGTCAGGTGACGGTGCAGATGCATTCACATGGATTATGTGCTGCAATTTGTTTTCTGCACCCTGGTGATCAATTTATTTTAAGCAATGCATGATCTCTAATCTCACCTCCTTTCTTGGCCAGTAGTGAACATCTGTGCAACAGCAGGCTGGGGTCAAAGATAAAACCATGACCCTTGAAAGAGTGAAGTTGACAGGGCCACATAGGGAAAAGCCCCTGACTGATCTGAGCTTCACGAGCGTGCTGCTCTAACCAAGGAGCTAACCAGCCACAGATACAGACAAATAGCACAAACTCATCTTAAGATGAAATTGCTTAGCCATCATTGGCCTACTTTTCAGCAAATGAATGTTAACGCATTGTCACATTTCCAAGCAATTATTCAAACCATTAGAATGTTCTAGATTTCTCTTTTTCTATTACTAAAGAGTGTGTTGAGTTGTTGACTGGTGATGTAAATGACGGTCCTAAGGAGTGAGGTGGAATTTATTCTTATTATTAATAACAGACTACACGTAGGGCCTGGCGTGATCTACAAGGCTAAAGCTAGAGATCACAAGTTACCTATCACATGATGGAATTTGTTGTTTAATGAGTGTATTTCATCTTAACTCATGTTGTCATGTGGAGCCATGACATCACTTAAATGTAATTAAGCCATAAAAGGTGCCATATTCTCCTACAAAAATATTATTAGCATTTTACTAGGCTCCTGTATCCTATAATAAGAGGCAAAGAAAGAATCTAGATCTCTACATTCCTCTTTTTCTAGGGTAAAAATAAACTTAGCATGCTTTTAAGAAGAGACTACAATTGTATGATTATATAATAAAGGCAATATTGTTCAGGATTTTGAATGAAGGAATTCAAAAAATTAAATGCAAACAATATGTCAATGTCTAAATCTTAAAGAGCTTAAAATTGATCTACTTTATCTGTCAATCACATATGTTGAGAAAACATGTATCTTGAGGTAGTACATGTAAGATCATCCCCATCTCTTAGTTAGGAAAATTGATGAACCAATCTTGTGTTTTGTTGCTTTCAATTACGGTGCATTTGCCTAAGAGGGACATATGAAGCAATACACCGTGTTTCCCTGAAAATAAGACTGGGTCTTATATTAATTTTTGCTCTAACAATCTACATTTATTCATGTACAAAAACCTACATTTATTCAAACAGTCTTGTCTGGCTGACAATCTTAACTGGGTCTTATGTTTGGGGTAGAGTTTATATTGCGAGCATCCTGAAAAATCATGCTAGGGTTTATTTTCTGGTTAGGTCTTACTTTCAGGGAAACATGGTAGCACATAATGTAGAAGGCAGATGGCAGTAGGTTGCCAGAGATCCAGAACCCCATAGCTATCTGATGAGGTCTGATCCAAAGCAGCCCTGAATGGGGGACTCTGTCATCTGAGTGGGGTAGAACCACTGCAAGATCTTCAGTAAGCATCAAGCCTACAGAAAAGTGACCCAGATCTTCATTGCGGTAGGACTTTCCAGAAGGAATCTGATGCCAACTAGTCATTCTGGAGGATAATTCTTGTGCTCTAGAAAGACCCAATGTACTCTAAGTCACCAGTGATAGAAGCCATCATCATACAGGATTCCATGTTAACCAGGGAGTCTGGAACACAATGTTACATGTAGGAAGTGCTTGACAAAATTTATTTCTTTAAGAATATTGCAAGTTTAACTACTTAGTTGACATTAACACTATTTTCATTCACTTTTTTTCCAAAAGCACAATAAGCCCAGCAAGAGCTCAGCAAGTGTCCTGAGTTTAGAAATAGAGTGAGACATATAGCAAGCTAAGAAACAGCATGCAGATCTATCTGGGCTAATATGCTAAAACTAGCTATTGGTTAATTTAATCTACCCTCAATATAAACTGAGAGCAAGAGAGTAAATCAACAGGTATGAAAAAGGGGCTGAGGAAATCAACAGTTTTCAAGGTCTTTTGAATTCATTTTTATCAAAGCAGTTCATTATTTATAACGATTTGATTTAAAATTACTCTCCAGATCCAAAGTGGGTGACTTTTTGAGGCAACAGAACAATACTAACACCCATGAATTCAGGTAACTAAAATCTGACCTCTATGCAAAATATCTAGGTCAATCTGCTTGATATGCCCAGTTTTAGCTGCAATTGTCCTGATCGTGGGGAATAGCATTAGATTGTTTGTGCATCAGTGATTCAACAAACAATGAAGACCATTGGCCAACAAGGAACCAATGAAGTTCTTTCTCCTAAAATTTTCTAGGAAATACATTCAGATGGTGATAGTTGCTAGACTGGATGGATCATGGAGTCAGGCTCAGTGACCATGTTGGGTCATGCCTAGAATAGCTACACTGAAAAATTTTCTCAAGAAAGAGCCTGCCCGACTTTGAATGGAGTTTTTCATGAAATCGAAATGCCTTATGAGGAAAGCTCTCTCCAGGGCTTGCAGTGTTCAACCTCAGAAATACCCAAAATTTTAAAAATCTGAAACTCTTTCAGGCTAATAAACTGATAACAGCCTTATAAGTGGGGAGATAAAGATGACTATTGAAATTCAGGGGCAAATTAAATGAAAATTCTAAAAAAAATAAATTTATTTAGTGTTTCCCTTAAATAAATGCATGAATGGATGTGATGTGATGACCACAGCATACTTCAGCAATAGTGATAACACAAAACAGCATTAACATCTAAAATTTAAAAAGTTATTTGGGTGTTTTATTTATGTAAACACTGTCTGTTAGCATACTTCTTCCTGCACTGTAGTTTATTAGGCAACTAAAACTTCAGTGCCCAGATAACCAGCCAAGGGGGCCTGGAAAAGAAGTACGTATAGACCCCTCTTGCTAAATTAGAGATATCTGCAATGTCATTGAAATGATGTGCACATAATTTCGCAGAAGTAACACCAGCACCAAGCATTTGTAAATGTGCCAAGTTCTCCAAAACTTTTACACCGGGAAAATTTTTAAGGCTAGAAATAAAAAACTATACTTTAAACTAAAAGCAGCCTTACAAATAATTACATGCCCACTTGTTCAGGGTGATCCATTACACTTGCTCATGCTTTTTATACATTTTCTATGACTTATGAAAAGATTATAGGTAATCTTTTTCTCTCCATTGATACTAGTAAAGTTGCATCCAGCCTGTACATGTCAGTCTGGAATAAAACAACTTTGAGTGTGATGTGGAGCCAGAACAGGTGGTGAGAGAATGTAGCAACTAAGACATTAAAAAAAATAAGGGGAGAGGGTAGAAAAGAGAATCATCGAAGACCAGTTCATGCCACTGGTAATGCAGCAGCTGTGCAAAATAAAACTCAACTGTGATCAGAATTGCAATTGACAACCTGAAGACAAATGAAGGGCCAAGAGACAGACAGCTCATTGAGAAAGCTTGGCACCAATGCGTTTAGCCAGAGCAGTGTGCAATGAAAATAGAATGCAGATGGGGAGAAAAGCAGCTGAGACATGGTAAGAGAAGCGACTGTAAACATCAAATCCATCAGGTGAAGTTCAAGGCAGTGTGGTGGGCATGAGGCTGTCTGCTGGGTTCAGAACTGGTGTTCTCTGAATCAAGGAAGGTTCTCACCATCCTCAGCATGAATATGACCTTCACCCAGAGTCACACAGTTCATATACCAGTGACCTTCTTTTTACCACTATCTTAGGTAAATTGCAGTTTGCTCCAAGACTATCCCTTCACCCAGTCACTCCAGCCCAGTGTTTCCTTGTGGCCATGTATTCTTTTGTAGTGACTATGGATGTCACTATCAACTTCCCAAACAAAGGAGCATTTTTGACAAACCACTCACATATGAATTCTACTGATAGTTCTCACATGTCATATTTTTTTACGAGGAGGGGGCCTCCATTACTAGGACCTCTACTTTAGTCCATACTTAGATTTTGTCTAACCTTGGACTGGCAAAGTCATGTATACTGTGTCTATTGTTTTAATGTAAATTTAGTCTAATGACTTCCCAAGAGTTTGTCCTGCTGCAACCTTAAAATTTCAAAAGTTGTTTGTGGATATCTAGTACAATTTCCCTATCCTGTAGGAAATCTTGATTAATCAGACTCAATCTTACTATTTAGTGTGGGAGAGGTCTTGCTGGAAAATTCTTTTATAATATTGATTCACAAATAGGTCTACCTGTATATGCTTTAATTTGTTAGAGAAATATACATGAATCTCTTCTTTATGATAATCTTACATACATGTAAAGGTGATAGTCACTTCTTTAATTAATGCTCTCTTCTACAGGTTAAATTATCCTGGTTCCTTCTCTCATTTAATTTACATGATAATTTTTATAATTTTCACTATTCTAGCCATCCTCTTCTACCTATATTCCATTCTGCCAATGCTCCTTTTCAAATGTGGTACCAGACACAATATCCTACCACAGTCCAAGCAATGCTAAGAACCAGGGGATTGTAACTTCCCACAAAATAGATTTTTTAAACCTATGCGGGCTAAGATCTTTCTAGCTTTTTAATAGCTACATTATACTCTCAGCTCATATTGAGTATGTCATCCACTAAAACCTCCAGCTCTTTTTTTTCTACATGATCAATACCTATTATTTTCCATCTTCTGAAGATATCCATGAGGATGAAGGAGGATTACAACGCAATGTTCCAATATGACCCAAAAGAATAATGCAAAATCAATAGATGGACCTGTGCTGAACCCCAAAATTTAATTAATGACAGTCAACCTTTACCAAAGAATGCTAGATATCATTTGTTCAGTTTATTTTCATCTCACTGGGGCAAAGACAGTCCAGGGGTGGGAGGAGAGGTTGAATAGCGTGTACACAGTGCAGGTGTTAGAGATTTGCCCTACAAACGGCAGGATTTTCAGATGGATATCATAAAACCCATGTAAATTTGTAGGAAATGTTTGGAAAGATAAACTTGGACAATATCATAAGAGTCCTTAATAACAAGACAGTGACATTTTGTCTTTATTCAGTAGGTATTAGAAAGAATTTAATGACATTTGAACAAGTTTGTGACATAATGAGATTAACAACTAATAATCATTTAGCAAAGAAATGTCATCAAATAAATTTTGCTGATATAATCTCATTTAATCAGATCACTGCCCTAGAAAGAATGGTTCAATGGTGACAGGAAAGATGGAGTCAGGGCAGGTACAGGAAGAATCCAGAGCTGGGAGAGGCCATGTGAGCAAATGTGGTTTTCAACAAAAAGATAATGAAGGCTTTAACCAGAATAGTGGTGACTAGAATAAAGAAAAGGAAATCCAAAGTGCAATTGAAAATGAAGATGTAGCATGATTTAGTACCTGATTAGATGTGGGACACAACAAAGTAAAAGAGATCAATCAGGACCACACAATTTTAATCTTAATAACTAGGAGATGGTGATTCTCTTAATAATATTAGGGGGGAAACAGCAAAAGAAGCTAGGAATTCCTTATGTGCTGGAAAATAACGGATTGTTTGGGGATGTATTAACATGAATGTGTCTGTGTGACATCCACATTAAAAGGTTCCAGAGCAAAGAGTTGTAAATGTATGTGTGGCATTAGGGAGTCATATTGACATTAGAGGTATTGAAGATACGGAATATCTAGATTAAGTTATAGAAATAAGTGAAAATTCCAAAGAAGAAATGGGGTAGGGGAAGATAGGAAAGGGGATATTAGGAAGAACTAGCAAAAGAACTAACAGCACCATCAACAAGATAGGAATTAAACTCATATTGAGCTGTCAATGGCAATGAAGGAGGGAGGATAGGGACAGAGTGTGTAAACAAGCAAGATTTGTTTATGCAGGGAGTCTGAAAATGATACAGCAGCTGTGATAGGCTCAGGTACAGTCCAGTTGACCACACTGGCAAAATTCAAAGAAGCTGGAATCTGCAATTTGACTTCTCCCTGGCACTAGGAAGACTGACCTATTTGCAGGTATTGGGAGGAAGTCTACTGGAGTAACATACTATTGGTAAGGTTTAGAGAGGCATTAGCACTGTTCAGAATTAAGTGTCCTGCTGGAGAATCAAGACAAAGTGATATGGATAGATCTGAAGGGTAGAGATATTATAGCCTCATGCCAGGGATGTGCATCTGACAGGGTCAGGGGAATGCTCACCATTAGACTACAGTGCAGGGGTGGGACTCTACTCTCTGTCGGGCAGTGGCAGGAACAAAGCAAGGTTTAAACACTAGAGAATATAAGATTCTGGGCAGATTCAAAAACATAGATTCTGGTAAGAAAATGAAGAGATGGAAATTGGGCAATTATTAGAATTTTGAAAAAAAGTTAAGGCTAAAAGAGCAGCAAGAATGACAAGGTGCTTAGTCTCAGAGCACTGGGCTAGAGATCCCAAAATTTCTGCCTAAGGTTGGGATGGTCTTTGAAATCTGGGGCAAGTTCCAACCTGCAGGGTCTTCCAGTGGCCACAGCTATGAAGACCTTTTGAAGATCACAGAGACAGAGAGAAGTTGAAGCAAGTAGTGAGGTCCAGGGAAAACTTTCAAATTGTATCTCTAGGTGATAGAAATAAAAACACCTGCAAACAGAGAGAAAGAGCCAATGAAAGAGGAATCATTCATGAAATCATGGGATCCCAAGGTGAACAAGAAGGGCATTAGGGCACACAAGTGTGTTTTGGCCAAGAGCCCATTTGAAGTTGCATCCTCACAGAAGAGGTGCAGGAGAGTGAAAGCATTAGGCTGAGTCTAAAGCCTGCATGTCAGTCCTACTAATAATTCTGTCCTCGATGCACCATGCAAAGGGCTGGGCCAGTGCCTCTTCTCTCTCAGCCTCTGTTTGCTCAGGAATAGGGGAGATGGCCTACATCCTTCTAGCTCATAACCGATCAGGAATAGGTAAAACATAGAGACGTGGATGGGGAGGTGGGGACGGTGGGAAGGACAAAGGGAAACGAAGATCTGCATAGCTGCAATGTTCGCAGGAAATCAGAAAGCAGCATAACTTGATGATAGTGATGATGAGGGCATCACATAGGCTACTTGAATGGAACATGAATCAGCTGAGGGAATGCCAGAGCCCCCAAAGACCATGACAGACTGCTCAGTACAGTGCTTAAAACCTCTGCAGTCAGACTAGCTCTGAATTTGGCTCAACCACTTTCAGTTATGGGACCTTGGACAGACCACTTAATCTCTCCAAACCTGTTTCTCATCTGTAAAGTGAGGATAATGGTCCCTCTCTGAGAGGCATAAGAAAGTAAGAGATTAGTGAAGGAATTCAATAAGATAACATATGTATAGCACTTAATTATATCCCAAGGATAATTATATCACAATTATACATGTGTGCTCAAACAAGCTCAATGCAGTTGAAATAAGAGAAGGACACAGCTGAGAGTACTTGTAAATACTATATAGAAATTCATAGTGACCTCCAACCACTAGGGTTTCATAACTTGCCCTTGTACTGTCCTCTTGAAGTGAAAGTAGATTAAGGCAATCAAGGAAAAGGATTCCTAGTATGGAAGCAAGCAGAGGAGGAAGTTGAAGTGTTTCTGGAGGGCAGGCAGGTGCATGGCTGAAGGACTGACCAACAGACAGAGAATAAAAAAGGGAGGGCCATTTGACTGGGAGACCAGGGGAAAGTCACAATTAAAGGGGCCGAAAGTCTAAGGAGTGTGAGTCTCCAGTTCAAAGGGAATTAGGTGAGGCATGAGGTTTGGAGGATGTGGTCAGGGAAGAAAACACAAACTGTAAAGAATTGAAGGGAGTCACAGAAAAAACTTAAAAGAAAGGCAAAACAAGTTGCAAATAAAATTTCCGGAATAAACAGATTTAAAAAAAAACACCTGTTTTCTGGTAAATTAATTTTATTGTATAACGTTGTATGCTTTTTGGCTATTTTGCTACCTGCATGTATTATTAGTGAAAACATTGAATAAAAAAAACAATGATAGAACACAAATACAGGTAGTAGAAAAGAAGTGGCTTTGAAGATGGCATGGCTCCTTGAGTTCTTTTAAAGAGGAGGGAAAGTCAAGGTCCCTGGAAATGCCAAGGCCAAGGCCACTCACCCTGCACTGGGCATGTTTGCCTCCCTTATAAATTTGAAGAGGTATCCACAAGTATTTTTAGTGCCAGTGATAGGATAACCATATAACTATGCCTAGTGAAAACCATCATCTAGATTCATGAGCAGTTGCCTCAATTATCATAATTTACAGAGCATTTACTAAAATGCCAGGCACTGTTCAACACTATCTTACTTAATCCCCACCGTAAGACCCTAGGAGAAAGGGACTATGATTTTGCACATTTTATAGATGAACCGAAGCACAGAGATGTAACATCACTTGCCTGAAGTCAATGAGCCAGGCAGACCCAAGATTGACTCCTCAGCACATATGTTTAACTGTCCTATTACAGAGAAATTTCAAAGTCGAGATCAATTCTCAGAAAATAGTTTTATGTTTTTCATTCAAAAGAAAATGCATAAATCATAATTATTATTTTCTCCTACTATTTCATTTTATGTAATTCTACAGCCCATTCTTTTCTGACATCTGATTTTTGCTTGCAGCTTTAGAATCTTCTCTGGAAGAGTGTGTTTGGGAGTCAAAGGTGGAGAAATTAAAATAAGATAGGAACTTCAAAATGTTGAACAGAGTTGTCCAAATCTTAGTTTTTCGAGATAACAAATATTTAAAAACTCAGCAATAAAGTTCTAAAAATGTAATTGTAGCAGGGTAATGCTATTAAATATGTATACTGTGGTCTTTTTGACAATTGTATTAATGCCTTTACAAACCCTTCAGAAGTTCTATCACAGAAGTATGGATGCTGTTTTGATCTATTTATTACTCTTAAGTGTTCAGAGAACTGTCCCTATTTTCTAATTAACACTTTTAAAGATAAAAAGCCATGTATTAAATCAATCTGAATGATGGTTGTTTGTGAATCCCACAAGATAAGGCAATTTGCATGTTCACTTTGTACTTACAAACTAAATCTGCACATCTCCAAAGCAGTTCCTTATAATGTAAACCTTTTGTGAGTATTTGTAACTTGAAAGAAAGTTTGGCCTGCTACAGAAGCCGTGCCAATTATCTAAAGGGCTTTGTTACCAAACACGATTAAGATACAAAGATACTGGGTTGTTATTTCATATTGTTTGCTATGGAATTTGAGGAAACAACTTTTAAAACATCCAGAATGAGAGATTATTACCTTTTCATGGGGAACTCGCCAAACTCATTTCCCCCAACAGTTAACTGTTTTCAAAAGTAGCCAGTTGTCACTCACTCAGGGTAAAATTCCGTTGATATGAATTAAATAGCTTGCTGACGAAATGCACCTTTCAGCGACCTGTTTGAGTTTCAGCTGATGCTGTAGCCCACTCCGTGATGTGAATTCCAGGGTTATTGCTAAATCACAGTGGTGATTTATTATTGGATTTTTCAGGACTGATGAGTCAGCGCTGTAAGATGTTTACCAAATTAGACTTGCAAGAACAATGAGAGCCCTGCTCTCATTAAGTAGAAGCCTTTGTTACCGATACAGGCTATTATTTCCACATGGTTATGATGTGGTGTGTTCACACTTGAGGCACTCATCAGATAGGGTTTCTTTACTTTTGCGCGATCTGTCTTCATTGGGGTTTACGTGCTCAATCAAATTTGAAACCATGTGTAAAAGCCCGGTCTTCAAAATTCAAAAAAGGATCCTTTATCTTTTCTAAACAGTTCAACCTGTGCTTTCCCTTTGCTAAATAAGTCAAGAAACTAGAAATAGCATGTAGGCTAGTGAAAATAGTATCTGATTTTTCTTTTTTTCTAAAGAAAATAAAAACCAATGGCTTACATCAATCAAATGCTCATGAATGGTCTGCAAAAGGTGAGACTGGAAAAAAGCTATTGGGGTACTGGTGAGATGCTGAGACTCGATACTGACTTTTCCTGGGAAAAAGCAGAGGATTTATTTTTTTTTTAATTTCTTTATTCAGCAAGTATTTATTGACCATCCACTGCATGCCTGGTACTATTACACTGCTTTAGGTGCTGCAGATATAAATGCAGACACGAAATACTTGTCTTTGTGGAGCTGACTTTCTAGAAAAGAAGACCGTCATAAAACAAATAATAGACATATAAAACAATGTCAGCTCATAATTGCTATAGATGCTAAATATGTCCACTAAAATTAAAGTTCTTTAAACTTCAGCCAAGGTGAGCAAACTAAGGCTTGGTTATCCCAAGACCAATTTTGAGCTTATTTTAATAAGAAGCTTCTTTTATGATACATCTTTAATATTGCAACTGCTTCTTAGGATCCCGTGCACCGCTGTCATATTGTAGGCTCAGTTATAAATTCCACCTAAGAATAATAGCACTGTCCAGCTTTATATTCTGAATCTAATAAAATGATCAGAAGGCACATCATTGTTGACGCTTCAGACATGTTTAGGTGATATCCATCCCACAGAAAGAGCAACTGGACTATCTTTTTTTTTTTTAAGATTTTTTTTGGGAATTGGGGGAGGGAAACAGCATTGGGGAATCAGGGAAATGGAACAGACAAGTTTCTGTCCTTTTGTTCTTCAGTCTAGTTGTGGAGGACATCATTTTACTGGCCCATGTTGGTATTATCATTGCACTCTTCCCAGGTGAGGCAGTCGCTGGCCATTGCATGGCCACTCATGGTGGCTCATGGCGGCTCACGAAAGTTCATGCCAGCTGCCAGCCAACCCCACTGCAGCCAACGCCAACACCGGCGACTCATGGCAACACAGCCCCAGGTTGAGCTGCTGTTCACCATCTTAGCTGTAGAGGGCAGAGCATCACTTGCCCTAATGTAGGATCCGAACCAGGCCCTGATGCTCAGAGCTGGCGTCCCAAGCCAACTCTTAATCAACACGCCACTCGGCTGGCCCTGGACTCTCTTTTTGAGGGCTTGTCTATTATTATTATTAGATGAGTAACAAAATCATAGGTTTTTTTTTCTTTATTGCGTCGTGTTTATAATGAAACTAAGCATGGACAAATAAATATATTAGCAACCCAAATCCTACAGCAATGGACTCAGCGTTTGACTTTTGTTCCCACCACAAAACATGGGCCAAATGATGTTCACACATGAGACACAGTTTCACGGACATTTAAGGACATTATACAACCTCTAGGACACTCGCTATCCCTTCACCCCTTCTCATTCACCCACAAATGCAAATGAGAATATCAGTGAGTAAGAATAAAAGTAATATAGGAATAAACTTGAATCCTCTGCTCTAATTTGTTTCTCAGTAAGTCAGTTGTACATGATTAGTAATCACAACCTATTCATGTAACACTTCCCAAGGAATCAGAGCGAGCGTGCGTGCCACAACAGTGCATTGAGAACCACTGACCCAGATAGACAAAATTCTTTTCAAGTTAGATAATCACATGTGCTCTGAATTTTTAAAAATTCATTATGTAGTTAAATACCAATAGCCAAAGCCAACCAGTGTCATAATTTAAGCACTTAATTTGCTTTATTACTATAGTTTTCTCCTTCTTGGCTTCCTTTCTCTCTTCCAAATGAAAGATTTGATGATAGAGGGGTGTGGGACAGGTGGTTAGCTCTCCCTGAAGCAGGTACCTCCCTTTCCCCACAGTCTGTGTCTTTCAGACCACCACTGACAAGGTGTTGATATGTGGAAGTAGTTACCTCAGGTCGACCGTTCCTGCAGCCAGGCTGGGAGCAGTCACTTCAATGGAAATCTCTGTGGTCCCTGCCAGCTCCTCTGGTCCACAGATGTCTCAGAATGCAGCCCCCATCTCTTGGTTTTAGCCGTGGGATTTGCAAATGATCAACGAACCAGAGTTGTTACTGACCTTAAGGTGGACTTCAACAAAAGGTAGGAAACGTGTTGGTTTCAGAAACTATTTTTTAACGTTCAAAACACTCAAAAACAATATATTTTTCTTTTTTGTTAAAAAAAGAATCTCTTCCTTTCTGATTCAGGTGGGATCATTTTGTTCTTCCTGTGAATGAATCTTTGGCTTATTTGGGGGTAAATGTGGTTTTACATACCCTAAGTTTAACCATAAATCCTTCTGAAAATGCAAACTGAAAGCACACTTTCCTTCTCATTAAATTCCATTATACCAAAAGAAAGATCTAAGTATAACTGTAACAGGATCTAAGCAGAGCTGTAAACCAGAAGTACAGGGCTGCCTTGTAAACAGTACAACATGAGAACACTTGGGAAGGTCTGTCTCCATTCTGACTCAATAAGCAATTGCTGTGTGAAGCCAAATCCGTACATTAGGTTTGTTGCTTAAATTCAAGTAGCTTACTGTGTAGCCATGTAGCAAGCTTTTTTTTTTTAATAATTATTTTAATTATTGTGAGATGGGAAACATGTTCAATAGAAAAAAAATCATTAAATATGATTTATGTGAAACAATGTGGCTGCTGTTTGATAGGCAGCATTGAGGGAGCTTTCTTTTCCCACATTTTAGTGAATAAATGAAAACTTTGTAGGTCTTAGGACATCCATGGACTCTGAGAAAAACCTCAGCTTAAAGGCTAGTTTTTAAAATTCAACAAGAGGAAGAGAAGTAGGAGAGAAGATAAAAGAGAAGGGGAAAAAAGAAAGAATTAAGACAGTATGGAAGGAAGTAAAAACTTAAGAAGGAAAGAATGAAAGTAGGAAGGGAGGAAGGGAGGCAGGGAGAGAGAGAGACTAACAAGGATAGAATAAAATATGGAAGTGACTGATAGTGCACTGGAATTTCAGAATGGATCAGCAAAAGGCTAGAAAACTCAGGTGTTTCTGCAATTGCGATACACTGGGAAAATTCACACTGTTAAATGAGGCTCAGATTCTCAATTCTACCTGTGTGATTACAGAAACACACTGTGACAATGTGAGGCTATAATAAAAAAAGATGCCCAAATAAGGACATGGAGATGAAAGACTTGTGAGACCTGTCTTGTGCTCCTCTAGTATTGAATCACAGAATTTGTACATTTATATTATATGTTATCATTTGTTGCATGTTTCGATTGAATAATTTTAAGAACATGCCACATTTTTAGGAGAAAAATATTTTTGAAACATGGTATTCAATGATAATTCTTTTTTTCATAGAGAAATAGTTTAAAGCTTAGATATTCAAATCCAGTTTACCATCCTGGGGATCAGGAGTCAACAAAATGCTGAAATAATGATCCAGAACTAGAACAAGGGAAACCATTTGCGTGAATGCTAGGTTACAGGTCTTGGAAGAACAGCTTAGGATCTAGCAGAAGATATAAAATAGTAAAGATGTTTGGTAGTCTTTTACAATGTAGATGTAAAACAACAAACCTAACAGCTGTGATTTAGATTAACTATATTATATGAGCATTTGTTTCATGAAATTTTCACAAAGCAATATGCCATATCTGAATGTCCGTAAGAGAAAACCATCCAATTAATTACAAACTTGTTTTGTACTGAAAACTGTTTGGTTCCACTGCAAATGTTTTGTTAATGGAGACAAGATTTGAGGAAACTTTTCCATCTCAATAATATTAGTTTATACTGACCACATGGTTAGAAATGAAAATTTCTAAAATCTTTGCCTAATGCATATACATGTTTCTATTTGTACAAGTATAATTATTTATTCTTTTGGATCTCCATTCATCAATAGCAAAATGGAGACTATATAGAAAATGTATGTATTATGGATTTGCCCGTCTGCACTCTTGTAGAGCAATCCTTGCCCACATTTAAAGATTTCTTTTAAGAGAATTTAAATATAAACAGATTCATATGCATGTGCATACATAATAGAAGAAAAGGAAAAAGGAGGAAATGTTATGAGATTTCCTTCCTAATTTGTTCTACAAACCATCACTTCTTACATGTATGGTGTTCAGGACATTCTTTCTTAAACAGATTATTCGTTCTTTCATCAGTGTAACTAAGAGCAAATGATGCTGTATTTCTAATATTCGTAAATTTTGGGGGGATGTTTATTCTTGCTTAACCACAAAGTTACTGCAGTAGTAATATGTCAGTTGCTCACACTGTCCAAAAGGAAGTCTAAATACCCAAAGGAAGCATAAGTTATGGACAAAAGTGGATGTGTTTATATGGGAGCACATGACCTGTCTTCAGGGGTGACAAGGAGAATGAAAGGGAAGTGATGCTTTACTTCTTTTAACCGGGTTTGTTAATGCATCTTTGCTCTGTTTAGTCACTTTCAAAGTTTAAAGGCATGTGAAAATCCTCTGAGAGCTACGTAATGTCATCAGTCTGTTATTGTTTTGCACATATACCAGTTTTGCCAAATATTCCCCATGACTCCTTCTTCATTAAACAACAACAACCTGTGAGGGTAGTTCTGCATCACCACTTCAATTTCCACATAAAACATTGGTTTTCTTTCTTTTAGGTTTGTGAGCACCCACGCCAACATCATTCATGTCTTGTTATATAATAAAAGGAAATGAAGACGACTAGAACCATAATCTGGCTTTGCCTGCTTGTTCTGGATACCATTTTGACCTGTACAACTCAAGGCTACAGACATTGTTTCCTTGTATCCCTGTAAACAGCAGAATAAGGCACCCGATAGATATATCAACCTTCTGGATTTAGCTCTTTGCCAAACCTGCTCTGAGATTTAGACAAATATCCTCACCAGCTTACAGAATGATATGTGCCCTGGCTAAGAAAATTCTTACCATCCCATTGATTCTCTTTTAAACCTACACATGAAGGACAGTTGGCTAAGGGACATAGCAGTTTACCTTGCATGTAGAAGACAGCTGAGTTCCTGGTGGCTTCTTTGAAGGATCTCAGACAGTGATGTCCCAAGGACTTCTCTATGGACTGTTAACAAAGGTCTAGCTACAATTGACTCCATGTCCTAATCCTGAATATGAGGGTCATATCTCTCGAATAGGTGCTGGAACTGAATACCAAGACCAGCTAGAACTCTATCAGCCTTTTTCATGAGATGATAAGAATTGTAGACAGGTTTGATGAAAATTTTGAGATTCATTGAATTGAGAAATGCCAAATAAGTGGGGAACGTAAGTGAGTTACTTATGCATTGATTTGTCATCAAAGGAGCTGTAGATCAGATGGCAATGTGATCATTTTCAGTGCAGCTCTCGCCTTCCTCTGCTCAAATACACCACAGGAAGCGCCCATTTGCTGACTTGAAATTCTCAGTTGAGGTCGACTGATGATGCAGTGCAAAGAAGCCTGTTCTGTTCCTCTGCTCACAAATAAGCCTTGCCAACCTTTGCCTTTAAATAGCTCCATTTTAACTATGTGATATTTGGAAATAAAGTTCAGTCACAGTTCACTAATAACTTGTTCCCACATAAGAGAAAGAAAAAGACAAAGATTTAACAATCAGTAACACTCCAAACAAACAAACAAACAAACAAAACCAACTCAGTGCCACGTAGCAATGTAAAATGGAGCATATTTAAGGGGAAATTATAATAGATTAAGCTAATTATAACAAAACTACTCTAAATTTTTAAATGGGTGATTTTTTTTTTTTTATTTCACCATAAAATCTTAGAAAGTATGGATTAACTTAAGCAAACATGGGGCGGGGTGGGGGGGGGGCGGAATCCTGAACCCAAAGAAGGTACAGTAGCTACTTTCTTGAAAACAAAACAATCTTTTCGTTCCTGCCATTTGTCTGAATTCTTCCTCCGGGCAAGCTGGACAGCTGCACTAGTAGGTTTTTTAGTCATGGGTTGTAAGCCCCACCTGGCTAGATTTGTTTAGCAGACAGCTGGCAGAATTAAATAAAAGAATGGGACACAAAAATGCTTCCCAAAAAAAGCTGAGAAAATACTTTTTGGATATTTTAGCCTTTTGGTAGTTTATGGTTTTTTACTTGCCTATGTTTACATACTACTATATGTGAATGTATCTCATAGATATTTTCTCTCAATTATAACACCATGACTGAGGTAAAAATGCAGCATAAATGAAAACATCAAGTAAGCATGTCTTGAATGACTTTTTTTCTTTTTAGTTAGGAATACCAATTTGCAGTTTATAAGTCCTCAAGAATGACATCAGTTTTAAATTAGCATTTTTTTTTATTTCTACATTTTCTTTTGCTATTTTTTAAAGCCAATAAAATAGATTTTCTTCATTTGGAATGTTCTTTCTAGCTTAAAGATAAGAAGGAGGCTAAATTGTGAGAATGGCATCCTTCTGCATCTGTTTCTCTCACAAACCTATCAAATATCTAATTTTTGGCATGACTGCTGGCTCCGACAGGGGGATGACATAAACCAGCTTTGTGGTTACATGTTTCACTTTTAATCTCATGGAAATAAAAATCAGCACTGAAATGTCCTTTTACATGTGACAATTTGGGACTCTTTTCCAAAAGCCCAGGCAGAGGGGCGTTAACCTGGTTAAGTTTAACACACAGCATATGTAGAAGTGTCATGCATTTTGATGCTAAAAAGGCACAAGGCAAACCTGCCTTCCGCAAAGCTTTGTATCCATCAGAAGTACAAACTACAAACAGTGGAAACTGTATGACTCAGTGGCAGCAAGTTACCAAAGAATGACCAAGAATGCATGGCAGAACGGGAGGTGAAGCAGCTCACTTAATAATTGCACATCTTCTGTGTGTTTTGTCTCCTATAAACGCGGCAGGATGAGTAGAATATTTCCACCATCATAGGTTCACTACTTAGCATGGGGAGAATCCAGACTTTTCACCAAACACAGTAAATATAGTAGGCATGGCTCAAAAAAACCCAAAAGGGTTTGGACATGATCCTGATTGGAGGAACTCCATGAAAATAGATTCCAACTGCTTATAAATGAGCAAGGGGGAGGGGGGGGCCGTGCTTGTTTTAAAGGCAGCATGGCAGAGAAACATTAATGCCGATTGCCCGGCTAGCACCTATGAGTTGACAGGGATCTGCCGCTACAGCAAATGGAAAAAAACAAAGAAATTCAAATCTATTTCTACAGCCCATAGAAATGTTCTGAATAGTAAGGACCAGGCCAGGAAACAAGCTCTTTAATTCATTACCTAATACTTGCTTTCCAGAGCAAAAGCCTGACTTGGCCCCTGTCCACTCAGCCTATACATCTCTCCATGCAATGTAGACTTTATGGAGCCAGGCATGATCTGTTCATTGCAGAGGCCTGATTCTCCCTAAGCACTGATATCAATATCATACAATTCAAATACAAGGGAGGCCTGGATAGGCTTAATCCCCGGGGCCCAAGTAAAACCCAGTGTCGTCTCTAGGGAGTCTCTTGGCATAGGGCAAAAAGACAGTGTTACTGTATATGCTTTCACATGGTTAGCAAAATGGGTCCCCATCAAAGACTAAGAAAACAGGCATGGTGAGAAGGGAGGAGTGAGGTCACTCTAGGTTTCTGTCTGACCCTTAAAGACAATTCAATCTTGGCTGTTATCTGACAGTGTTCTATTTAGTTTGATAGATACAATTACATCTATCTAGCCAGATAATTACAGTACTGTGCATCTTCCATGTATCGGTGGCTTAACAGAATTAAAAGCTATAAAATCCTTTTGTGTGTGCTACGTAATGGGCCTTTCTTTTCCTTACCTCATACAGATTTCCTCTTGCCCTCTCGCCCTGCCCAAGGAAAAGAAAAGGGGAAGAATTCCCTGCAAATTGTAGATTCTGATTTTGAATTATTTTGTAAATGTTTCCTATGAATCCATCAAGTCTGTCTTAGATCAACTTGCATCTCAGCCAACTTCTTTTACTAAAGAAAATTGATTCTTGTTTACTTCTTTCAGTAAGGAGAATCATGATGAATTTTAATAAGATAACCCCCTACTGTTAGAAAAATCTCCCTCCTTTGGCTTATGGGAGCTTTGAAATTTGTAAATCAGAAATAAGCCTAGGGCTGGCCGAGTGGCGCATTCGTTAAGAGCTGGTTTTGGGATGCCAGCGGCCCCAGTTCGGATCCCATATATGAGGGCCAGTGACACTGCCCTCTACAGCTAACAACAGCTCCACCTGGAGCTGGGCTGTGTAAGCCCCGGCGACAGTGTAGTCTGCAGCCCCTGCTGCAGTGGGCTGCCATGGGCTACAGTGAGTGGCCGGCAGCCAGTGTGAGTTGCCAATAGCCATGGTGAGCGACCATCCAGAGGCCGGCGACCAATCTGCCTCATCCTGGAAGAGCGCAATGAGGATACCAACATGGGCCAGTGCAGCAACGTCCTCTGCAACTAGACTGAAGAACAAAAAGACAGCAACTTGTCTGTTCCCCTTCCCTGATTCCCCAACGCTGTTCTCCTCCCCCAGTTCCCCAATAAAAAAAATCTTTTAAAAAAAAATTAAAAAAATAAAAAAGAAATAAAAAAAAGAAATAAGCCTAGATTTTTTTAGATAAAAGTAAAGATCTCTACAAGTTTCAAGCTCAACCTTAATATTTGCTCAACACCCACATTTTTTCCTGTTTTCATCACCTTGATGAGCAGTACATTATTATGATACTTTGTTAAATGACCCTTTAATTGCAATTGACCTTCAATTTTTAACAGAATTGCATACCACCAAGCAATATCTTATTTCTGATTGAAAATTAATACTGTCCCTTATGATTTTAGCATTCAGAAGCATTTACTTGGGGATGGTGTAGACTACTTAGTAAAGTTAATATTCTTGGGGAAAAAAAAAGAGTATTCGCTAAATGTTTATTCTATTCATTGAAATCTATGAAAAAATGAGTTTATTATTTTGGGTAGAAGTAAACACATTGCTATGAGAATACCGCAGTATAGATTTCATAGATATTATTCAAGACATATCTCATATTTAGCAACAGGAAATGTCCTGTATTATTTGTTGGTTCAAAAGATAACTACATATTCTTGGAAAGATAATGTGTTTTTTTTTTAATCTCTAGAGTTAAATTTATAACCTGAGTTAAATTTATAACATGACAGATTACTAATTTCTTCCACCACCTAGAGTATCAAGTCACTAATTTTACTAATTTATTAAGTATATGGTTTCCACTTCAAGAACCAAAGAAACCTGCATATTCTGGGCATTTACCTAGAGATCACATTCCTGGTGATGAAATGTAATCAGCTTCTTTGTGGAATGGAGCAATCACTGGGATCCAGTAACACTACTCTACAATGTGTAGAGGGAGAAATGAAGGCTAGCTCATCTGAAGGAAGCTACAGGGAAATTTTAGATCAGCAGAATGCAATTATCCAAGTTGGAATTGTTCCAGGACACCAAAAGCAAACACTAAAGGTAGGTAAATTGAATAGCATTTCTCCTCAATTGCAGGACAAGCAACCACATCCCTGACAAGACTGGAGCTTGTTCTATTTATTTGTCTTTACTATGTGAAAACTACTGGTCAAGTGCTGGCCACTGTCATAGGAAATGGAATGTGTAGACCATTTGATCAGTATTAGGAGTATCAGATCTATTAACAGGCACCCTGCAGTCTTCAGCTATTTAAAAATTGAAAGGCGATATTTTTAGAACCTGTTTCAAGGTACAATGCATTTGTGAACCAGGTACTCAGGAAGACTGTTTTCCAGCCTCTCTTAAGTGAGATCACATAACTGAGTTCTGACCAATGGAATGTGGTTGGAAGTATATACTCAACTTTTAGCCAAACCATGAAACTCTCTGTCTCTCTGTCTCTGTCTCTCTGTCTCTGTCTCTCTGTCTCTGTCTCTCGCTGTCTCTCTCTCTCTCGCTGTCTCTCTCTCTCTCTCTCTCTCTCTCACACACACACACACACACACACACACACACACATTTATATTTATTCATCTGGAAATGCAGTACTCGGAGAGGGTGGATGAAAAGAGTTCAAATGCTTGAGTCTCTGAGTCCCTGCTGGAAGACAAGCCAAAGCCACGCAGACAAGTGTCGACTGAGCCAAGAACAAGGGGGAAAAAAAAATACTGTGTTGTATGAAGATTTGGGAGTTTCTGTTTCAGCAGCTAGAGATACCTTGACTAATACAATGTACATGATAGAAATAGGATGCCTCTGAATTTCAGAACTGAGAAAGTTGTAAAGTCATCCCATAAAGTGACAGTGTGGTAAGATGTATATTTTCATTCAATGTTTGTGAGAGTGTAAAATTTATATTAGTGTTCTGAGGGGGTTGGGGGGATAATAGGTATATATATTAAGCTATAAGACTTTACATAATTCTTTTGTTTTGACCTCGTAATTCTACCTCAAGAAATCTATCCTTGAGGAAAAATCAAAACTAGTGACCAAGATTTTTGTTCCTCGCAACATTGGTTACAATAATAAAAATATTATACAACATTAACGTCAACAACAAAGATATAGTTAACTAAGCTTGGTTACACCTTTATTAGGAAATATTATACAGTCATTAAAAATTTTATATCCATCCAGTGAATATTTTAGTCATTGATTTATTCAATAAACTAATGTTTATTGAGCACCAATATGTGCTAGTACTTATTCTAGATACTGGGAGCTTGACAATGAACAACACAAAAAGGTTCCCTGCTCTTATGATGTTCTTAGTGGGTAAGATAAACACTGTACAATAAACAAATAAATCAAAAATAAAATAATTGATACTAATAACAGTCTTGGAAAATGCTCCATTGAGATTTTTTAAGTAAAAAAAAAAAAAGGAACCTGCAGAAACTGTATATACACCACACATGAGGGTATACCAATATACATATACACACCTCACATACAGAGTTAGAGAGAAAAAGTTTGAAAAGCAGTAAAATTCTAACATATGCATATGTGATTTTTCTCATCATGAGCAACTCAAAGTCCATGAAACATACAAATGAGTTGCATTGCTGATGTATGAATTTGAAATATTAAGTGTACAGCACTGGTGTAGAGGGATCAATCTACATAGAGTACAAATATAACTGGGCAGCCAACCAGCAGCCACTTCTCAAAATGATTTTATTGTTACAAATCAAGTAACACTTTGCAAAGTGATATAAATTATTTAAAAGAATATACTATTTCTTTTTTATAAATTCTTGAAAAGAAAAGAAAGGGCAATGGGTTTGGATAGAAACCAGCTGCTAGTGTTGATAATTGAAGTAGAAAGAATGTAGCAAGTCTAGAACATTGGTTCTTAGGGAAGTTGGGGCTGATGAATGGGTTCATCATTTCCGTACCCTGGAAGTAACACAAAGTAATTCATGAAACTTTTTCAGTTTGTACTCCAGAGAATGCAAAAAATCATTCATTGATCAAGTGAAAAATTAAAGAACCACTAGTGCTCTGAAGTAGACTCTTAATATTCCCATTATAATTTACTTTCAGGGACAACTCATATGCTATGGTGAGATGGGTTCATATGTCAATATTTCAAGTAATCAGTATGTCCACTCACAAATGTTGAGTGTCTACCTTATGCCATACTGTTAACAGTGATGATTTCTGAGGTAGGGAATTGAGGATTGTTTTTGTTTTAGTCTTATTATTGTTTCTGCTTTCTTAAATATTGTCTAAAAAGTGCATGGTTTGCTTTAAACATTAAATAAAAACAAAAACAAATACATACATGTATAAATAAAAACAAAGTGTATTGCTATCTCTTTGCTGATTAGGGTTGTAAATGTGAACGTTTTGTCCACAACTGAGACTGCCACCTTCATTATAACACCACATTGCACCTGCGCAGGTAGCATTGTCATCAACAGTTTCAAGTTGTTACCATAATAATCCTGATAGGCCATTACCTGGCAGGGGAGCATAGATAAAGCCTCTGGGTTCCAGGCCACAAAAGACAAAAATCACAAAGATGCTGGGAGCCCTGAAAGGGTGATCCACTTCTCCAAAATCCATTCACATCTATTTATTCATCAGACTACACCTTCACGTGAAGTCTGTTGGACTAAATGTATTTCAAAAGCAGCAGATCTCCACAGAGATGGACAGGAGAGCTTGTTCTTAACTAATCTCAACAAAAAATCTTCGGGTATTATGTGCACAGGCAGGAGGGTCTGCAGTCCTGGCCATATCTCACCAGAGCTAACTCTGTTGGCAGCAATGGAGAGCCCTGAAGCAGAAGGTTGGAAAAAATCTAAGTAAGACATCTAGTCCATCACCCTGCCTCCAGGCAATTTTCCAGGCAGATGGGTATTTATCCTGTTCTTAAAGCTCTCCACTGATCTGAGGAAAAGAGACAAGGGTATTTATATCCATGATGTTTCTTACCAAATGTGTAATATTTGCCACCTACACCATCTGCAGCAGTTCAGAATGTAGTAAGATTGAAAGTTAAACTCATTGATCTCAGGAAAGATAATGGAATAAAAATATTTTGCATTATATAACATAATTTCCCTCAGAGCTCTAGATGAAGAATTCATAAAGTGGCATTAGCAGTTTAGGGTAAAGAATGAAGCCTGTACTTGGCAATTGACAATCATTGCAATTTTTAGAATGCAGATAGGAGCAATTCAGTTGTTTGTTGTTGATCTTAGCATGGTTCTGTAGCAATTAAGATCATGATCATTGGCTTACTCTCTGGGTAGACCATTTAGCTGTGTTCTGTTCCAATGCTTTCAACCACAACTCTTAAATTTATGTCTTTAATCCTCTTATTCACACACCCAGTTTCTTCAGATTTTCGAACTTGAGCTGTTTAAGATTCAACAGATTACTTTCCCTGATGCTCCATGTACTGACCATGCTTAGCAACCTCTATTGAAGTGTGGCCAACCTGGGTTTATTCCACTAGTATCCTTGTTCTTGAACTGGCCTTAGCATCACAAGCCAATATTCAGGTATTTGTCCTTGACAGATGCTGGTGGGGAGTGAGGCAGGGTTCAGAGCTCCTAGAGACCATGGTTGGTCCTACTATCTGTGCAGAAGCATAGTCAGGCCAATGAATGTGTGCTCCATCTGTAAGAAACACCACTCTGTGAACCAGCCTGCAGACAAACCTTAGAAAATCCCCATCTCCAGCATCCAGCCCCTAGTTCCAGGTGTCATGTAAACAGCACTGCAATTAAGCTCTCTCTGAGCTCATTGCTGGACACATTGGAAGCAGTGAGGTCTATTTCTTTAGAAAACCTCTTTCTCAAAAACTATTTCCTACTGGGACAGTTCAGTATTCAGGGCTTCCCCTACTCTGACTATAACCCAAGTCCTTTTTGTTTGTTTGTTTTTTAATTTAAAATTTACCAAATCTCTTCTTTTTAACTTAATTTTTATTTTTATTATTTTTTGTTAGGTTAAGGTGTAGAAAAAAATGTAATAGTTAAACATTTATATCCCTCAGAAAGTGAGAACCCTCCTACCCCAATCTACTACCCTTCTGACATCGTATATAGCTGTTATAATTCCATTGACTGAATTCCCTATGCTGCTCTCCACATCCTGTGACCATATATCTGAAGCTGAAGCTGAACAATATTGAATGTCAAATATAGATGAAGTCTTAATGAAGGAACTAAGATTTCAGATATGAGTTATTCAAAATAGTGAGTTTTATAGTATTTATTCACCTTAATGCAAAAAGTTGGTGGAAATGCCCAAACTTAGTCATGCACTTAGTACGCAGAAAGTTATGGCAAAACTTTGCTGCACATGAGTCACTTTCATTCCCAATAAACAGATAAGGAATTAAGTAATAGAAGATCAATTATACTAGTATGGTGGACAGAGAATCATCCCAGTAGTCTAGAGACTACTAGAGAGTTCTAGTTGTGTCCTGTCACTTGACATGGGTATAAAACAGGTATAAATTTACTCACATATAATATAAGACATAGTTCTAGAACATTTCTAAGATAATCAAAGTCCATGAAGCCCTGGCCAGGTTGCAAATTAGGAGTTCTCAGTCTGAAAGTTAGAGTGAGCCAAGACAGGCGATATAGGGGCTGGGGCATTCCACACTCATTGAGCATAGTAAAACCAAGTCCAGTCTAAGCCAGCATAAATATCTGAAATTTCTGATCAAAGGGTGAGAGAGGGCAGCACATTTTTCTGAGGGAAAGTCATCTTCAGCATCTAGCAGTACCTGAGTTATTATTTAAAGAAGCAAATAAACAAAATATTAGGAATAGTCTAGTCCTAGTCCACCAGCTGGCAGTGTCTAGAAGAAGGGGAAGGAGCAGGTCCCAGTTGACTGTGTGGGAGATGAGCTGGCCTCTCGTCTCAGAGCAGAACAACAAAGGGACCCAGGAACCAACCTGGGTCACAGATAGATTAGAAAATGGGTTACACTTGAAGGGTGATAGGTAGAGAGGCTGAGGCCAGACTGATTCCTATAGGTGGTTAGAGAACATCATCTACTGAATCTCTACAGTATCTATACTGTATTATTCAGCATCACCAACATTCCTCAATAGTCTCTTTGTGTTTTTTTGTTGTTTTCTTTTTGAGGGCAGTGTCACTGGCCCTCATATGTGGGACCAAACCAGGGCTGGTGGCTTCCCAAGCCAGTGCTTAACCACTGTGCCACTCGGCCGGCCCTAATAGTTTCTTATAAGAACTCTCAGAGGTAGCCATTGCTACCAGAAAATATTCCACGGACAAATCTCTCTTGTTAAATATACAGCTTGGAAGATATTGTGTGGTATCACCGCTCCCCCTACCCTCATTACACTCTTAGAGTCTCACAATGCACATTTAAAGCTCTGAGATGCCCTGTAGTAAAGAAGTCATTTGTGGACCAGCCGAGTGGCACGTTGGTTAAGAGCTGGCTTGGGACGCCAATTGTCCCAGTTCGGATCCCACATATGAGGGCCAATGACACTGCCCTCTACAGCTAAGATGGTGAACAACAGCTCCACCTGGAGCTGGGCTGCTGTGACTCCGAGGGATGGCATAGCTGCAGCCCCTGCTGCAGTAGGCTGTTATAGGCTACAGTGAGTGGCCAGCAGCCAACATGAGTGGCTAGCAGCTGGTATGAGCTGCCAAGAGCCACTGTGAGCGGCCATCCAGAGGCCGGTGACCGATCTGCCTCACCCGGGAAGATCACAATGATGATAGCAACATGGGCCAGTGAAGCAACGTCCTCCACAACTAGACTGAAGAACAAAAGAACAGCAACTTGTCTGTTCCCCTACACTGTTCCCCTCCCCCAATTCCCCCAATAAAATCTTTTAAAAAAAAGAAGTCATTTGTTTCTCAAACCAGAATTTCCAATGAAATCACCTCCCTACCATCCCAACAAATATGCCTGTATATTTGTTCTTTTAGAAACATTTACAATTTTCTTTCTGACCTAGTTTTCCAAGAAACAGACTGGACATTTCTGAGAAATGCATGTGCTTCGTAACACAAACAAATGTAAAATATTACCACTGTGGCCAATTTATGCTGGTGGAAATGAGTAAAATGCTGGTATTAATGAAATAGTGATGCTTAAGTCTGGATCAGTATAGATCTACCAAGACAATAGTTTTGCGTGGCTGAAGGTCTCAATTTCTGGCATGATATAAACCACAGAATGGGGATATATTTGGGTTTATAAAAAAAAATGTACAAAGTGAATGAATGAATTGGAGAAAGTAGAAACAATATCATATATTCCATCTCTGTAGAATAAATTTTCCTTCAGGGAGCACTAAATTTCTCCCACACTAAGTCCAAATGGTGGCATAATTCTGCCAGGATGGGCCTACTATCATAATTATGATCTCACAGAGTATTGGCTCTAAAAAGTATCTTTTTCTGCCGGTCCCTTCCATACAGAGAGTATCTCCTTACAGCAACTTGTGGACTTTCTACTGTTTCTCCATCACCAAATCAGCAACCAGCCATGATGCCATTGCCTCTATGGAAGAGGAAGGCTTAAGTCTTGGACAGCTGGGTGTATCTATGTGTTGGGATGGGGGAGGAGGGAAGATGGTCGCATAGGAAATTCTGGATTGTTAACAAAAAACAATGTTTCAGTAAGGAGCTTCTCACAGCCTTGAGTGTGCATTGTGGATATCCAAGGTCAAAGAAGAGTGTACATGATAATAGTATTTCTCAAGCTGCACATTTTCCTCAAAACTCTACATCCATGGAGCAATTGGGGGCAGATGCTGCACTGTCTTATGTAACTTTCCTTATGGTGCTTAGCCCTAACTACATCTGAGGGTTGTTATAAAAAATGCATGAGACAACATGAGGAATATTCACTAGCATAGTCATATATAACAAGGCTTACATTCTTTAATAACCCACAGGTATTGGGAAGGCATTATTATCCACATTTTGTGAATGGGGAAACTAAGGTTCCAAGGATTTGAGTGACTTGTCTTCCGTCAAACAGCCAAGCCTATGACCTCTGCTTCCAAATCCAAAAAGCTTTCCCTGTGTCACTGCTTCTGGACTTTGGGCAGCTCTCACCCCGTAACTATCATCATTACCTACCCTTATGTCACATCCACCCAGAAATCGACTTTGCATGAGGCACTCTGAGTAAACCAAGTGGGAGCCTCACGTTTGTGAATTCAATTCTTTTGAGAGCTTGTGATCAGAAAACATATGCTATCCAATTTTTCCCACACATGCCACTTCTTAGCTGGCCTATCACTGGGGGCCTGTGCAGTGTGGTCTGTTTGAGGTCAATAATCATATCACCATTGTAATGAGTGGCAAATCCTATGTAATTTACACATTAAAAGGAGGCTGAGATGCATGGAAAAACCCAGCCCCCATTTGTCTAATGAAATTAAAGCTCTTAGCCAAATAGTGGTGCTGAAAAGAGATGTTTGGGAAGGGCTCTCCCGGGCTCTCTCTCTCCTGCCTCTGAAGAAGCGGGTGAGTGTTCTTTATTCATGATCCCGCCTCTACCTAAATCACTCCCACAATGGGACCTCTAAACCAAGGGGCTCTGTCTGGGAGCTTGATTTACGCATAGCTGAGGCCAGGCGGGGCTTACAAAAGCATTATGACTAGTTATTTTCAATAACAATTGAAGGGAAGAAGAAAGCAGCAAGTATGTTTTGGGGCTTGGCAGACATAGCCCCAAAGCTCCCCTGCCGCCTCCTCCAAACGCCATAAACAAACGTTTTGAGCCATACCTGATAAAGCAATTATTTTAAGATTTTTTCCTTATCCATTTATAACTGAACATTATCATAAAACAAGTGTGAATGACAAAGCATTTGGAGCAAAGGCACTTTGCTTAAGCTCTGGAATGAGCCATTGGTCCCATGATAAGGCAAGAAGGGGTGGCTGGCTCTTGCTTTCAATGGCTGACCAAACTCTTATGAATACCCATGACTTTGAAACTCTCCTTCATGTCTGGGAATTAGCCATGTTGACGTGAGATAAAACAAAACATGCCAAATATAATTGGGTTTCAGTCTGAAAGTCAAGAATCTACTAACATGAAGATAATTAGGATACAGGATATTCTTGTTTGGTCCATGAATGGAAAAAGCTTGGAAGTACTGTGGAGTATTTGAGTCTAAGAATATGAATGGAGGCATCAAAGCAATAATCTACCTGGAGGAACAGCCAAAGTATATAGAAAAACAACTAATATCCTTTCTCCCTGGCTTAAACAACTTCTCAAAGGCAAATGCATTTGAAAAAAATAAAGAAATGTTCACACACACGTGTTCACACACAAACATCCCTGAACCAGAAAAATAAAGGGTGTGTTGAGAAACATCATTCTCCATTTCCCTTACACTGAGTAAAAGATTACATAATCTAGACACTGTCTGATTCCAACTTCATTTCCTACCACTCTCCCCAATTCACTGCTCTTTAGCCACGTTTTTATTTCTCTTCTTCAATCACATTAAAGTCATTTCTGTTTTGAGACATTCTCTGTCTACAATATTGTTACCTAAGATCCTCCCACTCTTTCTCATCCAAGGAGATTTTTCTTGTTCTAAGTACATCAGGTCAAATATGCTAAATTATATTCACATTAAATAGAATTTATATAAAATGAGAAGAGTTGAGTGGCAGTTGATTAGTTATAATTTGTATGCATTTATGTAAACATTGTTGATTTCATATTTTTTGTTTCCTAATTTTGCAGTGTTCTTTTCTTAAGTTAATTCCAATAACAGTTTTCCAGGTTTGAAATACTTTCAGAAGCCTTTGAAAAACTCCTACCCATAGGCATCATACCTACAATACCTAATAAACGAAACAGTCCTGCTCTGACCATTCAGGTTCACGTCCAATGGCCTGATCACCTAGAAGAGTTTTCTGACTACTTATTCCAAAATAGTCAGACACTCCATGCTCTGTGACTCTTTAATATTCATTGTACTCTTTGTAATCTGAAGTTATCCTGTGTTCAGTGTTGACCATCTGTTTATTATTGCTTGAGTATAAATATAGTGACATCAGGGACACAAATGACTGTCCTCACTATTGCATCCTCAGTGCCTAGAATAGTGCCTGGCACATAGTAGGTATCTAACAAAGATCTGTGGAATGAATGAATGACTATATGACTGCATGAATTCTAGGTTAATTCTATAATATTGATTTAATATAATAATGATTTAAGTTTGCATTTCTATAAAGCCCATAACTTAATTGCAGTGATTTCAAAAGTAACAATTCAAGATGCTATTTTTAATGGCAGTTGGTATATCAGGGTAGGAAGTGGGGCAGTGGCTCCATTTTAAGTTTTAATACAAACAAAAGAAACTCTTCTGTTAGGGAGCTTTAAAATCCTACTTTGTCCTTGGATGGAATTTTGATTCTCATAAAAAGGAAAAAGTCAACAGAGAGAACATGACCCAGTTCTCAGGGTAGGTGGGCAGGAAGCACAGTTGGAACCTAAATTTGCAGATACTATTGGAAGGGAGCAAAACTTTCCATTAAAATAGATGTATAAAATCTTGGGACATAAAGACTGTATTTCGGTAAGTGCACAAACAAAACCCAAGCTTAGCAACAAAAACTTTTAAGTATAAATTGGACAAACTGTGGGACAGACAATGTGGAACTCACCAGAAAGCCCTGACCAGAGAAGTGTGTAACAGCATCATTGGCCTCAAGAGGAGAAGTGGGAGACAAATATCAGAGTCCTCAGTGGTGGGAATTTACACACAGCTCCCATTACAGAGAGTGAGTTTTAATTGTCTTCAACAAATCATTTTGTTTTTATAAAATCTTTATTAAACAACATCTCCTGGTATTGCGATAGGCAGACATTAGGCCCAAATGAATCTTACAAAATTGTTGCAGTTATAATTCTGTGATCCAGAGTAGCGAAAGACAGCTGTTGCATAATTCTGACTTAAATAATTTGTGTGTTGTATGTTGGCTGTCTTATTTGATTTTCTCAGCAACTTCATTAGGTAGATAAGAAATATATTGTCCCCATTGTGTGGTAAAGAATCAAATGCTCAGAGAGGTTAGATGCCTGTTTTAGTTAGGATAAGTTAGGCTAATGCTACAGTAACAAGCAATACAAAAAGAAATAAACACAATTTGCTTCTTCATTACGCAAGTCACCCACAGGCTGGGTACCCTCTCCATAGCAGCTGTTCTCTGTACAATGGCTTAGCAGTCCAGGCCATTTCCATTGTGTGGCTCTACTACCTGAATATGAGGCCTGTAGTCTAAGAAAGAGAGATCTGGAGAATTAAATAGGAGTGTTTCACTGACCAGAAGTGACACACATAATTTCTACATATAATTCATTGGCCCAAACTTAGTCACACAATCCTATTTAAATGCAAGTTTTCTGTCAAGCATAGCTTTCCATGTTCCTAAGAAAGAGGAATTTGATATGGAATTTGTCTCGGTCATTGTGCCCAAGATTAAACAGCAAATAAAGTGAAGGAGCTAAGATCTGGCCCAAATCTGATACCAAGCCCAGTATTCTTTTAATGACTCTATCTAAGCTGGATGATAAGGATTATGTTTATTTTTTCTTTTTGTGTTTCCAAGACCTGGCATAAACCTGACATACAGAAGATGTTCAAAATAGTTCTTATAACAGAAAGAAGGAAGGAAGGAAGGAAGGAAGGAAGGAAGGAAGGAAGGAAGGAAGGAAGGAAGGAAGGAAGGAAGATCTTTATTGCTTCTTAACTTCATGATTGATATACTCTTTGATGCATAGTAAAGGAGAGGTATGATATAGTCATTGATGAAAAAAAGAGGGTGGGCGGCCCCGGTTCAGGTCCCACATATGAGGGCCAGTGATACTGCCCTCAAAAAAAAAGAAAAATAAAGTAAAAGAGGGTGGGAGGGAGGGAGGGAGGGAGGGAAGAAGGGAGGGAGAGAGGGAGAGAGGAAGGGAAAGGAGGGAGGGAGGGAAAGAGAGAAAGAGGAGATTAAGAAAAGAAATAAAAAATATTATATGACTCTCATGAGGAGGAAACAGAGGCAAAAAAATATCCATTTGGAATATAAATTGGTGTATATAATAGGCCTTGAGTTCTTTGTCAGAGAGGTGACATATAAAGTAAATGCTACAACAAAATTATTTAATAATAAGACTACTGTATCTCTTCCTCTCCATACAATTTACAGTAGAATCAAAGGACTATGCTTTTACACAGCCCTTACAGGAAAAGCAAGATGTAGGCAAGCAGAAGTAAATTAAGTATCTGTCATTGATTGTCATGGATAGCACCAGCTTATTGAGCTAATACTTTATTAGTGTGCTATATCTTGGATGATGATTGTCTTTTTATTGTTTTTGTGGTAACTCTTTATTTTAAGTATCTTATCATTATGAATTCATTTAGTATTGATTGCAATAGCACTGATCATAAAGAATTAATTTGGCATTACCATGAATGTCATATGCACTTATATGAGTTCAGCTATAATTCAAAATTAATTAATATGCTAAAGTATTATTGCTTTGTGAATTTGCATTTCTTTTTTAATGTATCTAAAGCATTTTTTTGAGCAGGTAGAACCTATCAGAAAAATCTACCCAAGGCATTTTCCTTGGGAGGGCAATTTCATTTAGTGATCAATGGGAAATCTGCTTTAAAAAAATACATCCTTTATGTCTCAAAACATTTGAGATTCCAGCTCCAGAATTCAGTTATTAAGACTAAAACCATGAGTCCTAGACAAGCAATCATGTCTGCTGGGCATTCCTACTTGCTTGGCATGACTAGGGTAGGCAGTGTAACTGAGAGTTTACCTCTCCCCACTATCTTCTGTCTCTAACTAAGGATGATTTGTCCCTGTCAGAGCAAAAAACCTCTAGCAAAGGAACTCTATTTACTTATAATGATACTGAATTACCAGAAGGTACAATTCAGGACACACTGCTAGCAAGTTAAAATTGTCGAATGTAGGTATTGGTGGGAATCTGGTGAGGTTTAAGGTTTAAATCAAATGTCATGTGTCTGGAATGTCTGCCCCCTGGCCTTCAGTTAAAATCCACCCTGGGAGCCAACTGAGTGGCTAGTTGGTTAAGAGTTGGCTTGGGAGTGCGATTGATCTCTGAGCAGTGGGGCTGCTGGTTAGGATCCCACATGGGCAAGTGATGCTGCGCCCTCTACTGCTAAGATAGTGAACAACAGCTCAACCTGGAATTAGGCTTCCAGTGAGTCACCAGCAACGGCATGGGCTGCAGTGGGCTGCCATAAGCTACCCTGAGTGGCTGGTAGCTAGCGTGAGCTACTGTGAGCAGCCATCCAATAGCCGGTGACCAATCTGCCTCAGCTGGGAAGTGTGCAATGATCACAATACCAACATGGGCCAGTAAAGAGACGTCCTCCATAACTAGACTGAAGAACAAAAGGACAGCAACTTGTCTGTTCCCTTTCCCCGATTCCCTAATTAAAAAAACAAAAACAAAAAAAACTCTGCTGCCTTCTGTGGCTGTTGCTGCACAACACAATTGTGGTGATATGTGTAGACCTAGTGGGGTATCACGTTACAAATCGCTGGCCTTACACATGTCTGGTGTCATTCAAGGACTGATATTAAAAGAGACCAACATCTTAGAATAATCTCCTCCTTTCACCTCCTCATCAATGTTGAGAAAATCTTTGAGGTTTCTCACCATCCTACTAAAATGTAAATGTAATTTAGATCCAATAGAATAACCCATTTCTCCACCAGTGATTCATTATGAAGCAATCCAACACGGAGAATCACTCTACTGAATAAAATATCGGGGTTTTCATGGGGAGGTGGACTCTGAGAAACAATCTGAAGCATGGCGACTGCCCAGGAGGCCAAAGGAGAACGCCGCCATGGCAGGCCCTAAAATCCCAGGGACCATAGAAGTCACTGAGAAGAGGCAGAGGAGCACATCTCACTGAAATGGAATCTTGAAGTCAAATTTTGGCAAAGGACAATGCAAGATCAGCCCAAAAAGCAGGCCAGAGACCAGCTAGTGTGGCTTAGCCCAAGTTAGTGGGCAGCAATTGGGCATTAGGAAACTTACAGAGCCCTGCAACAGCTGAAGACATTAACCAAAAATGAAATCAGAATATAAAGTAGAAGGTCAGCAGCAGCACTGACCTGGAGAGGACTATAGGCCTATCCCCTAATGACTTAGTTGATATCTAGGTAGCGGGAAGTGCCCTGCTCAGAGCCCCAGCGCCAGGGCAACAGATAGAGGTGAGGCAGGACCATTAAAACTCATAGTAGAGTTGCTTGTGGCAGTCCCAGGAGGGAACCTGTAGCAAAATGAGATGAGGGTGCCAGATACAAAGAGATCAGGGATTTCTGGGATATTACTACCACATTTTTCTTAGGAGTCCTAAATCAACTTTATTAAAAGCACCTTTAGTGAAATTAAACATTGGTATCCTCTTGTCAAATACATAGCATTTGTAGCTTTCAAAGGGACCCTTCAAGGAAACCCAGGTTCAGAGTCAAAGCCAGTTTCCGCCAGCTCCTCCAAGCTGCCTACCTCCCCCTTCTTCTAACTTCCACTGTGCCTTCTCTTGGGGTAATCACAAGAATAGAAAAAAGCCACATCTTTCACTGGCCAACCCTTTCTTAAAGTCGTGGTAAAATGTAATTATCCCCCTTGTCTTAGGTAGTGAAATACCAGAAGTTTGTAAGTTGGTATAAACAGACAAGGGTTGTTCTCCTCCTTCTGTCTGATACCTAAAAGGTATATAAGTCTATTCTTATCTTTCTAATTACTGATATTCTCTTTGTGTCTGTCAATAACACTGCAAATCAAGTAACACAGCTGCTGAACAGAAAATTCTGAAGTCCAGAATTCGTCTGTCCCACCAGATGAGTTCAAGTTTTCAAGAAAAGGGAAGACTGAAGCCAACTGAAGTGATTTACTTCTAAAAACCTTAAATTAGCATGCCCTTTGATTATAGGTGTTTCAGGGTGTCTTCAATGGCAACGGCACTCTATTTGATAATAAACACAAATTCAGTACCTCAAAGAGTATGTGCATTCCCCCTTAAAAATTAGCAGAGCATGTCATGGAGGTAAGAGGGTATTCTTTATTTGTGCTATGGGAAGCAATAATGGAGATTTACAGTTCTTCAATAGAACATAGGATTTCCCAGAATGCTGACTAACAAAACCACTCAGAGGTTTATTGATGTAGTGTTGTATTGGAAACACAGGTTTATTAATAAATAGCTTCACGAGAGTATAAGAGGCAAAAGAAGATAGCAAATGACACGATAGCATGAAAACCAGGAAGACCATGTGAAAAAAAGCAGGTGGCTTGAGAAAGATCACCAGGAGATTAACAGCAGAGATCAACTTATAGAAACTTAAGCATTCAGGGAAAACATTCAGGTGGAATCCATTCTAACAACAGAGCCTTTTTCTTCTGTTTGCCGGTTTTAATAGCCACAAATTCCTCTTACCATTTCCCTCCCTTAGGAAGACAATATCAGTGTGTTGGCATCAATTTCTTTAAATTATACTGGCAAAAGATAAACAAAGCTCAAGATATAGAAATATATTTTACACTGAAAAAAAAGTGGGGGGAAACACACACTGAAACCAAATCCTCATATTTCTTGGCTCACAGTAGCAGGCTGACTAGTTACCCAAAATGAGCTTACTGCAAAATCACTCTGTTCTCACCACAGGCACAATTTACCAACTGGGTGCAGCAGACACCGGGCTGGCTCCTGAACTTCTCTTCTCCAATTAAGCTGCACAACCTGTTACCGTTTTGCCAATGGACTCTATTTACTTAGGTTCTGCATAACTTGCCAAGTGCTCACTCTGTGGAATTCCCAGCAAAGAGAAAAGAACAATTGGGGGAAATTTTTGTTAACATTCTCTCTTTTAACTTTCCATAGCAGAGGGGAATGCATCAATGTTGAGCAGATGTGCTGAGACCAAATGCTCTCTTCCTCATGATTACAGTTGGTTATACCTGTGGATAGGCAAGTTAATTCCACTGCAAATGTGCAAGAGAGGGTAGTACTAACGTACAATGTGTGGTCCTGGAGGCTTTGTTCCCACGTAATAGGGTGCTTCGTTTCACAAGACCTGGCACGTTCAAAGGAAAGCTGAAGCAAAACAGCCCTGTGCAGTTTGTATCGTGAGCTCTCTCTGTACTGCTTAGAGAGTGCCCCAGTTCTCAGCAATGTTGACATAAATATTGTGGAATTTCTTATTTGGAGCTGGAAAGTAATGATTCTTTCTACTTAATGTGCTCAGCAACTCTGCACCCTATTGTTTTCCGCCATTTGAAAATGCCCGAGGATGTCATTAAAACTACGTGTATCAATATTAAACCTTTACAAACAGTTGACTAAATGAGCTGTTATTATCTTTGTTTCTGAAAATAGTGTACCTTTTTACTTCATTTATCAGTAACTAGGTATAGTCGATTACACTCTGGTATTGATCCCAATATCTATACCCGTCACAGACTACCTTTCCTCAAGGTCATCGTAAGGTCGGGTTATGATCAATATGAATTGACTGTCTGCAAATAAATTTATGTAGCTGACATAATTGCAAGTAATACCTTTTTTCAAATTAAGGTGGACCATTTTATAAAACACATGTGTGTGAAACATTAATGGTAATATCAACTGACTCTGCATAATGAACCAGTCCTGCCATAATTTACAAGTCCTCTTTGTATAACTAAAAGCTGCACAAACTCCCCAATAACCATTTCTAAATAACACCTGCACAGTTTCAAGCTTCAAATTTCATGCGGATGCTAATTATGTTTTCCAAACAATGGTATTTTCCTATGTAGCCCCTATGTGCATTTTGATTTCCAATTTTCAAGTTTTATTTCTATCATTTCCATTTCAAAGTTCAGTGAAATATTTAGTCATCCTAACCAGAGGACCACGTTTGGTAAATCCAACTTTCTTGAGTAGAAACAGTATCGTCAAAATGCAGAGTGGATTCCAGTGCCACCTCCCTACCATGGGCCCCGCTCACTGCGGGGAGACGCGCTTGTGATCAGCCTGCTAGCCACTGGATG
>CM066731.1:98797000-98912000 GCA_033961575.1 Aselliscus stoliczkanus
CTCTTCCATTTTCTTCTTGAATGTTGAAATGATATGTAGATACCCCAGGGTAAGGTGGGACATCCTATTCCACATGGTATAGAGCCATAAACTCTTATGGAATGTCATTGTCACAGGTGAATTTAGATATTATTTCAATAAACTCCTTTGAGCTACATAATCTATGAGTTTATTAAAAGGAGAGAGGGTTTACTTGGTGGATTATAAATAATCTATATGCTCTTTCAAACAAAAAATTCAAATGGTGGAACAAAGGCATTAAGCTTTCCCCTCAAGTTACATTAGGAATGGGTCTGTTTGCTGCCAGTGCAGCCTCCTGATACGTTAGCAGGGGCTGGATCGGTTCCTAATGTACCTCTGTGAGAAAAACTGCATCTGGATTTCCCACAGCCTCTGAATTAGTGGTGGGTGAACAATAGTCCAGAAGCACACGAATAAGCTGAGGCCATGTCTTTCCACCTCTTCTAAGGGAGCAAGTGAAATTCACTTGCTTCTCCTCCATAAGAACTCATTACCTTTTAGATTTCTTCGCTACTTAACAACTTGGGTTTTCTTCCAGCCAATACGACAGCTCCACACTCCCTTCCCTCTCTCCCTTGCTACCTCCTTCCTTCTCTGTTTCTTTCTCTGTGTCCCTCTTCCCCATTTCCTCATCACACATACCTTTAGAGTCTAACAAATTGAATAATGACCAACAGAACCTGCTAATTTCCTATCCTGCTAGATTGCAAGACATTATTTTTATTCTCTTAGGGTATAGTTTATGTATTCTAAGACACACTACATGCCTCCCCAAAAATCTGAGACCTCATCCAAAAACCAGTCCAGAATAAGAGAATATGCTACCTCATAAATGTTCTCTGAGGGCATAAGTTTTCTGAAACAAGAATCCGATATCTTTATCTTTGCCTTTTACACCTAGCCTAGCCCATGGTTTGCTTTAATACAGGGTGAAGCAAATGAATGAAAAAACTGAATGCTTGAAGGTAATTTGAGAGTCACAAAAACTATATAAATGCATGATGCATAATCAGGAGGTAACCTCAGAATATAAATGAATTAATAAAAACTAAACAATTTTTAAAAATAAGTTAATTATAAGCAAAAAAAAAAAATACTTGGAGCTAAAAAGCAAAACGTTTTGTGGGTAAAGGGATGGCATGTAGCCAAACTGACCCAACTCAACTCAAAAAGTAGATGATGTAGCAGAGAAGGCAACAGTTGAAGATGAACCAGGGTGTTAAATAAAAGGACACAGAGACTTCAAATAAATGGGCCAATATAAAAATGTTAGCTCTCAAAATAATAGAATTGCATAACAAAAAATGTAGGACTACTTTTTCCCAAGTAGTTTGTCCTTTTCTAATTAGGATCCCTTGTATAATAGTTACTGTAGCTAATGCATCCTAATTCATTAATAGTAAATTGGCCTGATTATAGAGTAACTCTTCCCAAAAGCATACAATGGAATTCTGAAGAAGAAAGTTGACTGAAAGTCTACTTTTGAAAAATCAAAGAGTTAAATGTTGGTGAATAAAAATTCACCAAAATGAATAGCTGCCTGTACCAGATTGTATTAATATTAAGCACATGCCCAGCTACAGAATGGCTCCATGGTGCTCCCTCTTTAGGTGCTTTTCTATTATTACTTATTCCAAGAATAATTTCCAGAAGCTCTTGTTCCCATTGTCAACCTATTTTTTTTTTGACATTGCTTGATTTAATTAAAAAGAATACTCTATCTTTCACCAACATTTTTTAAAAACTTACTAAATAACAACAGACCAACAATGATTGCAGAAAAACTCAAATATCACTGAAATGATTTTTAGGAATTACTTGATTATAATAGCATGTTTTTAAGATTTTTATTAAAATATAGCTAACATACAATATTACATTAGTTTCAGGTCTACATCATAGTTATTCAACAGTACCCACCTGGCACTATACAGTTATTACCACATTATTGATTATATTCCCTATGCTAAAGAAGTGATCACCCTGGTAAGTCCAACAACCATCTGACACAGCCATGCTATCACAATATTATTGACTATATTTCTATGCTATATATTGCATCCCCAATTCTCATTTGTTTTATATCTGGAACTTTGAATCTTTTATTCTTCTTTATCTTTCCCCCCCCTTTTTAATTTTTTAATTAGGGTTGACATTCATTATTTTATATTATTAATAGTTTCAGGTGTACAGCATAATGGTTAGACATTTATGTAATTTAAGAAGTGATCCCCCTGACTAGTATCCACCAGACACTATACATAGTTATTGCCATATTATTGATTATATTCCCTATACTTTACATCCCTGTGACTATTTTGTAACTACCAGTTTGTATTTCTTCTTTTTTTAAAGATTTTATTGGGGAATTGGGGGAAGAGAAGAGCATTGGGGAACAGGAGAAAGGAAACAGACAAGTTGCTGTCCTTTTATTCTTCAGTCTAGTTGTGGAGGATATTGCTTCACTGGCCCATGTTGGTATCATCAATGCGCTCTTCTCCAGTGAGGCAGATCTGTCGCTGGCCTCTGGACAGCTACTCACAGTGGCTCTTGGCAGCTCACACCAGCTGCCAGCCACTCACGCTGGCTGCCAGCCACTCACTGTAGCCTATGGCAGCCCACTGCAACAGGGGCTGCAGCTATGCCAACCCAGAGACTCACAGCAGCCCAGCTCCAGGTGGAGCTGTTGTTCACCATCTTAGCTGTAGAGGGCAGCATCACTGGCCCGCATATGTGGGATCTGAACCGGGGCTGCTGGAGTCCCAAGCCAGCTCTTAACCAATGTGCCACTCGGCAGGCCCCCAATTTGTATTTCTTAATCCCTTCACCTTTTTCACTCTGCCCCCAATTCTCTCCCTCTATCACTCCAACAGATCTAGTACCCATCTGACACCATACATAGTTATTACAATATTATTGATTATATCCTACATCCCCATGACTACTGTGTAACAACTAATTTGTACTTCTTAATCCCTTTCCTTTTTCACCTACCCCCAACCTTCCTCACATTTAGCAACCATTAAAATGTTCTCTGGGCTGGGCTCGTTGGTTTTAAGAGTTAACTTGGGATGCCAGCTCTGAGCAGCAGGGCCCCTGTTCAGATCCCACACGAGGGCCAGTGACACTGCTCCCTCTACAGCTAAGATGGTGAACAACAGCTCGACCTGGAGCTGCGCTGCCATGAATCACCAGAGATGGCATAGGCTGCAGTGGAGCTACCGTGAATGGCTGGCAGCTGGTGTGCGCTGCCAAGAGCCATGGTGAGTGGCTGTCCAGTGGCCAGCGACCAATCTGCCTCACCTGGGAAAAGCAAAATGATAATACCAACATGGGCCAGCGAAGCGACGTCCTCCACAACTAGACTGAAGAACCCAATTCCCCAATGCTGTTCCCCTCCCCCAATTCCCTAATTTAAAAAAAAAAAAAAAGAAGTCCTCTGTATTTATGAGTTTGTTTCTGTTTTGTTTATAGAAGCAATTTTGAATGATATTTATCTAGACATTTCAAATGATGAGGAAAGGGACACTGAAAAAGAATAATAAAAAATATATTTGCATCTTTTCAAAGTATTATTGATTACAATGGGGAAAATAGTAAATGTACAGTGAAGAAGCCCAGGAAAATACTGTCTTAACAATTTGACGAAGGTTAACACCACTAATGAGTCATATCAACATTTAGTACCCCCACTACTATGACTACAGGATACAATATCACTTCTGTAGTGTTCTTACCAAGAATGTATAACCTCATTTTCATCATTGGAAAACATCAGTCAAATCCAAATTGAGAGACATTCTACAAAATAAATGCCCATCACAATGTTATAAAAAAAAGTGTCAGCATTATGGTTCACAAGAACAGACTGAGAAATTTTCAGAAACTGGAAAAAATTGGGGACATAATTAAATACAGTATAAGATCCTGGATCACAGAACAAAAAAAAAAAAAAGACATTAGTGGAAAAACTGGTAATATTCAAATATGGGTTATATGTTTAGAAAAAGATGCTACACCAATGTTAATTTCCTGGTTTTGATCATTGTACCATGGTTATGTACATTGTTAACATTAGGGGAAATTGAGTGAAAGGTTTATGTGAACTCTGTCTTCTATTTTTGTAACTTTCTTATAAGTCTACAATTATATTCCACATAAAAGGTTTTCATGAGGAATATAAAGTCTCATGCAGGTAATCTTGCATAAACATTTTAAATTCAGAAATCTTGTGTAAGTAATGTTTGAGAAGGCACACACACCAAAAAAAGAATACAAGTGACCAAGAAGTTTAGAGCCAATTGAATTTCTTCTTAAGGAAACCTTAGCTGTGGGTTATGGAATAGTATTAATAAATATTTATTGCCAATCTCCATCTCTCCTGGGTGAAAAATAAAGAAATATAGACATTTGATGGGTTTGGGAAGGAAGTTGAAGCATTCCTTTCTTTTCAGAGCTTTAATAGGAAACCCTCCTTCCATGGCAGTTTGAGAAATTAACTTTCTGTCACTAGCTCAGATTTTTATTCCCTGTGCTCAGAGCGGTGACTGCAAACAGTGGTGCTCTGTGAATGTCTGTTAAATAAAGGAAAGCACAAATATTTTCAAAATGGCTTCTGAAATTTTGGTCTTACCTTTAAACTCCTGGGATGTATCCATATTCCAGTCCAATCTTCAACATTCCTTAGCCTTAAATAAATAACATTTCCTTCATTAATATGAGCTATTCCCCAAAACTAATATGCCAGAAAACTGGAAACCCTTTCAGTAATCTTACATATTATCCCCATATCCTTAGTCTATTCCTGAGAAAATCCCCTGACAAATCCCCATTGAGGGACATTCTACAAAATACCTGAGCAGTAGTTTTAAAACAAGAAAAGTCTGAGAAACTATAAGAGCCTAGAGGAAAACCTAAAAATGTGTAACAGCCAAGAGGAAACTAAGAAGACATGACGACTAAATATGTGATACCATGGATGGGATCCAGAGAAAAAAGGACATTAGGAAAACACTGAGGAAATCTGAATAAAGTATGGATTTTAATTAACAATAGTGTATCAATATTGTTTCATTAACTATAACAAATATACCATACTAGTGGAAGGGGAAACTGGGTATGACATATATGGGAAGGGAACTTTCTGTATTATCTTTTCTGTACATTTTTTGTAAAAATATAACTGTTCTTTAAAAAAAAGTTTACTTCAAAAATTTCAGTGTAAATTAAACATTTTTTAAATAATCACTTTTTATAGAAAATTTTGGAAATATAAAACAAATTTCTTTTTCATAAACACCAGTTTCAAGCATAATTCTATCTTTTCTTTAAAACTGGAGAATGTTTTAAACACCAGCTTTTTATCACCTGTGATAATACAATTATTATTTCTTCCTCTGTGACAGTCTGAAAACCGTGTGCATTTCTTCTGCAAGTGCTTACTTCTAACATAGTTTCCTTTGTTGATACCTATAAAGCATTTAGACCGTGCCTGGAACATAGAAAGTTTACAGTAATATTAATATTCTATAAAGATACTGTCACTCACGCATTATAAGCAGATCATAGCTTTGAATTCTTCTAGTAACAATGATGAACTTGTAATTCACCTGTATTTACTCACCTGGTTGCTGTTTTAACCAAATATGGACATTATTCAATGGTCAGTCAAGGTAAGGAATCAGGGCTTTGACCATGGAAATGTGAAACTAAATGACCCAGCAGTGAATTACACCTCTAAAACAATGAGACCTGTTTTAGATCTCATTGGTTCCATCACAGAAGCGTAGGGACTCACACCTAGCCCTCCCCTACACCACTACATATACATATCATCTGTCTCTCTAAGCACGATGGACTTGCCTTCATCCCCTGGATCGAAAAAGAACCAAAGATTGTGTAGATCCCTGACCACTGTGCTGTACACCTGAAGCTCAAGCAGAATAATATTGAATGTTAACTATAATTTTATATATATAATTTATATAATCATATATATTTGAGATATATATATATATATATATATATATATATATATATATATATATGGTCATGGCATGTAACATACAGCATAGGGAAGATAATCAGTGGTATTGTAACAGCTATGATATCAGAAGGGTAGTAAACACTTGGGGGCAGTTATCACTTTTTGAAGAGTGTAAATATATAATCATTATGTTGTTTTGTACACCTGAAACTAATATAATAAAAATTATTTTTTTTTTAAAGAACCAAAGATACTACAGAAAATGGACACTAAGTTGCAAAGAGCCAAATTGGGCTGACAGGTTGTTTAGAAGGTGGCTGTACACTTACTGGCTTTCTAAAGTCTCCCAGCTTTGAAATGCTTCATGACCAAAAATACTTGAGTAGTCTGTATGGAGGATGCCAAGGGGGCCTATTTCAGATCATTCTCAGGCAATGTTTTATTGGAAAAAGTCTTGCAGGGCACGTACAGCATTTCCCTGTCTGGTTTGATTTCTGCCCATCAAAAATGAGGCAGGCATCCCTTTTTGGCAAGTGGCCAGAGGAGGGTGCTCTGTTGTTAGGTGAAGACCCTCCAGGAAGAGAGGAAAACAGACAAATAGGGACCCTCTTTACTTCCCATCTCCCTTCAAACCTGCAAGTGGAGCCCTTGTGGTGTTTCTCTTTTTTTGTCTCATCCTGTCACTCTCTAGTCTTTGAACAATAGAGGTAACAATGGTCTTGTCTAAATGATTTCACAGGCTGTTATTCAGACATTCAACTTTTAACATTTCAATTTTGTCATTCTGTTTCTACACAAAAGGTGCACTTCTACAGTATAGTGTTCTCAGAATTACGTCAATGAGCAGTAATGGCTTTTAACATTAAGTTGATCATTAACAACTACATTATCTGAGGCATAAATCAGTACTTCAGCCTTTTGTGTGATTATGACACTACGAATTTGAAACTAATAGGAGGATGCTCTCATAACAACATAGAAAAATATTTACATGGTAATAAAAGGTTACTGAAAAGCAAACAGTCTAAAAGAGTATAATGAATAAAAATACATGTTTTATTTACAAAAGGTGAGCTTCCAAAAGAGAAAAACAGGTAAGTAATATCACTACAGTAACATTTCTTTATTTATAAAGGTTTTTATATTGTATCTAAACCTCTATGTAGAAATCATTTCAGTGAAGTTTTATAAAAAGGGCATATTCCAAAAAGTTTGTGTTTTTAAAACAGTGAATAAAATAGAAAGGGTATTCTATGCTTTTAAGTATTACTGTATCTTCTGAAACTTTCATGCTATTTGGCAAAGAATGTTGATTGATAATTGTTGGTGTTATTTTTAAAGTTGTTTAATTCTGCCCCCTCCCATCTCTTACATGAGAATTTGTTCAGGGAAAAATTGTGTGTATTTATTTACTTACAATTCAATGGGTGCAACCATGAAGAATTTGAGAGGGCATTCAAAACACAGGCATTCAATGATCATGATAGAGACACCAAGTTCTAAAGTCTGGACAGAAACTCAAGTCTAAATGGATCATGTCTTATATATGCTTTTAGATCTTGATTAGAATTTACTAATTGTAAAAGAATCAAGCCCATGTTCATATAACTATAAAGAGTAACATACATGCTATTCCTCTCCTTTGATGAAGCAATCAAATTTCCAGAAATCTATCCTTTAAGATATTCCTAAATCCAGTAATAATTTAGTACATGCAGAAATTTATCACAATATTATGTATACCAGTGAATATCAAACCAACCTAAATCAAATCAACTTCAATTTAGGTTGAGAGAGATGGTTAAGAAACCAACGGCTATATTTTCACACAGCATGAAACATAGTTTAGTCATTTCTTGCGATGTTAACCAAAAAAAAGAAAGAAAGAAAATACTTATAAAATTAAAAGAAAAATACAAAATTACATTGTGTGCGAGTGAGTGAGTGTGTGTGTGTGTGTGTGTGTGTATGTGTGTGTGTATAAAGCATTATGCATAGAAAAAAGGGGAAGGTGGGCTGGAAGAAAAAAATATACTAAATAAATAGTGTGGGTTCCTTAGATAGTTTTTTTCTTCTTCTTTCTTCTTTATACTTTTCTATATTTCCAAATTCATTTCAAAGAGAATACATTATTTTTACAATTTAAAAAAGTATGCATATTTAAGTCTGTTGTTTAGTCGTCCTTATTAGAAGATGCTGAACCAAATATACATCTAACAAGAACAATGTGCAACAACCATGGTTTTCATTGTTCCAAACATTGAAAAGCAGTCCTTTGATTTGAAAATACAGAATCTGTGTGGAATGTATGTGCTATTTGTGTGACTTCATCCAGGCCACAAATGTTCCCTTCTCTAGTTGGCCCCACCCACCTTGAAAAAAAAAAGTATCTTTTCCAGGTGTACATCCCTGTGCCCAGAGAGTTTGGACCCAGCTCTCTCCATTGGGAGTTATCTCATTTTGGTTCCCACTTACCTTCCCTGAGCCTACCTCCCAACATCACTATAAGAGGTTTTATTTAGGAAATGGAAACAGCATATTTTGAGGGGGGGTAGAAGGTTTTCATTGCTCATTTCAGGATCCAGGAAAGCATCTAAGAGAATGTATGGACTGGGATTGTAGGGAGGAAACTTGACACGACAAGTTAGGTTCAAGAAGGCATACGGGCAAGAGGGGATTGTTCAGCACACACTCAATGCTCCAGTCAAAGAATTCTACTTGCTAGCCTTGGTATGTGTCTCATTCTGTCTCTCCCCCTTTTCAAACACCTCATATATTAGTTCTCCCTCCTGAGAAACTCTCTCTTATCCTGCCTATTATTACTCAGTCCCTGCCCCTCTGTCTTTCTTTCAAACTTAACCCATTTAAAATTATTACATATGAGCTTAATCTTAATGTGAATATACATGTGTATATATATATATATATATATATATATATATATATATATATATATATATGATATATCTTAATAATTTTGCTTTTGATCACAAACCACTCTTCCAAAATGGTACAGCAAAAAAACACTTTAACTTTTCTTCTTATTTTCCATTCCAAAATTATATATTGGAGAAATACTGATATATAGAAGCATTATGCAAAAGTTGTATTAATGAAGTATGTTCAACGTTCATTCTCTTGGCTATCTTCTTTAAAAATCCAAAGATATAGGAAAATGTGAAGTATAAAACATAGGGATCATGATTTTAGTTATATGACTACTGAATATCTAAGCGTTTGTTTTATGGATGCATATTTAACTCTGTTGCTCTTTTCTGATTTTCAATTAGTATGTCTTTAAAATACTAAGGAGAAAAAGCTTAGATTTATCTTTGATAAGAAGAAAAAATAAGTGTACTGAGAAGCTACAAGAACAAATCAACCCAGAATCCACGGGTAGCCAGCCTCGCAGAGCACAAGTCACTGAGCGGCAGCCAGTAGTCTCTTTGAAGAGCAAATCAGTTTTTCTGCTGATAAGTTTAATCACTTTTTATGATAGAAGAAAAGGACATGTGCACAAACAGGAAGTCTTTGATATAAACTTTCTAGTCTTCAAGAAGCTTTTGGTTTCTGACTTCTACAGTATTGGTCAGGGTTGTCATCAGCCCTGTCATGGCTGCCAAAAGGTGATTGGCTATGTTCTCCTGAGTGGTCTGGTTTTGTACAAAGGTCGTTCTGTGCTCGGAATCCCACTTCTATTACACCCTACTTCCTGTCACTACCTCCATTCCAAGAAGCTATGTCATGGGAAGGCGATTCGGTGACTATACTATCTTGACCTTCTTTCTTTCATGATATTATTGAGCCATGAGTCAAGTACTAGGTCGCATGAGATTTTCTAGTGAAGCAAACATAAACAGTATCCTCAGGTTATCTCCTAAAACGACCTCTTTACTATTATATTAATCTATTGCTGCATAACAAATTACTCCAAAACTTAGCAGCTTCAAACAATAATAAATGTTTATTACATCACTAAGCTTTGGTGGGTCAAGGTCAGGAGCAATGGGTGATTCAAGCTTGAGGTCTCTTATGGGTCTGCACTCAAAATAGTGACACGGATTACAATTATCTGAATGCTTGACTGAGGCTGGATGATCCGTTTCCAAGGTGGCTCATTCACATGGTTGGCAAGTTGGTGCTGGCTGTTGATCGGAGGCCTCAGTTTTTCTCCACATAGGCCGCTCCAGAATGCTGCTCAACATGGGGGCTAGTTCCCCCCAAAGAAAGTGATCCAAAAGAACAAAATAGAAGCCACAATCACTTTTATGACCTAACCTGAGACATCACAGACCATCATTTCCACAGTATCATATTGGTTTCAAGGGATCAGCCCTATCCATTGTGGAAGAGGACCCTACATGGGCCTGAAAACAAAAGGCAAGGATTATTGGGGGGTCATTTTGTCACTTCCATCAAGATGCAGAATTTTTTTTTGACCAATTTGAACCTGGACTGGCCTGTGAAGGTTCTGCCCAACTGAGTACAATGACAATGATACCAGTTCCAAGTTAAGAGTCCTTTAAAGATACTGGCAGTTTTGATTTCCTTTTGGAGCCCTGAGCCATCATATAAGAAGTTCAGGTTACCCTCATGGCCACATAGAGGTAAGTTGAGGTATCGGGTATATGTGCGAAAAGGGCCATCTTTGTTACTTACTCAAATGATTCTAATGCCTGCTACTGTATGTCTGCAACCACAAGAGAAACCCTAAGTGAGAATCATCAGCTCAGCCCAGCCAACTCACAGAACTGTGCAACATTATAATGAATATGTGTCTTTAGCCACTAAGTTTTGAGATGGTTTGTGAGAGAAAACCTGGGCAAAAGTTGTGCAAGTTCTGTTATTCATTCTTGCTACTTCATGTACAACTTTTATATCATGACCTAAGTTCCACGATGGCAGCAAACAGTATCTAGATTACTATAACAGCTTCATAACTACTTTTTTACATTACTCTTGTCTCCAAACTTCTATTCTCCAAGTAACAGTCAGAATGACCATCATTATAACTTATATCTCAGTCTTTCCTGATCTCCAGACAAGTCTGTGTTTGTATTTTGTATTATGGCTGCAATCTATACATCTCCTTTTCTATTTTATTGCATTGCATTGTTAATCATAATTGGCATAATCACTTTTTAATGTTGGTCTCCCTCATTAGATATTGATCTCTGGTAGGCAAGGTGCATAGTTATCTTCTTATTCATTGGTTTATCCCCAGTTTCAAGGGTAGTGCCTAATACATAGTAGATATTCAACAAATGTTGAGTGAAAAACTTCTCAAAATGCCATTTATACTTCACTTAATTTTGTAATAAAAATGCATTTCTTAATGCTTTTGTTCACTTCTTTGGGCTATTTCCAGTTACAAAGGAAAAAAATAAAACCAATTAATGTTTTAGCTAATTTTTCATGGGCTTCTAGAAATAGGTCATGAAAATAGTTACCTAAAATGTGACATGTACTCATACTTGCCTATCTTTGGGTTACCTTTGGAAACTCTTAACAAAAGCAGAGATCAGGCCACTCTTTATTGAGACTAGGCCTTCAGATTAAATCTTGTTTATCAATGCAAAATAAAAAACAATTCTTCCACTCCCTTTCCCGGTTCTCATTTTACCTTATACATTTACCATAATACTGTGTTTTTATTTTAAAAAAATATTTTGTACATTCTCTGATGCATGTTTATATGTATTAGCTTATTTAGACTAAGAATAAAAGATTCTCCAACTCCTTCCTTCAGCAACCTTGGAAAGCATAAAGCTTTAGTTAATATACCAGTCCTAGAAAATCAAAATCACTCCCCAAAACTCTTCAACATTAATAGAACATAGAGTCAGACAGACTGTTAGGTAAAGCATATGCTAAATAAAGCACAGAAGTGGTTAAACACAAGAATATTTCCCTATATAGAAGGCCAAAGGCCCAAGTATTCAATAACAAAAATTTTTAGCCATATGTGCACTTATGTAGAACAGATTATTAACTCTTACCCTCTATAAATATAAGAAATAAATTACAATGAGTCTGAATAATTTTAAATTATTTTTCTGAAATCACAGCCATTAAGCAGTGGTGATAATTCAGTGAAAATATTCATCAAGATACATATATGACAGAAATACCAAGTTCATTTTGCAGGGTCAAATGGAGGCAAATTCTGCAAATGCTTTTATGCAAAAACAGTTTCAGAGTAATTACGTGTTTTTTGGACAACAATTTTAACATTCTTTTTTTTTTTCTTACATATGCTTCTAAATCTGTGTTTGGAATCCAAATTTTAAATTTAATTACAAGCAGAAGAATATGTCTACTTTACATCCAATTTAGGCTTAAATTACCCATAAATTCATAAAGATTCATGGAAGTTTGGGGTTGGAAGTTTTTAGAAGTTTATCTAACCCAGTGGTTTTCAAAGTTTCATGTGCATTAGAATCACACACACTGTTTATTAATACTCAGATTGCTGGGTTCCACACTCTGAGTTTCTGAATCAATGGGTCTGGGGAGAGGCCCAAGAATTTGCTTCTTTAACTCATTCCCAGATCATGCCAATGTGACTGCTCCAGGGGCTGCACTTTGAGGATCACAGCTCTCACTCACCACTTACATTTTCTTAGATAAAGAAACAAAGGCCCAGAAAACTTGAAATATTGATCCAGTGTTTCTGCCACAGTCTGTGGCAAAGCTAGCAGGGAACCCAGGTTTTTAAATTTCAGGTAGAATGTTCCTTCGATTTGACTTTTCCAGTCTGAGATGTTTTCAGTCCTCAATGAGGTGTTGATGAATAATCTACAGAAAAAATAAGTCACAGCAGAGGAAAAGGGAAGGCAACATAAACATCCTCTTTCCCACTTGACAAAATTAAAGACATGCAGTACTGCACCAGAAATTGTATGATTCAGGTATTTCTTTGCGGCCACTACTCCCCGTTTGAAGTTCATTTCCCTCTAAACATCTAAGGACTTACTTTGCATTCTTACATTGCAATGTCTTTGTTGATAACTTTTCAGTAATTCCATTACAGCAAATCACAGGGTTGTCAAATCTTCAAGGATCAGAAGATCATGAGTTGACAAGTAGCAGATGCACAGAAAGAAGTTTTAAATAACGTGCAGCCCTTCCCATGTGGAGCAAAGGAGAATACCTATTACTCCATGATAGTAAACACCAGCCGGGAAGTAACAAAGAATGAAGTTATGCCACGATATTTACCATTTCTCCCACTTTTATTCAGTGAAGAATCAAAGAATTCAGAAGAAAGAACATTCTTAGATTTTCAACCAAGCTGTTTCTGTTTAAGGACAGAAGTTTCTGTTAAAATTTAGTATAATTGTGATGTCACTGAGCACAGCAAAAGCTGCAGGCAAACAGCACATTCTCATTGTAATACCACTACTGTAGGCATATTTGAAACACTATAGCTTCTTCAGACTATAATTATAACTGTTTGTTGCTTCTGTGGTTTCAAAGATAATAGAAGTTGTTCACAAAATTTACACAACACTGATATGTGTTGCATATAAAATATAGACAGTCACATGCAAAATATCCCATTATATATTTTCTCATAGACAGAAACAGCTAAGAAACCTACAGACCATCAAATTATGACTCCAGTGTTTCATTACAAGCAATTAGACTCCAGAACCCAAAGGTACAACCAAAATGCTTGGTGTAATTTGGTAAATACCATTTCAGAGCTGAGCCACAGGTGTTCAAATCTGCAGAAAAGAGAAATCATAGTGTCTATTGAGTCTTATTATTTTATTGGTAATTGCTTCTACAGTCAGAGCATCAAAGGTGGGACTGAGGAGAAAACACATGTTAAGTGAGGAGAGAGATCTAAAATTACACTCATTCATTCCACAAGCACTGAGTGAATGAGTGAATGAGTTCTCTTTATTGGACACAGTTTTGCCTTCATGAACTGAAAATGCAGCCGGAGAGGTGAGCGTAAATTCATTGCCTTAGGAAACATTGAATAGATGTAAAGATATCAGTACAACCTGTTAATAATGTTATAGAACAGAGGGCTTATGTGTTCTAAGAGCTGAGAAATTAGGAAGTTATCACTAATAAATGACATTGATCTGGGACTAGAAGAATTAAAAAGAACTTTCCATATTGAAAAGGAAAGCACCTGGAAGGAAATAAAACCATGTAAGATACGTTGAGGTCATATCTTTTAGAAAATTATACTACAGAATTTGGACCGTGTTTCTAGACAGTAGAAGCCATGGAGAGTGTTTGAGGAATACAGTATAAGGCAGAGTGACTTCTGGGAAACCATTTCTGGAAAGCACAACAAAAATGGTAAACAAACAATAAGGCATCTTTTGTAATGCCTGGATGAGCTGCTGTAATAATTAGGACACCCTAGGAATCAATCACAAAGAATCCAAGGAGTAAAAGATATTTGGAATGGATTTTTCCTCTGGGGTATCTTCTAATTCAGCTGACCTAGAACCTGGATTTCCATGAGTCATGCTTTAGTGTTGGGATACAAACCTGAGGCCAAAGCAGAAAAGGACAGCAACACAACAAGGTAAACGGAAGGAGACAATGAAATATAACAGAAAATAACTAAATGGAAATTAAATATATAATATGAAGCATCAATGCAACCAAAAGTTAGTTCTATGAGGAGATTAAGAAGGAAGAAATCTCTGACTATCATAATCAAGAGGGGGGGCAGGGGAAGAGAGAGAGAAGAGTGCAAAATATATAATGTATGGAATGAAAGGGAGGCTTCATTAGTGATGCAGCACATACTAAAAAGATGGTAAAAGAACATTACATCAACTTTATTATAGTGAAATTGAATAAACCAGTGAAATGGACAAGTTTCTAGAAAAAAATTGTAACCAAAAATACTCTTGAAGGCATGGAACACTCAAGTCACCTGAGAACCCTCTCAAGAAACTGAAAATGTAATTTAAAATTTCTCCCAAGGGAAACCCCTTGTTTAAATAGCTCTTTTGATGTACTCTACTAAACAGTCAAGGATCAGATAATTCCACTCTTTTAGAGAAGCAAAAAAGAAGAAATACTCTATAGCATATTTGGTGAGACTAGCACATTTTTTATTTTTTTTGAGGGCAGTATCACTGGCCCTCATATGTGGGACCCGAACCGGGGCCTCTGGCTTCCCAAGCCAGCGCTTAACCACCGTGCCACTCGGCGGGCCCACTAACACATTTTTTATACCAAAACAAGTGAGTCAGTTTGAAACAGAAAACTATGGGCCAATCTCACATGATAAATGGTACTAACAAACTAAATCCAGGGTTATATAAAAAAGATATGTTATTAACAAATTTTGATTACTCTATAAATGCAAAGTTGATTCAACATTAGATAATTATGAAATTATTTGATTATACTAAAATATTAAAGGAGAAAATAAAACTCATTTTTTTTATTTTCAATAGATACAGTAAAAGTATTCAATATTCAATATAATGCAACAACTATTCAGGATAAAACTCTTAGCATAATTCACAAACAATGTAACTGTCCACATTTAAAAAATCAAACTAATAGAATGTGTAAATTTTTTTTTTTTTTTAAGATTTTATTGGGGAATTCGGGAAGGCAAACAGACAAGTTGCTGTTGTTTTGTTCTTCAGTCTAGTTGTGGAGGACGTCACTTCACTGGCCCATGTTGGTATTGTCACTGCACTCATCTTGGGTGAGGAAGATCAGTCACCGGCCTATGGACGCCCGCTCTCAGCAGCTCTTGGCAATTCACATCGGCTGTCTGCCGTTCACACTGGCTGCGGGCCACTCACTGTAGCTTATGGCAGCCCACTGCAGCAAGGGCTGCAACCTATGCCATCGCAGGTGACTCACGGCAGCCCAGCTCCAGGTCAGGCTGTTGTTCACCATCTTAGCTGTAGAGGACAGTGTCACTTGCCCTCATATGTGGGATCCGAACTGGGGTCCTGCTGCTCAGAGCTGGCATCCCAAGCCAGCTCTTAACCAACGTGCCACTCAGCCGGCCCATAAAATTTTTAATAAACTAAATATATAGATATAGAACATAAAATCAATAGCTTCTATACTTTCCCAAGATAAGAATGTATAATTTTTTAAACATTTTTTATAATAGTATCTAAAAATATAAAGTTCCTAAGGAATAAATCAAACAACATATATAAGATCTTTTAGTAGAAAATCAAAACACTTTATTGAAAGAAATCTAAGAAATCTTTAAATGCTTAAATGCAAAGATATAGTATGTTCATGGATAAATGGGCGTACTAACATAAAGATGTTGATTCAACAAATTGGTTTTTAGATTCAATGCAATTGACATCAAAACCCCAACCAGGATGACTTCTACTTCCTTGTAAAATGTAGTGGAAGTGTTGCTCAGAAGTGCTCCAAGTACAACTATAAACACTAGAAATTATATATAAAGAAATATAAGAAGACTCTGAGAGGTGGAAAGAAGACCAACTGGTGGGAGACTATAGTGCCTGAGAGATGATGTGGTAGTGAGTTCCCTGGATTTTCTTCTTGCACATCTATTCTGGACTTGGAACTGAATGAGCCAGAAAACTAGAAATGCAAGTGGTCACAGATCATGAAAGCCCCCAAAAGCCTACTCTCTCTAGCCAAAAGACAAAGAAGGGGGCACTAGAAAGACAGAAAACTTTACAGACAATAATAGCTCTGTTTCAGTCAAACAAAACAGAAAAAGCTGTACCTCCACCTCAACACCACCAGCAAAAGCCTGCTGCCAGGCTATTTTGAGGTACCCAACATCCTACTGGGTGGTGTCAAAGAAAGATACGTGACCATCAGAAATGGCCAAGACTTCCATCACACTAACTAGACAAGATTTTCCCGCTGAGCTGACAATGGAGACCATGTCAGGAGGCTGGACTTCCATCAACACTTGGCAGTAACTTGATATCCCTCTGCCCCTGCTGTAGTGTCTGAAGAAATCTAGTGGAAAGTCATTTCCCATTTTAGAAAATAGTTTGACAGTTTCTTAAGAAACTAAATTTGCAATTACCATACAATCCAGCAAATACAAGAGAAATGGAGACTTATGTTCACAAAAACCTGCACACAGTGTTTATAATAGCTTTATTTGTAATAGCCCCAACTGAAACCAACCCAGATGTCCTTCAATGGGTGAATGTTAAACAAACTATAGTGCATCTATATACTATGAAATAAATACTACTGAAATAAAAGATATATAAACTCTTGATACATGGAACAATTTTGATGACTCTCCAGAGAATTACACTGACTAAAAAATAGAAATTCCCCAATGTAATACACTGTATAATTTCATGTATATAACACTCTTGAAATGACAAAATTGTAGAAATGGAGAACAGATTGGTGGTCACCAGGGATGGAGGAGGAGTTGAAGATGAGAGGGAAGTGAGTGTGGCTGTAAAAGGGCAACATGAGTGATTCCTGTATTACTGGAATGTTGTATCTTGACTATTTCAATGTCAATATTCTGGTTGCAATATTGTACTATACTTTTTTAAGATGTTACTTTTAGGGAAAACTGAGTAAAAAGTACATAGGTTATCTTATTATTTCTTCATGTGAATCTATAATTATCTCAAAATAAATGGTTTAATTGGGGGAAAAACAGATTTTTCATGGAATTTAACAGACTGATTCTAAAATGGGTACAGAAAACAAACAAACAAAAAAAATAGTGTAAAGGCAGTGATGTCACCAAAAATGGCAGAGTGGGAACTATAAGGCTCTATCCCTTCCCAAAAGCAAGTAATTAGTTAGCAGAAACTATCAGAATGAACTTTTGAAAAAAGTTCTGGAATCTGTTGGAGAATTTATAATAACCAGCGGACGACTTGGTGAAGAAAAAAAGCTGTTGCTTTATGGTAAGAGAATAAAGTCTGAAAATGCCAGTTATTGATAATATGTGGACTAAAGAAACTCCTCATACACTGCTGATGTAGACTAAATTGGCAAAACTACTTTAGAAAACAATTTGGAAGTGCTTGGTAAAGGTGAATTTGTCCATATCCAACAACATCACTTCTAGTTACATATCGTAGAGAAACTCAAATAAATGAACATGAGGAAACTTATCCAACAAACATTATAACAATACTTTTTTGTAATAAATAGCAAGTCAGTCTAAATGTCTAACAACAGTAGAATAAAAAAATAAATTGGAGGGCCAGCCGAGTGGCACGGTGGTTAAGCGCTGGCTTGGGAAGCCAGCGGCCCTGGTTTGGTCCCACATATGAGGGCCAGTGATGTTGCCCTCAAAAAAAAAAAAAATTAATTAAAAAAATAAATAAATTGGAATGCATTCTTGAAATGGAGTATTAAGCAACAGTGAAACACAAATTACAGACTTAAAAACTAATATGAGTAAAAATATCAAGTTGTAGGATATTATGATTCTTCGTATATAAAGTTCAAAAGCAGGCAAAATAAAATAGTATAGATACACATTTTTTATAAAAATATACACATTTAACCTCTACATAGATTAATATATACATATATGGTAAACATTAAAGAAGACAAGGGAATAAATAACATAGTTCAGGATAATGGTTACATTTGGGGCAGAGGTAGGGGGGTGCAACTGGGCAGGAACTCATAAAAAATGGGCTTTTAAGAGCAAAGGTAATATCTTATTCCTTAGACTAAGTGTGAGCAGTGATCATTTTATTTTTTAAAGCTACGTATGTATAATACTCTAGACATTCTTCTGGTATGCTATATTTCACAATACAAAGTATTGTATTCACAAATAAAATACAAAATATTTTATTCACAATAAAAAGTAAAAAAAGAAAGTCTGAGTAGGGAATATGTATGGAATCTATGTTTCAGAAAGATTATTGAAGAGAAACACTGATGCCTACTACTAACTAGGAGGGAGAAAAGGGGGTTCTAACCTGGGATGTGCCAATCAAATGCAGATTTTAAAAAGAAACTTTGTGAACACATATTTGACAGAAGATATGAAACGATATTGATGTGTTTTGTGCCTGGCTTATTATTAGGACCATGATGATGACCAAAGATAACTTTAGGGATGTTCTGCTGGAAAGGTGGGAGGTAGCAATGGAAAGACAGAGAGACCCACAAAAGAACAATGTCCCAAAGTCAAGTAGGGATTAAGAAGTTAGAGTTTACATTAGATAGCTTCAACCATTGTAAAGTATGCTTGGAGGTCATGTGCTGATATGAAATATAAAGGAATATATTTCTGGACTTGAGGAGAAGGGGAAGGGTGTGGAATAGCAGCTGTATAAAATAGGTGAGGGGTGGGAACTAGAGACAAAAAGACTGCTGAACAGCAGTGAGGGTCTGGCTGAGGTTGGATGACATGAATCTGTAGGAAAGCCAGTTGGCATGATTCATGACCAACTCCAACAACCTTGGTTACTACTGAACACTTATAAAAGCTGCAAACATTGTCATATCTAAAACATACAGACACACACATGCAAGCACTCCTGCACACTCACACACTCCAAGTTTATACTGAATAATTTGTCAGAGGTCTATCAAAAACCATAGATGCTGCTCAGAAGAGTTTATAAAAATCCTTTATACGAGGCAATATATTTTCCATGGATGACTAAGTATTTCCATCCAGGAACATCCTCTTACAGGACTCTGATTTGCCAGAATTTCTAGGAAACTTACAAGAGGAAGGTAATGGTACAAACTACAGCAGTTGACTCTGAGGTAATAACTAATGTCACCCTCTCTCTCCATTTCACCCATGTTAGACTCTGCTCCCTTCACTGAGCATTCTGGCTTGTCCAGGTGGTTTGCCTGTTAGTTTATCCCAGTTCCTCATCTCTGGGATCTCTTTCCATGTCTTTGTCAAGTAATTATTATCATACCTGTTCTTCCCAAGTTCAAGTTACAATGGGCAGGAGAGGCACACATATTTCCCATTATGTGGCAGCAGGTCTCCTTTTAATGATTATCATGGTCAATTATAAGAGCTCAAAGTGATGTGACAGCCACCATGACTTTGAGTTTATTGGGTCTTACTATAATCCTTGATGAAAGCATCCTTATCTAAGAACAAGGACCTCAAGACCTACAGAGCCCATTGTTGCAGGGACAGGAAGTACAAATTCACTAAACAGGATGCTATAAGTGACAAGAAGGACCACTCCTACTTCCATCCCTAAATTCCTAGGCCCATGTATTTTACCTATTGAGACTACAGTACCATACAATGGTCTTAGTTTCAGTTGCATAACACATCCTGAAGGATAGCATCCTATTACTTTAGGGTGTCAGCCCTAAGCCAGCCCCTCAGCTATATCTATACTGCCAAGAAACCATGCAGTATATTTTACAATCAAATACCAACTGCCATACTTCACCTGGTCAAAGGCAATGTTATGCAGGCTTGCCTGTCAGTAAATCAGACATTCAGTAAACCCTCAGATAGTGGTGCTGCCAAGGACCTGCAAACAAAAAGACAAACCCACACCTTAAGTATGAATGGATCCCAATCAAAATTAAACTCTGTTGTCTCCATAGCAGAAAATATCTGATGTAGTCAATTACCATCAAGTAACTTGTTGGTCTCCTCAAGCAACATTACTGTATGAAGTCTGACAATACTCAGCCAGGATGAGAGATTCTGGCTACATGGTCACACACTGGATGTCCTATAGTTAGATGCTCAGTTTCTACCAGGGCCCAGTATAATGCCAGGTGTTGCTTCTCAAATGACATGTAGTTCTCTGCTGTAGATGATCTGGCCTTGCTCTAAAACCCTAGGAGCTTCTCTGTGACTCACCTGTCAGGATTTGTCAGAGGTTCTGCATGGTGTCTTTCTCTTCCATAGATATCCCTAGTACCATGAATCTGTTGTGTCATTGACCCAAGGAGCAGGCCTCCATGCACTAGAGCCTAAGTCCCACTCAAAATCAAAATCTTCTCTGTCACCCAAGAAATGAGTTGTAGCAGTGTTTCCAAGTATAGGATATGCAGCCTCCAAACCCAAAGAGGCCACACTGAATGTTGTTCTTCTCTCTTAGTGGCGAGGTGTTGGATTCCTATCTCTTGCCTCTAGGAATACAATGTTCTATGAGCCATCTGCATAGATCCCAAAGGGTCAGTCTCTCCTGCCTGCCAGTATGACCTGTTACTCATCATGGTAACTGGGTCACCTTGCTTCTAACACATAAGTACAGCTACTTTGCTTCTGCTCCTCGTAGATTCCATTATCCCACTGCTACTAGGGAGCTCAGTCCTCTTAAAGCATCTCCTACCATTACCCCAGCCTACAGAGGACATTCTATCCCTGACTTCTTAAGGACCCTGTTTGTCCATCATCACCACCAATTTCCTTGGAAACAGAATGTCCTCCAGGACCTTCTGAAGAACATGGGAGTCGATAGGGTTTTTTAGCCTCATGTGGTAGGCTCATTGTGGCATGCCTCCTCCTCTGAGCCTTGAAGATCTTTCATTCATGGTTTCTTCCACAGGACTCCATGGAAGTTCCAGGATTTCTGCCTCATTTATTCCAGACTATTGCTTTTTATCCAGCTTCCCAAACAATCCCAGAATGATATTAGAACTGTGCCTCAGGCCCTTGACAGAGTGTTAAATCCTATGTCACAGGAGAATGCCCAATATCAACAAATTCTCCCTTGACCATCTTTACCTCCTTTCACTTGATCTAATTTTACCTCCTCTCCACTTGATCCAACACACTCATGTTCTGTTCCCAGACTTACTCTCCTGGTTCTTTCTGGAATCTTCTAAACAAGTCGTGCAACACTTTATGCTTTTCCCAGTCAGCCTGTGCTGAATTTTGGCCATAGTTTTAGCTCTGGGGCCAAGGGAAGAATGAGTGAAGACCAGCGAAGGTAAAACATTATCTTGTAAAGGACTAATCTTGTTCGAGGCCTCTTCATAGTGTTCAAGCAATAAGAGAAGTTCTACCTTCTAACAAGGAGTAAGCCACTTCTACAGAACCAGAGGATTCAGGGGAACTGGCAGATTTAAGGTTCTCAAGCACATTTACCCAGGAGTCCCTGTCCACATCTCATGATCCCATTTACTTCTTTTTTTTTTCAATTGCAGTTCACATACAGTATTATATTACTTTTAGGTGTACAACACAATGATTAGACATTTATATAACTTACAAAATAATCACCCCAATAAACCTGGTACCCATCTGGCACCATACATAGTTATTACAATACCACTGACTATATTCTTTATGCTATACTTTACATCTCCATGACTATTTTGTAAATAGCAGTTTGTACCTCTTAATCCCTTCACCGTTCACCCATCTCCTCAACAACCCCCAACATCCAGCAACCTTCAAAACGCTCCCTGTATCTATGAGCTTGTCTCTATTTTGTTTGTCCTTTTATCCTGTTCTCTAGATTCCACATACAAGTGAAATCATATGACATTTGTCTTTCTCTGTCTGACTTATTTAATGTAGCACAGTAGGTCCAACCATGTTTTTGCAGATGGCATGTTTTTGTATGGCTGAGTAATATTCCATTGTATATATGTGCCACCTCTTCTTTATCCATTCATACATTGATGGACAATCAGATTGCCTCCATATCTTGGCTATTGTAAATAATGTAATGAACATATGGATGTACAAGTCCTTTCAAAGTAATGTTTTGGGTTTCTTTGGATAAATATCCAGAAGAGGGATTACTGGGTCCTACTTTTTCTCTTGTTATAGCCTTTGTTTTAAAGTCTATTTTGTCTGATATAAGTATTACTACCACAGCTGTTTTTTATTTGCATTTTCATGAAATATGTTTTCCCATCCTTTCACTTTCAGTCTGTGTGTGTCTTTCGATGAGAAATGAGTCTCTTGTATACAACATATGTAAAGTTTTTGTTTTCTGATCCATTCAGCAATCCTGTGTGTTTTGATTGGAACATTTATTCCATTTACATTTAAAGTAATTGTTGATAGATATGTAATTATTGGCATTTCATTATCCATATTTTTTATCTTTTTTTTTCTTTTCTTAAAGCAGTCTCTTTTACACTTCTTGTGTCACTGGTTTGATGGTGATGAACTTCTTTAGCATGTTTTTTTTTTCTTTTTTCTGTTCTGGGAAGCTCTTTACCCTTCAATTCTAAATGATAGCTTTTTTGGGTAGAGTAATCTTGGTTGTAGGTCCTTGATTTGCGTCACTTTGAATATTTCATGGCAATACCTTTTGGCCTACAAAGTTTCTGTTGAGAAATTAGCTGACAATCTTTCTTATGGAAGCTCCTTTGTAAGTAACTAACTGCTTTTCTTTTTGCTGCTTTGAAGATTCTTTCTGCCTTTAACCTTTGGCATTTTAATTATGTGTCTTGGTGTGGACCTCTTTCAGTTCATCTTGTTTAGGATTCTGTGCTTTCTGGGCTTGTATGTCTATTTCTTTCACCAGGTTAGGGAGGTTTTCCATCATTATTTCTTCAAATAGATTTTTAATTCCTTGCCCTCTCTCTTCTCTGGTACTCTTATGATGCAAATGTTGGTACACTTGATGTTGTCCCAGAGACTTGTTAAACTGTCCTCATTTTTTGGATTCCTTTTTTATTTCTGTTCCGATGGCTGTTTTCTATGACCTTATCATCCAAATTACTGATCTGATACTCTTCTTCATCTAATTTACTGTTGATTCCCTCCAATGTATTCTTCATTTCAGTTATTGTATTCTTCATATCTGACTGGTCCTTTTTTGTTTTCTATCCCCATTTTTATGTTTCCTATCACTTTCTTGAAGTTCTCACTGAGATCATTTGGCATCCTTCCTGATAACCAGTGTTTTGAACTCTGCATCTAGTAGATAGCTTGTCTCCATTTTGTTTTGTTCTTTTTCTGTAGTTTTGTTCTGTTCTTTTATTTAGAACATGTTTCTTTGTCTCCCTATTTTGGCTCCCTCTCTGTGTTTATTTCTATGTATTAGATAAAGCTGATATATCTCCTGGTCTTAGTAAAGTGGATATATGTGGTACACGTGCTGTGGAACCCAGTGGCATAGTCTCCCTTGTCACCTGAGCCAAGTGCTCTAGGTGTGTCCTTTTTTGTGGGTTTTCTGTGCCCTCTTGCTGTAGCTGAGTCTTGGTTGCTGTTTGAATATCAGAAGAGACTGACCCTCAGGCTGACTAACTGTGAGAACTGGCCATGACTACAGTGGAGGAGCTTTTGTGCAAGTGTTGACCCTACAGACTCATTCACTCTGAGATCTTGCACTGGGACAGCAGCTCTGCTTTAGCAGGGCTCTGGTATGTGCCCAGTCTGCCATTTGGGTGTGTCATTTGTGAAGGTGGTTGGGATGCTCTGGTTGGTCTGAATCTGGCCACCAGGTTGTTGGTTCTGGAGCCTCTTGGAAAGGGCTATGTTGCAGACCATGGTCAGCCGCTGACTGTGCCCTGTCCATGGCCACTTGGAATGAGCTACAAAGCGATCTACAGGTGTTTGCCACTTATGCTGGACTTGGAGATACCTGGGAGAAGCTAAGCTGTGAACTGAGGGTGGCTGCCATTAATGCTGGCTTGAGGCTACTTACCAAGAGTTACAGGGTATGCCAATGCCAGGTGCTGCTTGTTTGGGTTTTGTGAATCTTCGAGCAAGTTTAGGACATTCCACAGCATGTGCCAAGACAAGCCATTTGTGTGAAAAAGGCACTGGAAGTGCTTTGGGTGGGCCCACAAGTTGGGTGGAGTAAATGGTGTTAGCCATGTAGATAGAGACTAAGATATGGTGCCTAGTTGCCTTGGCACGCTGGGTAGTGGGAGGGCTCAACAAAGAAACAATGACTTTTGCCAGCATTTCTGGAGAAAGCTGCCCCTACAACTCTCACCTGAAGCTACACAATTTAATTCTTCCTGGTATGTTCCTGGTGCCTTTTGAGCTGCTGCCCCAGCACTGGAGCTCAGAGTGAGTGAGTCCGTCAGTGAGTTATACAGTGCATGGGCCCACCAAGAGGAATGCCTGGAACTCCAGCAGCACTCCATCTAACTCAGCCACAATCTCTGCTGGTTTTCACAGCCAGAAGTTGTGGGGACTTCTTTTCCCAAACCTGGAGCCCTTCGCTGGGGAGCCTGGTGTGGGACTGGGATCCCTCACTTCTCAGGGAGGACTCCATAACTGAGATAACTCTCCTGATTTTTAACCACCACACATGTGTGTGGAACCAACTCTTTCCATGTCTCTGCCTCTCCTACCAGTCCCAATGTAGCTTCTTCTGTATACCCATAGTTATAGTACTTCTGTTCAGCTAGACTTCAGGTGATTCTCAGTAATGGTTTCTCTGTAGTTTAGTTGTAATTTTGATGTGGTCATGAGAGGAGGCAATCACTGCATTTACCTACTCTGCATTTACCTACTTCTTATCAGGGCTTAACTTTGACACAGAAAACTTGTCTAGTCTGATAATTCAGGTTTCTCTACCACTTACAAATAAATAAAGGATGCCAACAGTTGTTTGATTGTTAGCTGTGTCTATTCTTCAAATACAGTAGATGAGAACCTCAATTGCTTACCAGGATACCTTCTTACTTACACTTTGTTTTAAATTGTTGATTAACACATCTGAGCCTATCATTTTCTCTCTTCATTGAATCAATGGCACTTAGCAATAACCATCCATTTCCACAGTCTTTACAGTTATTATTTTCCCATATACCTCTCAATGACTTGAGGCATTACACCAATTATTACATTCCTTCTACCTGTGCTCCATCCCAGTTCATCACAGATGAAAGTCTCAGGAATGGCACTACCACAGTATAACTGAGATGATCAATAATCCCCTTACCACCAGTGATGGGTGTGCATTGCCTGTCATCTAGCCAACTAGGAATCCAGCTTCAGAATTCCATCCTTCCAGTTGCTTCCTAAAACCACTTCTACTTTCAGTTGCCTTAGGTTAGATTCCCTAGAAGCACAGCCTAAGAACAGTAGTCTTGTTCAGGTTATTTATTGAGTGAGTGCCTTCAAAAGAATGGGACTGTGGGAGGAAGGAGAGGGCAGGGGAAGAAACCAAGGAAGGATGTGGTCTTGGCTTCAATCCATTCTGATAAGAAGTTCTGGATCAAAAGTTGTACTAGAGTTGGTCACAGCTTGAGGCAAATGAACTATGCCTTTCTACTCACGTTTCAAACAATTATTGTCTATAGTCCCTCACAGATGAGACAGAGTTGGAGGTGGGGGTGTAGGCTTCCTGGGTAATGCATCTTCTGTTTAAGAGCAATTCTGCAAAGAAGGGGACAGCTATGAATAGTTATTAATCTACAACCACAGCATGCAAGGAATCCAACAGCATGGCACCAACAGCATCCACTAAACTACTATTTCTTAAAATATCATTAATGTTATAAATCATAGTAACATAAAAGATCAACTCCAAAAAATCAAACCATAAATTTCAAGCCATGCAGTGGTGTTTTGGAGCTAGCTTCTGTTAGCCCACAAGATTTGATTATCTACAGTTCTCCCCAAGTCAGCATTCAGTGATGTCATGTTGGTAGCTTGACATTGTTCATGGTAGGAGTGTTTATACCATAGAAACTGAAAAAAAAGCTATACATATCAGGTCTTTTTTTTTTTTTTGGTAGTGGGATGGTCAAGTTGTTAAACATTTACCAGCACACCACTGAAGCAACTCAAGTTAAGAATCATGATTCCTGATTTTAAGTATGAGGGAAATAAGCTAAGAAAGAGCAATTAACTGACAGGTTTAGAATTAAAATTTATTTCTATCTGACTTCATTGTAATGGAAATATTAGGTTTAGTCAGCACACATTTATTGAGTGACAGCCATGTACAAGCATTGTTGTCACTGAGACACAGTCTCAATCCACAAAGGAAATGAAATAATATTCAATATTTAGGAAACCAAGAACATGATATCTTGGGAGTTTGAATTGTTTCTAGCTATTTTCATATCTTTGGGATGTTAATAATGTTCTAAAGCTTTTTTGCTTTTAAATTTGTATTATGAAGATTTTAAAAATCTAATCCAAATGCTCAGCTATGCAATACATAGGCAAAAGTGCTTTGAAAATGCACAAAGCTTAATACAAATGAACAGATTGTTAATAAAAAAATCAATAGGGGCGATAACAGCCCTTTTTCAAGAGGCTGAAGCATTAGATCTTTTAGAGTGAAGATGAGGGCGATTTCAACATATCCTTCTTCAATTGAGTCAAGGCCACTTTTTCTTGTGGTGTTTCAATTGAGTTGGAACAACTTTTTCAGGCTCTTATTTTGACGAGTGATTTTTAACATGAGCAGAATCCTTCTGGCTCTGCAGAACTGAGGAGCATTTCTCTCTTCCAATGTTTGACTCCATAATCTCTTCAGAGCCAGAGCCGGAGACACTCTGAAGAAAGGGTTTCAAAGTTAAGGCAGCTTGTGGCACATGCACCCTCACATATACATTCAGGAAATTTGTTGAGTTCAGTGCCTTTACTTTTTTGGATGTTTGGTACTTTGTCAGTTTCGAGGCTCATATTTCAAATCTTCTATTCTGTCCCTCCTTTTCCTTCTCTCACCTCTTAATCTATAACCTCCTCTATCCCAGGAACTATACTTCATTATTCATTCCAACTACTCTATTGCCACAGTGAACGGTACAATCACAGTCATAATACCAGCAAATGTATGGATCTGAGCACTTACTGGTTCTTTGAGAACCAATACAATCCATGTGTATGTATAAACATATATGCACAAGCACAGCCATGCACATAAGTACACACACACACATGCACCCACACCCACAAACACAGCATATGATTATATATCTTTTGATTATATATCTTTTTCTAGCTGAACAACAACAACAACAGACACACAAAAAATTCACTTGCTCCAAGAATCTGCTGAACGATTTCATATTGTTGAATTCCACCCATTGACACATATATTTAGAGCCTAACAATGACTGACAGACATTTGGGAAGCAAAAGTAAAAGTTGACCTGCAGACAGTTCAAATTTGCCATATGCTTGCTGTCAGTGTTAACAGTTTGTAGACCCTCCTAATTTATGCTTCAGTGGCTAAACTGATATATTTTAAAGAGAGTGAATACCTGTTTCTTTTTCAAATAAGGCATTTTATTTTTGCTATTACTCATAAATATGACAACATAATAAATGATCAATGATTAAGGGCAAATTTAAGATAGTTTGAAGGGGAAAAACTGGGTTTTTGCCTCCTAGTACCTATCACAAATGTTTCCACATAAATGATTGCCTCACTGAGAAAATTCTCTAACAATATTCATCAGGTGCAAATTCAGAAATAAGTTAATTCCTCAACATAGCCTAACAACATTTTTAAAGGGAACTTATTAGTGCTAAGAAATCACTACAGTTTAAATTGTATGTATGTGAACAAATGGCTAAAAATACTCATTTTTACCCAGTTTAATTTTTGTCTTTCTTGAAAAGAATTATATTGTTCTCTCATGTTTTTAAGCAACCAAATATCCCATCAACTAGCTGCCCTTTCCTTTTCTTCCACGAAATTTCATGTCTTAGGCATTATTGTGGATAGAAGGGATTTTTGATAGAAGAGAAATAAGGAAGAAGTTAGTGTTAGTTGTTTTAAAATGACACTTCAGTACAGACCTACTCATCCTTTTCTCTTCATGCATTTAAGGATAGATCTTCAACTTCTCCAGTTTTAATCAGATAGCCCAGATGGTCATGTTTATAGTAAAACTGTTATTAAAGCCTGAGTAAATAAAATAATTGAGATTTCCTGATTAGATTTTAAATATTCCAGATTGTCTGCAAGAGCTATAGATTGCTTTTAACATTGTCGTTGGGGTATGGTACTAATAAATACATTTTAATTAGTTAAAATAGTTATTCATAAGTTCTAACATGCATTCTGCTTTTCAAGGTGCCATATTTATGTCAAACTATTCTAAAACAATTAAACCAACCACCTAAAACATTTACAACCATTAATTATTTTAAATAAAATATCTTGTTGCTTGCATTATAGCAAACTTTCTTTTTCAAATATCTCTTCTGAGCACAATGAGGGCATAAGTCATGAAAATAACAAATAACTTGCTGTCATAGGCATTAAACATGAAACGCGAATAAAAATGGCTGGTGCTTGTGATCATACTGATGGGCAAAGCCCGTGTGAATATGAGAAAGATGATCTACCACTCGCCCAACAACACCTAACTGGTTGTTCCCTGCAGGCCTTCCTTGTCCTTTAAATTCGTACTGAGAGGAGGGTGGGAATGCTGCACCATTTCATCTGAAGCACCAACAAGACTCTGTTCGTCTGTAGAAGCAAAGCCCTGGGCAGCTGGCACCCTTCCACAGGGAGCTACAAACACCACTTTGCCACATTGCAAGTTTCCTCAGGCAGCAGATGTCTTGTAGCTGCCATGCAGGTCTCCAACTCTACCAAGACACCTGTACTACATATTTAATATACCGCCAATGCTTTCGTTGCCACTCGGGAAGGATGTTTTTTTCATTTGACTTTTTTTTCTCAACCCCTGTATGATCACTGGGTTTAGCATATGAAATTTGACCTCATATTGCAAAACTCCTTGTCCAAAAATATAAGGGGAAAAATGTCAAAGCCCTCCCACTTCTCCACTCCCCTCAAATAATTCAGGAAAACATATGCATCTTCTATAGCATGACAGTTAAATTTTGTTTCTTAAAAATCTGATGTTTCCAAAATGCAGTTTTGTGGAAAGATCACACAGAAAAGTTAATCAAGTAACTGTTCAATTGCTCACCCTCCTGTGTTACTCTGACACTACCAAACTTTCACGCGCCTCCACCACAACTTTAGACTGTGGGTGTAATCCTCTTGAAACATTATCTGGAAAACATTCTGACTTTTTCGGCTGCTAAAGTGATACTTACAGTACCATTGTGTCTGTTTAGTTTAAAAATGAGGTTGATAACGATAATGCTTTTCCATAAGATGATCTTCTCCTTTTTAATGATACCCATAGCTTCCCCTACATAAATGACTATATCCTTACAGAATCTCGGTCTTGATTAGCACTCCTGCTAGTAAAATTTCACATACTAAATCAGCACCAGCTGTAGCAAGCAAGCAAGAAAAAGGCAAGTGCAAATGTTCCATATGCCCCACCAAATTGGCATCTGTGTCAGTAACCCTTTTTTTTAAACTATTGTATACATACATTCTCTTAAGTGTTTTGTTCACAGACTCCTGCTAACAAAATTTCTCTGTTGGCATATCAAGGAAAGAGCCTGTCCTTGGTATTGTTCAATGGTGAGCAATGCAATTCCTCCTTCTCCCCTGGTGGTCACAGAAACACCTGAAGGTTCTATTTATTAAGTTGCTTCAAGTTAGTGAACCTTTATTCTGTTCTATGTAATAGGACTCTGCCATGCTCTTATAAAGCTGCTTTACCATTGGAGTCTGACTGTTAGCAATGCCAACCAATGTCAGAGAGACGATAAAATTATTTTGGTCACCTGGAAGATATCTCAGAGACCAGGGTCACAATGAATAGCCTGGAATATGGTGGTGGTAGACAGCATTTGTGATCATTCTCATCTTGTCACCCATATTCTCTTCAAATTATGTGGTGCCTCTCCATAAATAGAGATAGAGATAGAGATATATCAGAAACGACCCCAGAGCTATATCTAAGATGGTACTTTAGGTGGTTTTCAATCCTTTACTAAATACAAAATTTTGCCTGAAATCCAATAGATATAGTTCTTCAAGCAATATATTCAAACCATCAACACAAATCCTATAATAGGCATCAAAAAAGTTACACTCATAGAAGAGCATACTAATTAAATGGTCTACATATAAGGAGTGTTAGTAGGATATGTCCCACATATAGTTGTATCACAGGGGGAAAATATGATTATTTTCTTCCGTTGTTGGAACATAGTTATGTTGGTAGGCCAGTGTATATGTAAGAGGGAGCTGACCACCCTTTTTTTGTGGTACTCATTGATTCCTGCTCATGTAGTCTCACAAGTGTTGATAACATTGTGTTGCTCTTGTTACTTACATGTCTGCCTCTCTTGATTTGACTATAAGCTCCTTGAGAGTTGAAATAGTATCTATGTAGCCCTATACCTATCCTACTGGAATATCAGAGTTTACTAAGATAGCCAACAAATGTTTACCCACATCAAAATGGTTAAGAAACATTAAATTTTTTTCTTAAAAGCTAAATGAACTGGTTGCTGAACAACTTACCAACTGGGAACAAATGACCCAACTAAACAAGGACCAGGGTAAATTGATGGCAATTTCCTTTGTTTCCCTGAACTTTTCCTACTATATAAATTTCCTTTCATTGAGTGTTATCATGGGGCTATCATGATTTAGTGAATGTTACACTTGACAACTCTCATATCTAAGGGTAAACATCAGAACACGTTTTGGTTAAAAATCTCTTGGATTTTAAAGTCCATTTTACTTAAATTCTTAATGAATAATTTAGAGAAGGACATGAGAGGAAATCCACAATTGTCATACATCTTGCAAAGTACCATTTTAAAATATGAAAATTTATTCCCTTTAAAACATGCAGCCTCCTTTATGAGACAATGGCTTCTCCCCAGTACTGTGAATAGTCCAACAAAGCTGCTAGCCTTCTCTCAGGAAGGCTGTGATAGGAATTCCCATACCCAGAAGTTTGGATAAGATTATCCAATGCTTAAATACCTAAATGTAGCAACCCTATTGTGATCTCACAGCTGTTATAATGATTATGCTGAACTCATTCTTAAAATATTTGGTCATATTATAGCTGATGGTAGTAGCATTAAATTTGTATTTCTACAAACCGATATGCTCCTAGAAAGTAAGCACGGTTTTTTTAAATCTCTATATTCCTAAATATCAGCACAATGATGCAGAGTATGTCTTTCAAAATGATGTGAATACATGAAAGAATTTTTTTTGAACAACTGATTTCTTACTTGGTTTCCTGCCTAGTTTTTAATCCTAAGTTTGTAATTGGCGTGCTTATTTTAATACAGTTGTATGGATGATAAATTACACACTCATATGGGATTTCCCCAATTGACAGATAAGCATAAAATGAACTTAAGGAATCAATCAATCAAGAAATGCTTTGTGAGAACACTGTGCTCATACAGTCCTCCTATATTTCATCATGTAGTCATCAACCCAAAAGAAAGAGGACAATAGCTGGTACAAGCCAGGATCACATCCAGCTGGCATTCTGGTTGCTCCGTGCCTGTGTTTGCTTGTTAAATATTTTCAACAACAATTTTAGTTTCTGATCTAAGATCACTGTTGCTTGTGATGGTGATGAGAAAACATCATGCAATTATTATCTTAAAATAATATGCAATAGAGAGTATATGAAAAACAGGGTCATTTACACAGTACCTACAAGGAGTTCATGAAAAATTGTCATGTTTAAGAGACAACTGGTTCAGGAGGCGGTGACATGGAATTTTCATTTGTAGTACTGGTCTTCATATTCCAAGATGATGTTTGGACTCACACTGTCTATCTGTATTGAGGACTGGCAATTACCATTTCTCATTGCCTTTCATAATTCCTAGGCTTTGCTCACCAAAAGCTGCCTCATTGTCTAGAGATGCATGCCAGGGTGGTTTCTATGTGGTGGTTGCATCTTAAAAGGCCACAGCCAGGTCACACGCTATTTAAAGCACTACTTTATTTAAGACAACTTTCAAGTGTTCCTTCTCCCTTTGCTATCTATGATTGCCCCATTTCAGTTTGCCATAGAACAGCTGTTTCGATACCCAGCATTTATCCGTTCTCCACATGCATCCAGCCCAGAGGGATTGTTAAGCAGATCATTGTTTTAATTCTGGCTACATTCCAGGTCCCCATTATTAGTGATCCTGTCTTAACATTAACTGTTCAGTTTGGCTCACAGGTGATGTTGATTAAATTGGATATGCCATCTGGGGTGGGTTTTCGTCTGGCAGACACATTCAAGGCAGAGTACACCTCCAGTTTCATTTCGGTCTGAAACTTTATGCTTCATTTGATGGCATGCTAGGAAAGGGTTCGTGCAACCTGGGCTTGACTCCTGGCTTATTCACTAGTAGTTTGTAAAATTGGGCACTCACTTCGCTATCTGGGGCTCTGGTTTTCTAATAAATAAAACAGAGAATAATCATTAATATGTTCCTTCATTTGATTCCTTGTTAATTTTCTAACCATTTATTAGGCAGCTATTTTGTGCCTGATATTATGCTATATGTGAAGAAACTAAGATAAATAAGGAATCAAAGCAGAGGAGAGAAAACACATAAACTGAAAGGTTGCAATATTATGTGTACTGTTCACAAAACATCGCTTTTTGGTACTAGATATGAGCAAAGAGCTATGGAGATTGGAGAACAGAGCAACACAATCTGCCCCCAGTATTCACAGGATTCCTCAAAAAGTACAGGATCATTGAGCTGCACCCTAAAGATCAAGACCTCCAAACTTTGCTTTTGTGCATCTCATCAATCTAAAGATGTGTGTCAGAGTAACAGATAATTTTATCCATGTCTTTTGTGGAATAAAAATCAAACATCTATAAATTACATTTTTTATTTCATTTGTTCATTTAAATAAGCAAAGCAGACTTGAATACATGTGCTACATGCCACATGGGACTGTCTTGAGAATCAAATGGCATGTGTGAACGGACACCTTTGAAAGTGCTGGAGAAACTCTTTAGAACATGGGGGGGGGGCGGAGAGGGGGCGGTTTGATGTTGCCTGCCCTGCTTGTCCCAAGAGGCTGTCACAGGACTGAATGAGAAAATAAATGTGAAAGAATGTTGGAAATGTTAAGCACAGATACTAATAATAGCAGTAATAATTAACACTTGTTTCTCTCTTACAATATACTAGGCATGGTTTTAAGTGTTGTACATGTATTAGTTCATTTAATCCTCACAGCAATCAATATCATGGCTTCTAGAGTTAAGTCCTGTGAAAGTGCCAATACTGCACCATTTTTGACCTACAAAAATGACAATTGCATATGGTTCAACCTATATTAACATCACTATTTTAGAGATGAAGAAATGAGATGCAAATAAGTTAACTTACCTAAGATCACAGAATTAGCAAAAGATTATTATTTTCTTATACTTTATGGACATTCTGAATCTGATATGGTTCTTGGACTGTGAGAATAAAAATCCAAAATGTCTTACTTTAGAGAGAAAAATAATGTATTGAAAGTATATGGAATTGCTCATAGAGTCAAAGAAAAAGCTGAACAAAAGAATATTTCCAGAATCCTAGTTTCTTATTAGCTCAGAATAAGAAATCACTGCCGTCCCTCACGTGGATGAATGCAGGAGCTTCCTAACTGGTCCCCAGGCCTCTGCCCCTGCCCTTCCTCAGGTGATTTCCAATCTAGTGGAGAAAGGGATCATGTTTACTTGTAAATCAGGTAGTGTTGCTCTTCTACTTAAACATTTCAATGGCTCTCATTTCACTCAGAGGCAAAGTTGACATCTTTACTCTGACCAAGAAGGCTCCTACTTGATCTGCCCTCGGCTCCCTTACCTCCTACCACTATGTCCCACCTTCCCTCTCTGCTCCACTCATACATTCCTGGAAGCCCCAGGATTCAATCCCACCTCAGATCTTTGCATCAATGTCTCCTTGCCCAGATGACCATGTGGCTCACTGTCACACCTCCTTCTGGTTTTTCACACACCTCAGCTTCTCAAAGAGATCTTCCTTCTATTTAAAATTTCAATCCCACCCCAACAGAGAAGCATCCTTCTTCCTGCCCTCCTTTATTTTTTTTTAATAGCCCTTGTCATTGTCTCACACACTTTATGTTTGTTGCTTTATATTTATTATTGGTCTGAAGTAGAATATTATTATGGCAGTGGTATTTTATTATTTTCCCATAGTAATTAGCCCCTAAAATGCTTATTGAATAAACTATAAGTAGGTATTGGAAAAGTAAAACAAATAAATAGAACAAAATAAAACAAAACAAAACAAAAGTAGAGTCTGGGGATCCAGGAAGCTCCAACTATACCCTGTGTAATTGTGTTCAAAAGTACAGTTCTTAGAAGAAATTCATTAGTGGCTTAGCTTAGGTCCCATGCCAACTCACTGACCAGGATATGGCAGGGAACACTGGGTCCCCCAAAATTGTCAGGCAACTGGCATTATATGTCTATTACTATAAGAAAGGGGAATGGATTCTAGGCAAGTAAAAACCAATAGCTGTGTTACCCATAACACATGCTGACCTACTTGATTGGTTTCTCTACTTTTTGTATTTTCTAGGCATTGAATATACTGTCTAATCTCCAGAAACAGTAGATTTCCATGAAATTTTTTGTTTAAAATCACACTTCCCAATGCGGACCCTTATGATTTCCATTTTCTTTAGATTGATTATCTTTCCGTAGCTCTGGGTGAATTTTAAAATATATCTTTGTTATATGCATCTTCTAAAAGAGTGTTTGAATTCATGTATTTAAGATTTTTATTGTATCTTAAAGAAAACACTGAAAAGGCCAACTTCTAGTACCTCTTTTATTCTGCTCAAAATAAAATGATTACACTGTTTTTGCTGATAAAAAGGTAATGTGTGCTAATTGGAAAAATTGAACAGTACACTAGTATATAATGCAAAGCAACCACGATCATGCCTTTTCCTCTTGCTTCCGTTCTGTCCCACAAATTTGTCCTCTTTTTTTATGTGGGATATATACTTTCAGTATATTTTTATATCGAAGAAGACTTGTAAAAATCTAGACAGCTTTTCACATCTCGTTAGTCTACTTTACTTTATTCAAAGGCTACATAGTGTCCCATTATATAAATATATCATAACTTAACCAATCCTTAATGATGGATATTGTTATTATAAATAAGGCTGCATTTTACATCATTGTATGTAAATTTCCTTTTGTATTTTTAGGATAAAGTCCAAAAAGTACAATGACTGAGTCAAAGTATAGATATGTTTTACATTTTGATACATATTACTAGATTGTACTACAAAATTTATCACAACATTCACTCCTATCAACAACGTGTGATACTGCTAACTTCCTACACTTACTATCATCTAAAAGAAGGCACAGTCTATTATAATAGTATTGATATGTCTGTGAACTCTAGATGCTAGATAGCAGATCTTGTTCAGCACCATCTTTGTTGCAATTGGAGAAGAGTCTGTCAGACAAATTAAAGTCTGACAAATCTGAGCTAAGTGAGCACAGCTCTAAAAATGACAGCCTACACTGTTGCATGACAGAGCAGTAGTTATGGGGACAGATGTATGGTCTTAGATGGGGGTTAAATATTGTCAGTAAAACTGGACCCTACCTGAGGTAGACCAATGGATGTAGAAATGTAATATTTAGAAACAGAGTGTCAGCCAGTGATGTATAGGATGCAAGCACTTCCACTCCACACTCTCTGGTCCTTGGCAGAAAAAGTAATTCCAATAATGTCAGGCTCCACCTCTGAGTCCTTCACAGCACAGCATCTCCAGGAGCCATTACAAACTCATTAGAGTAGACACATCAGTTACAACCTATGTGCCACCCCTGACCTTACACAGTGGTTTTGCTAGACAAGTGGCATCCAGAAAATACAGAGATCTCACCAGGACGTATTTTAGGGGAGATGTGAAATTGCAGGTGGCATCTGATCAAGACCTTTAAATCTGTTTTTAAAAGGTGCTTCCTAGTGTCTAATAGGATCAAAGTTGGGAACAGGTTGAAGCCTACAGCCCAATTGTGATTTGTGGGGGCACCTAGTGGAAAATAATAATTGTTGATTCAGAAAGATTTTGGTCAGAATCTTGCTGGTGATAGAGACAAAACATGCCAGGATAGCAACTATATTCATTTGATTTCTTTGACTAAATTTTGTGACTACCAATTTGTACTTTCTAATACTTTCACTTTTTTCACCCATTCCCCAGTTTGTCTCCCATCGAGCAACCATCAGTTTATTTTCTGTATCTATGAGTCTGTTTTGTTTGTTCGTTTAGATTCCACATATAAGTGAGATCACATAGTATTTGTCTTTCTCAGCCTGACTTATTTCACTTAGCATAATACCCTCTAGGTTCACTCATGTTGTTGCAAATGGTAACATTTCGTTCTTTTTTAAGGCAAAGTACAGCTCCATTGTACAAATATCCACAATTTCTTTATCCAATCATCTATTGATGGGCATTTTGGTTGTTTCCATATCTTGACTATTGTAAACATAGGGGTGCATATATTTTTTTTGAATTAGTGTTTTGGATTTCTTTGGATAAATGCCCAGGAGTGGAATTGCTGGGTCATACAGTAGTTCTATTTTTAATTTTTTGATGAACCTCCATTCTGTTTTCCGTAGTGGCTGCACCAATCTGCAGTCCCACCAACAGTGCACAAGAGTTCCCTTTTCTCCACATTCTCCCCAGCACTTGTTTGTTGATTTATTGATGATAGCCATTCTGACAGGAATGAGGTGGTTCTCATTATGGTTTTTATTTGCATGTTTCTGTGATGATTAGTGATGTTGAGCATCTTTTCATACATCTTTTGAAACATACGTCATCTGTATGTCCTCTTTGGAGATATATCTCATCAGGTCTTCTGCCCATTATTAATTAAATTGTTTGTTTTTTTGGTGTTGAGTTGTATAAGTTTTTAAATAAATTTTGGATAGTAATCCCTTATCAGATGTATCATTGGCAAATATCTTCTCCCATTCAGTAGGATGTCTTTTTGTTTTGTTGATGGTTTCCTTTGATGTGGGAAAACTCATTTGATTTCTTAAAACAATTAGAAATTATGTATGTATTTCTTCCATGGTATTCATATTTCAATAGATAAAAGTTTTCTGTCCCAAATTTTTGAAATTTTCATTGATATTATATCAATAAGGACATTCAGTGCTAGCTGCTATAACAAATAAGCCCAAATCTCAGTGGATTAACACAACAAAATGTATTCCTTGCTCACAAAATAGTCAGAGAGTTTTTCTGCATGCATTTTTCAAGTGGTGACTATGGGGTCCTGGCTCTTTGTATCATATGACTTCAACATGTCGCCTCTGTTGATACTTCCAAAGGAGAAGAGAAATCATGAAAGGTCACACAGATGGTTTTCTGGGCAGTCCTGGAAGTGCTGTACATCACTTCCACCCACTTCCAATTGGCCAGGATCTGCTCACATGGCCCAAAATAAAGGAAGCTGGGAAATGGAGTCTCCCTGTGTGCCCAGAAAGAGGAAATGGGATTGGTGGGCATCCAGATAGCCAGTCTCTACCACAGGTATACAACTAGGCCTGGAAATTTTATTATTTTTTGTAAATCTAACAGGATATTCACTTTTTTTAAATTTTGGAGGGAAGACTACTTTACTATATTTCAATGGGTATTTTATAACACATAATTCTTCAATCACAGGGATAAAATTCTTATGTTATGAATATGACTTGAATTCACAGATTCTTAGATCTGAAAACTAGGAGTGATCTCAAAAGACTCCTTCAATGAATTTACCTCTTCAGGCCCATAACTCCAGTGACTCTCCAGTGACTCTCAACTGTTTTATCACTAAGAATTCTTTTAATCTTTTTTCTCCAAAGACCTTATGTTTGGAAATAATTTGTCTACCAAATCCCACTTATGGAGCCACAACATTCATTTTTCCCATGTGTTAATAATCAAAATTTGCATGTAAAACTGCAAATCAGAAGTTGTGAGCAGAATATGGGCACTAGTCTTACACTGAGTTGATGATGTAAAGCCAGCCAGATGCAAACAAACCTGGAGTTTCAGTGAGCTTATGTGTTACCTATGTATCATGGACTGAATTGTGTACTTCCTCCCCAAACCCAGATGTTGAAGCTGTAACACCCAATGTGACTGTACTTGGAGGTAGGGCCTTTAAGGGGGTAGTTAACATTAAATGAGGTTCTAATCCAATCAGGCTGCTGTCCTTATAAAAGAAGACACCAGAGATTCTTTCTCTGTTCACATGCACAGGAGAAAGTCCATGTGATGACACAATAAGGAGGTGCTGTCTGAAGCCAGGAAGAAAGGTTTCATCAGAAACCAACCTTGTTGGTACCTTGACCTTGGCCTTCCAGCCTCCAGAACTCGGAGAAATAAGTTCCTGTTGTTGAAGCCACCCAGTCTGTGGCATTTTGTTATGGAAGCCTGAGCAAACTAATACATTCAGTTAAATGTCAAATTTAAAATATGAAAAAAGTCCTAAAATGTTCACTCTGTCATAGCCAGTTGTGATTAGGATCAGCTGTATCACCTTCCTTTCCTAAAGAGTTTTATTTAATGAAGGGTAATATCATCTCAAATCTCATTTCTGCTAGTATGACTGTATATCAAGCACCATGTATCAGAAGCCCTAGCTGGAAGAAGAATTATCTCCATAAACGTGCAATCATATAAAATTTGGTGTTTGTTCATTTGTTCTTATATATAATGTCTACCTACTGGAGGTTCAAATTCTATCTTTAATATTCTCTTAGGCAACCATTGCATATAATCAATCATACCTGTACACTAAAGGATGTTGAAACTATCAACCCAAGTTATTATTTTTAGATTAGTAGAAGATGGCATAAAGGAATCATGACAATTAAATCAAACATTTATGTCTGCCACCAACAAATTATTACCCCATCCCTCTTCAAGGCAAGAATCAGTACATATAGGTACAGGAAAAATTACTGAGGTAAAATGCCAGGGTCATTTTTTTTTAAAGCTTAAAATCATGTTTTGCAAAGAGGTCACTGGTCTTTGGTGTTTGCCATTGCCATTCTCTCTCTCACTCCCCCTCCATGTATGCCTTTCATATTTGCATTTCATGGACCTGCTTCTCTGTGACCAACACAGGCTTAAAGAATGTGAAGAGTGTTAGAAAGCAAGATTTAGCATCCCCATTTTAATAATAAATACAAACACACACTTACCCAGTGCATTTTACGCCTGCCTGCAACAAAAACAGCTGAACAGATTGTGATGAAATTCAGAGACTGACAGTCTGACAAAAAAAATCCCTTTTTGTCTAAAATCTGGCTTCCATAGGTTTTTGCAAATCTAAATATTTGATTTTGCACTGGAAAAGGAGCCAGTCTTATGTACAATTTATAAAATAAATGTGTAGATACATGTTTTAAAATCTCCAAATTTTGTCAACACATACTGTCCAACTTTAAAGACTTTTCTCCCCCATTTTTTTTCCCTATGACTCGGGTATATTTTCCTCCTGCCTTTTAAGGCTTTAATTATATTTGTCTAATAAGAACTCCTTTGCAAACCAATGTTGTAATAGCGATTTAACAGTAGATTCAGTGTCAAATTGCCCTTTCCACAGCATGGAGTTTTAAGCCTTGCTGTATTATACTTCCAAGACACCCAGGAGCTGGAGTTAGGAGATATATTTTCTTTTAAGTTTGCCTTTCAGTACACACTGGGATGCAAACAAGCTTCAGTTACACAGCAGTCAAACAATTCCACCACACAGCAATGAGGCCTAAATATTGTATCAAATTTTTTAATTATGTCTTCGTGATATTTGCTACATGAGGCTAGGTGAAAGCAGACTAGGATCAATACAAAATTCTTCGTCTAAACAGGACTTCTGGGCTTTGAGATATTTTGTTTATTGCCTCAAAATTCCACTCTGGCAATTCATAATTACAATAACTTACAATTACAATTACGGTAACTTAATTGACAAAAAAACTTTAAAGTATTTCCGATTAACTGACATGTATGTTAAAGGTATGTATTGTACCAAAGATATATATGACCAGACTATATATCTGTGTGAAATTCCAAGTTAAAGTAGATGCATTTTATTCCCATGCATGATATTTTGCCTTTATGGTTTATATATTGTAGCAGTTCAGCTGCCTCAATGCTATTTCTTTAAGGGATTTCTTAATTATTTCATATCCTAAAAGTTGGAACTTCTCCTTTTGTAAGATTTCTGAAGTTCATGCGTGATTTTTTTTCTTTCTTATTAATATTTAAGAGAGAAAAATAATAATAAACTGCAAAGGAGATATCTCACCCATGAGAGAAGTACTGTTGAAGAGCACTCTATGACGCAATCAAAGCTGTCACAAACTATGTCCCATGGAAGCTACAGGCAGATCAGAAGGGCCTATAGAGTAAGGCAAGCCTGCCTGAGCATCCTGTAGTTCTGAAGAGCTGAGGAACTGAGGGAAATACTTTGTTTCATTGCACCAATGTAACCATTTCAATATTGTCCTAAAATTTAAATAAGAATGTTGATACACTTTAACAGTCCTTAATTCCCAACAGCATCTAGAAATAGCATCTAGAGTGATTTACAGTCTAGAAAAAGGAAGACTTGGGGGCTTTAGAAAGTTATTTGGGGCCTTATAGATCACTAGTGGTACAGTGCAGAAGAGAGAGAGATTGTTTCATAAGAAGCTGCCACTGGCAGAATTTCCTTAAGGGCAGCCATCACTAATCAGGAGGACCATCTCTGCTACAGGCATCAGATGGTATTTCCACCTTCAACAGACTGACAGTTTCAAAGTAATAGAGAATGGAAAAGGGGCAAGGAAGGGTATATACTAAAACATTAACTGGCAATTGCCTCTGGGAACTGAGATTCTAAATAGTTCTGATTTCTTCTTTCTGCATAGTTACATTTTTCTAATGTTATAAATATGAGCAGGTATGAACTATGTCATCAAAAAACATAAGTGGAGGGCCAGCTGAGTGGTGCATTGGTTAAGAGTTGGCTTGGGATGCCAGCTCTGAGCTTCAGGGCCCCGGTTCGGATCCCACATAGAGGGCCAGTGACACCGCCCTCTACAGCTAAGATGGTAAACAACAGCTCTACCTGGAGCTGGGCTGCTATGAGTCGCCGGTGACAGCATAGGCTGCAATGGGGCTGGCTGGCAGCTGGCGGGCACTTTCATGAGCTGCTGTGAGTGGCCATCCAATGGCCGGCAAGCAACTGCCTCACCCAGAAAGAGCGTGATGATAATGCCAGCATGAGCCAGTGAAACAACGTCCTCCACAACTAGACTGAAGCCCAAAGGACAGTTACTTGTCTGTTCCTCTTTCCTGATTCCCCAACACTGTTCCCCTCCCCCAATTGTCCCCACCAAAAAAAAAACAAAAAAAAAAACATAAGTGGAAGCAACAAAGATATCCTTCAGCCTGAATGGATAAATAAACTGTGGTACATCCAAACAAAGGAATATTTTCCAATGCTAAAAACAAATGAGCTGTCAGCCATGAAAGGACATGGAGGAAACACCACTGCATATTATTAAGTGAAATAAGCCCATCTAAAATTGTTTATGGTTTCAACTGTATGACATTCTGGAATAGGCAAAACTAAAGACACAGTAAAAAGTGGTTTCCAGGGGCTGGGGACAGGAAGCAGGGATGAATAAAGAGAGCACAGAGGCATTTTAGGGTAATGAAACTATATGGTACTGAATGATAGATATGTGTTTATACATTGGTCCAAAATCATAGAACATACAACACTAACAGTGAACCCTGATGGAAAGTATGTACTTTGGGTGATGATAATTTGTCAGTGTAGGTTGATCAGTTGTAACAAATACATGACTCTGGTGCAGATGTTGATCATGGATGAAGTTGTGCATGTGTGGCTATAGGAGGTCTATGGGAACACTCTGTAAAAATGTAAAACTACTTTTAAAAATAAAAATAAAATCTTTAAATATGAAAAAAGCAAATAACTAAAAGTCGGGATGAAATGAGAATAAAAAATATCAGAGATCTGGTCAAGATGGCAGAGTAGGTAATGCCATGCTCACCTCCTGTCACAATCACATCAAAATTACAACTAAACTACAGAACCACCATCATTGAGAATCACCTGAACTCTAGCTGAACCAACTAAGGACATGCAGAAAAAGCCACCTCGAGACTAGTAGGAGAGGCAGAGGTGCAGAATGGGCTGGTCCCACACTCGTGTGTGACCTTTAAAAATCAGGGGGGATAGCTCAGCTCTGGAGGTCCACCTGAGGCAGAAGTGGTCCCAGCCCCACACCAGACTCCCCAGCCGAGCGTTCCAGATTTGAGAAGTTCCCATAACTTCTGACTGTGAAAAACCAGAGGAGATTGTGGCTGGGTGAGAGGGTGGCTGCAGTCCCAGGTGTTCCTTTTAAAGGACGTGCACATGAGCTGGCTCACTGATGGACTCACTCACTCTGAGTTCTGGTGCTGGAGCAGCAGCTGGAAAACTGCCATGGACATATGGGGAGGAACTGAATTGTCTGACTACAAGGCGAGGGATGGAGGGACAACTTTCTCCCAGACGAAGGAGCTGGCAGAAGCCATTGTTTCTTTACTGAGCCCTCCCCACAGGAGTGGGGCATGCAGATGCAGGCGACCACCATATCTGAGTCTCCATCAACCTAACACCATATACCCTAACCCTGATGATTCCCTGGGACCCCACCCCACCCACCTTTCAGGGCCACCCAAGCCACTTCCAGTGGCTTTTCCATATAAATGGCTTGTCTTGGCTCATGCTATGTACTTTCCTCAAAGTTTCACAAAACCCAAACAAGCAGCATCTGGCTTTGGCTTGTTCTGTACGTCTGGAGGAGCAGCCCTAAACCTGGCGTCAGTGACAGTCAGCCTCAGTTCATGGCTTGGCCTCTAGAGGCACCTCCAAACCCAATGCAGGCAGTTGCCATCTGCAGATTGCTTTGTTGCTCATGGCAGGTGGCCCTGTCAGATCACAAGCTAATGTGCCCTGTGGTGGCCTGTGAAGCCCCTCCAAGGCTGGCACACCCAGTGACCAGCTTCATACCTAGCTGGAACATCAGCCGGCTGCCTCTTGGGACAACACATCCAAAGGGAACACTGGGCATGTGCCAGAGCCCTTCTAATGTGAATCCTGCTCAGTAGGACAAATGCCTCCACTGTACACAGGACCATTCCTCACAACAAATCAGCCTGAGGGTCAATCCCTCCCATTGATGTGCATGCAGCACCCAAGGCTCAACTACAACAGGAGGGCACATACAACCCACACAAGAAATGCACCTGGAGTACCCAGCTCAGGTGAGCAGAAAGACTGTGCCACTAAGCTTCACAGCACACCTACTAGAGAAGACCACTCTACTAAACCTGGTGGACATAGCAGCCCTGCTTAATACATAGAAACAAACACAGGGAGGCAGTCAAAATGGGGAAACAAAGAAAAATATCTCAAATGAAAGAACAGAGCAAAGCTCCAGATAAAGACCTAAAAAAGTAGAGACAAGCAATCTACCTTGTCTCTATGCAATCTATGCAGAGTCCAAAACACTGGTTATAGGGATGCTCAATGATCTCAGGGAGAACCTCAACAGAGAGATAGGAAACATAAAAATGGAGACAGAAAAAATAAAAAAGAAACAGTCAGAAATAAAGAATACAATAACTGAAATGAAGAATACTTTAGAGTGAATTTACACTGGATTAGATGAATCAGAGGATTGAATCAGTGATTTAGAAGATAAGGTAACAGAAAACATCCAAACAAAACAGCAAAAAACAAAAGGAATAAAAAAACTGAGGATGGTTTAAGAGGCCCATGGGACAACATCAAGTGTACCAACATTTGTATGATAAGGGTACCAAAAGGAGAAGAGAGAAAGGAATTGAAAAACTATTTGAAGAAATAATGATGGAAAACTTCCCTAACCTGGTGAAGGAAATAATTACACAAGCCCAGGAAGTGCAGAGTCCCAAACAAGATAAACCCAGAGGCCAACACCAAGACACATCACAATTAAAATGCCAAAGGTTAAAGATACAAAAAAAAAAATCTTTAAAAGCAGCAACAGAAAAGCTGTTAGTTACCTACAAGGAAGTTCCCATAAGACTGTCAGGTGATTTCTCAACAGAAACTTTGCAGGCCAGAAGGGATTAGCATGAAATATTCAAAGTGATGAAAGTGGGCTTGCCAAGTGGTGCTGTGATTAAGCGCTGGCTTGGGACGCCAGTGGCCCCTGGTTCAAGTCCCACATATGAGGGCCAGTGACACTGCCCTCAAAAAGGAAAAGAAAACAAACAAACAAAATGATGAAAAGCAAGGACCTACAATCAAGATTACTCTACCCAGCAAAGTTGTCATTTACAATTGAAGGACAGATAAATAACTTCCGAGACAAGAAACAGCTAAAGGGGTCCATCACCACCAAATTAGTATTACAAGGAATCTTAGAGGGACTTCTTTAAGACAAAGGGAAAAAAAGATTAAAATGTGAATAATAAAATATCAGTAACTACACATCTATCAAAAATTACATTCAGTGTAAATTAAGTAAATGCTCTAATCAAAAGACAGGGTGGTTGAATGGAAAGGGAAAAAAAAGACCCTTATATATGCTGCCTGCAAAAGACTTCAGATAGAAAGACACACAGAGTGAAAGGAAAAGCATGGGGAAAAGATATTTCATGAAAATGGAAACAAAACGAAACAAAAAAGCTGTGGTAGCAATAATTATACCAGACAAAATAGACTTTAAAACAAAGGTTATAACAAGAGACAAAGAAGGACCAAGTAATCCCACTTCTAAGTATTTATTAAAAAACAAACAAACAAACAAAAAAACCTCAAGACTACTTTGCATCCATATGTCCATTTCACCATTGTTTACAATGACCAAGACGTGGAAGCAGCCTGGATGTCCGCTGATGGATGAATACATAAAGAAGAGGTGGTACATATAGACAATGGAATATTGCTCAGCCGTGGAAGGGAATGGGTTCTTGCTATCTATGGTGGCATGGATAGACCTGGAGAGTACTGTGGTGCATGGAGTGTCAGACAGAAAAAGAAATATGAGTGATTTTGCTGATAGGTGGAATATAAAAAACAAAATGAACACACAAAACAGAAGCAAATGCAACGATAAAATATTTTGATGGTTGCCAGATGGGAGGTGTGTTGGGGTGGATGAAAAAAGAGGAAGGGATTAAGAAGTACAAATTGCTTGTTACAGAGTACTCATGGGGATATAAGGTATAGTATAGGGAATATAGTCAATTATATTGTAATAACTATATTGTGTCAGATGGATATTAGTTTTGTCAGGGTGATAGACAGAAGAGGGTTGGGGGAGGGTGAAAAAGGTGAAGGAATTAAAAAGTACAAATTGGTAGTTATAAAATAGTCAAGGGGATGTAAATAAAGCATTGGGAATATAGTCAATAATATGGCAATAACTACGTATAGTGCCAGGTGGGTACTAAACTAGTCAGGGGGTTGACTTCTCAAATTATATAAATGTCTAGCTTCTATGCTGTACACCTAAAATTAATATAAAGTAATATTGAAATAATACTGAATGTCAACTGTAATTGGAAATTGAAAAAGAGGGAAATGATGAAGGGTAACAAGAGGTTCAAATTTCCAGAAATAAAATAAGTCATGGGTCGGGCCAGCTGAGTGACTCAGTTCATTAAGAGCTCACTCAAGAGTCTGAGCTCTGAGCAACAGGGTCACCAGTTTGATTCCCTGCCCGAGCTGAGCTGCTGCTGAGCTGCCAACAGGTGGCAGGATGGCTCAGCTTAAAAAAGTCATGGGGATGTAATGTACAGCATAGGGAATATAGTCAATAATATTGTGATAGCATGGTATGGTGTCAGATGGTTGCTGGACTTTTATTATGGTAATCACTTCTTTAGATATATAAATGTTGATTAACTATAGTGTACAACTGAAACTAATATAATACTGTATGTTAATTACATTTTAATAATTTTAAAAAAACTAACAAGAAATAAAATTTAAATTGTTGTTAAAATTTTTTAAAGAATGAAGAAATATCATGTTTTAGAGAAATTAATGGGTGTGGTCATGTCCTGTCTCTCATATCCAGTGACTTAACATAGATCCTGCTGTTGTCTTGTGCAATATTGTAAAAAGAAACAGCCAGCTACCTGAGGTAAAACAACTCACCACATTGAAAAAGGTAAATGCTCAAAGTAGTCAAACATATACCACTCGATGTTTATTCAAAAAAGTTTATGATTATAAAAATAAACATCATTCAAGCCCTATTTGGAACAATTATGAAGAAGCACAGAAAATTTACCCTCCAGAAGTTTCACAAATTAAGTCATTGACCTGCACTGAGTTGAACACTAAACAAGGTGCCCCTTCTTCTGAAGTAATGAATATTCTTCAAACGACAAGGGAGTGAGGGCCGCTGTTTGATGCTGATGATATTGAAAATTTAGGAGAACGGAAATCCCATCATTTTTCATTTGTATGCAAATGTGCCTGTTCCAGAAATTAACCCCTGGACCCCACGTCAGTTTTCATCTCCAGGAATTTTCTTTGCCAGCACCACACGGTGTAGTCTTGTCACTATCCTAAGGTCACCAGGCTTCCCCAGTTTCAAAACAACCACCCTCCCCAAAGTCGTAATGGTGCTTTGTTTACCCTCATTATTGGAGGATAAAGAGCAACAGAGGCCTGCTATAAAATGCACATCTCTAATGGCCGGCCCTGCCTGTCAGCAGCATTGAAATGCAAACCGCATGTTCTTTGGCCAAAACAGCTCTCATTGACTACTGCTCTTAGTCCTAAGGTGAACCTGAGACAATAGACCAATCCTATTGCCCTCCTTTTCAGCCAGATCTTCAACTGTGAAAAAGTTCCTTTGTTACTTCCCACCTTAGACAAATGTCACCATCTACAAGTGAAGGGGAGAGGGGTGATTGAGGTTTTTAACTGATGTGGATTTAATTATGCTAATTCAGACAGCTGTAAAGCATTTCAGTATAGCTGCATAATAGGGTGAGCCAACACAGGTGCCCTTCACTGTAGGAGTTTAATTTTTAACCTAGCTCTTTAAAAGAGAAAGGGAGTTCGAAGGCATGGGCAATTTAAGATTTGTAGGTAAAGAATCACCCAAGCCCTAATCAGGCTTTACAAACACCTAAGAGAGAGCCAAAGGAAACAATCATTCGAGATTGAAAACTCCAAACTCGTTTTCAAGAACAGACAATTTTAAATGATGGGTTTATCAAGAACTGATGTGAGATACCACTAAATTAGAATTTAGAGATTAAAAATGACCTTTATAATTTCCATCTCTGAAAAAAAGTCACACAATGGATTTTAAAATTACCAAGATCATTTTTTTAAAAGGGAAAGGCACATGTGATTTTTTGAACTTTAATGACAAGGTGAGTTTACCTCACCATACATCTGGCATGACTTTTCATTCCACTCTAACAACATGGAAACATGTTTTTCAATGTCATCAGTGGGAAAATAGTATTCACTCAGTGTTTAAATTGCTGTATGATGCCATTTTGGTTTGGGGAGGGCGTTTAGGGGTGAACCATGCAGCAAACCCTATTTTAGTTGTGGTGAGTCTTAAACAAGAATGACATGCAATCTTATGCACTGTACAGATGCTTAAGAAACACTGGCTGGTTAATTCATTACTCCCGAAGGAGGCCCTGCATTAAAGGGCAATATTGGACAGGCCAGTTATAACAGTGTGAGTGGAGAGGAGGAAGAATCGAAGACCTTTAATGGCTTTCTTTTTTCTTTTTTCTTGTTGAGGTAAGGAGGTCCGAAAATGCTTCAGCTTTTCTGTTCCCCACCACCTCTGGGTGATGCTTTCTTCAGAGTCCAAGTGTCCCCATAAACACTGAGTTTCTCCTTGCAGGAGGCCTATTACATTCCTAGAGGACAAAGAGTTTATAAATGAATCATCTTCCTTTCTCCCAGCCATTTCCTTCTCAACCTCGTCAGGCTTCTCTTCTGTGCTTTTTCCTTTGTCCTATTCTAATCAGAGATGTAATTCGCTTGCAAAGAAAAGAAGAAAAAAACAGGGGCATCTGTCCTATGTTCCACACAGAGGGTGGAGAGTGACCTTTTCAATCCTGCCCCAGTTTTTTGTGAAAACACTGAGGTTTGGGCATAAATTTTCACTCTGGTTTTTACTAGCAGATCATGGTTAATTAATTTCTATGACTTAACTGATTTACCAAATGAAATAATCATTCATAGTTTATACATTTGTCGATGCCATGTACGAGATATACATAAGAGTGTCCAGTATTCTGTCTAGCACACAATTAGGCATAAATGATGTTTATTCTTTTTTTCTCCTCATTACTCACAGTGCTTTACTCCCTCTCTATCCCAACACTCCCCATCTCTTTTCTCTTTTCATTGGCCCATAGCTTCTTTATTCATGTTCTTTGGGATGCCATCATATTATTTTCTACACTCCTGAAAATTTACTCTCCTCAATGTTTTTAATTTTCTTTCCTCTGTCAATTTACTACTCAACATTTTTTTTCTTCCTGTTATTTCCCACAGATAATTTCACTATCTTCCTCTCACCTTTTCCCACTTTAGGGGTTATAACAGGAATGAAGAAGGGAAGAATTGGGTAAAATCAAAATGTGGATCTCAAAAGAAAGGAGTAAAAATACTGATTAATATTTAAGAATGCTACAGATAAAATTCTGATGTTATTTTGCCTAACAGAATTCAAGATTGTAACTGATGTAAATCTATACAGATCATTTCTTTCTATCTCTAGGCTATAAGCACAACCTAAAATATGGAAACTAATCATGTAAAAACAATATAGAATAGTTGCAACTGAGGATTTGACTTCTAGCAGCCATACAATTCTGTTCTTAAAATGGCAGAGAAATGGCAAGAATAATAAAAATGGCAGCAGTCTTTTGACAAATAATTTTTAATAAAATTAACTAATAATAATAATAATAATGGGATTCTTATTTCTAGCAATATAGCAAGCTAAAGTAATATAAAATACTCTTTCTCTGCTATCTTGTGGAAATGCTGGATGGAATATAACAAAAAAATACATAGTTACTTTGAAAGAAAGAATAAAATTATCTGCTTCAGAAATGAAGAAATGTGTGATCAGAGAGACAAGAACATGACTGACATCACAGTAGCTGTGGAAGATACTGGTTCAGATAAATAACAAGAAAATTTGTTTCTGCTTGTTACAAAGGAAGAAAAAAAATTCTCAGCAAATGTCAAACCCGTAAAGATGTACCTTATGCAAGTTTAGAGTGTGCATTCCTATTATCTGAGTTATTTGAAAACCTCAAGTAAAGAATCTAATGTACTAGGAATACTGACACTTGCTGGGGTACCCAAGAATCTTATAGCTGAAAAAAAGCCTACAATGTAAAAATGACAAAATATGAAAGAAATGATTTTCCATAAGAGAGAGTGAAGAGTCATGCAACAAAAAGATTAGTACACGTAATACTTTAATACAATAAAAGAATCTGACTCTATAAAATAGTACGCTTAGAATGATAAAGTAGATTAAATAAGGAATAGATATAAAAATGAAAAAATAGAACATAATGAAAAAAAGAAAGGCAAATTTGAAAAATAACCAGATAAAACCTACAGCAATAAGAAATATGTTTATTAAAATAAAACGCCTCAATGGATGAGCTAACCAGTAGCTCATGAGATAATGCCTGAATTGGAAGACATATGTAAGTAGTTCTTTCAGTAAATTTGTCCAATTATGTCCAATTAGTACAGCAGAAAGAAGACCAAATGTAATTTTTTTTAAATGCTAAGAGACATGAAAAAAAGAATAAGATGATCAAACATATATCTCATAAGAGTTACAGAGGGATGAAATAAATAAAAATAAATCCATACCCAGACACAACATCATAAAAATAAATAATGCTAAAGTTAAAAATATATATGTGTTAAATATATATATATATATATATATATATATATATATATATATATATATAACTAGAAACACACACACACACAACTAGAAGGAAAACTCAGATTACATAAAAAACAACATTTAGGTTGAATCAGACTTTTCATCAATAAAAATAGAACCAGCAGGAAATAGAATAATATCCTCAAACTGCTATGGGAAAAAAACAATTGTCAACTTAGAATTTTACATTCAAATCAACCATAATGATAGATTTAGACTATGATAAAGGGATTTTTGCATAAAGACTTATAGAGTTTACCATCCTCAGATTCTTTACTGAAAGAACCACTAAAGGATGTACTTAAGTAAGAACATTGAACCAGAAAAAAAAAAGGCACTAACTGTGGTAATCAAAAAATTTGGTAAATATGTAGGTAAATCTAAATAAATATTGAGGTAAAAATATAATGCCTTCGTTCAGGGGACAAAACCAAAGGGGAAGTAAAATAATATTTTGATAGTAGAAAAGTGTAGTGGTTGGAAATTAAAATAAATAGGTCAAGTGTGCTTGTTAAAAAAACTTATGAGCACTACTGAAGAATAGAAATAGAATATGTAACTCCATTCAATAACAACAACAAAAAAACAAAGGTAAAGCAACAAATGCAAATAAGAATAAGAAAAAAATTACAAAGTGAAATATAGTAAATAGAAATCACAAATGCAATTTATAATCATAGAAAGTCCAAATATTTCATTAATCACAGCAAAGATATATGGATTTAGCGCTATTAATCACAGCAAAGATATATGGATTTAGCTCTAACACTTATTGAAACCTTATTAGCCATATTCATGTTTCTATAACTAGTTTTAAGGAAAGCTTGAAAATAATACTTTCAGGAATTCCATTTGGAAACGATAGGATTCTCAATATGGAGGACAAATAAAATGAAGAGAGAGGGTTCAGCACATAAATCTCCTGCACCTAAACAACTGGACTTCACTAATTTTTGTATGGCTATTAATTAGAAAAAGATTTATTTTCAGTGGAGTCCATGGCAGGCATCAATAACTGTTTCTCCAACAGCCATCCTTTCCTTTCTTCCTCACAAAAAAGAATACCAATATGGATCAAGTTGGCAATTTATCCATCTTAATACTTTCCTGATTCCCTTGATGCTAGGAAAGCCCATGTGACATAAATCCATCCAGTGAGACATAGTTGGAAGGCTAATATGGATTCTGGGAAAGTTTTTGGTTTCTTTCTTTCTTTTTTTAAGACTTTTTTTTTTTTTTTTTTAAGATTTTATTGGAGAATTGGGGGAATGGAACAGCGTTGGGGAACCAGGGAAGAGGAACAGACAAGTTGCTGTCCTTTTGTTCTTCAGTCCAGTTGTTGAGGATGTCGCTTCACTGGCCCATATTGGTATTATCATTGTGCTCTTTACGGGTGAGGCAGTTGCTCGCCGGCCATTGGATGGCCACTCACAGCGGCTCACGGCAGTTCATGAAAGAGCATGCCTGCTGCAGGCTAGCCCCACTGTAGCATACGATGTCACTGGTGACTCACGGCAACCCAGCTCCAGATAGAGCTGCTGTTCACCATCTTAGCTGTAGAGGACACAGCGTCACTGGCCCTCATGTGAGATCCAAACAGGAACCCTGCAGCTCAGAGCTGGTGTCCCAAGCCAACTTCTAATCAACGCGCCACTCAGCCTGCCCCTTTGGTTTCTTTATGTAAAGACACGTAGCAACCATATTATAACCTTGAGGCAACATGGATGAGGAAAGAGCCAAGAGAACTATATTGATGTTTGTACTGACATTGTTTTAAAGCCAAGTTTTCCGTTTTCTATAACTTGCAGATGAACACATTCTCAACTGATAATGAATTATGTCTTAGGGATTAACTGTGTGTGTGCAGAGACCATATTGAACTTTAATGATGAGTCTCAAGACTGGACAAATTAAGATATGAGTTCAGAAAAGCAAGTTAACTTTTCAATTCTGTCTCAACTTCACACAGTGTAAGATATTTTTAATTTGTTACTGGAAATCATATATATATATATATATATATATATATATATATATATATATATATATATATACTGGGTATCAAGATTGTACAAACTTCATACTGAGTTTTCAATACATGAATACTTTTCAAGGCTACCTGACATGTTTGAAGCAGATGTTACGAGTGAGATGAAACATCTGATACTTACATCTTTCAAAATATAAGAACATCTGATACTTAAATCTTTCAAAATATAAGAAACACTTTAGTAAATGGGCAGGGCAAATAAAAAGTGTAGAATATGTGATCTTTGATTTTATGCATTTTGATTTTTAGCTTTCTGCTATAGGGTCAGCAGCACCTGAAGAATTAAGGCATTTAAAAAACCATGTCACTGAGATACAATCTGATGTTCAATAGTCTGAATATTTTGGTTTCTACAAAATATAGTAGATTTATATAACATTCAGATGAAGAAACATACATTACTAGAGTTTGGATACATTTAGTTGAAATGTTTTAATATACAGGTTCAACTAGTGTTTTCACCTAGGCTTAACTGAGGACATTTCCTTATATTTGTATGTTTCTAATTTTTCTTGGACTAATCAATATTTATTCAAAAATATACTTGAGGGGGCAGCTGGTTAACTTTGTTGGTTAGAGTACAGTGCTCACAACACCAACTTTGCTGGTTCGATTCCCACATGGGCCACTGAGCTGCATCCTCCACTATTAGACTGAAACAACCACTTGACTTGGAGCTGATGGGTCCAGAAAAAACACACTGTTCCCCTATAAAAAAGAAAAAATGACAGTATTTTAAAATATATATTTATATACTTGTGGTACCTACTTTAATAGCTCCATTAAAACCTTCAGCATGGATAAAAAAATTACTTTCATACATTTTGTATATATGTTTTGATACTTGGTTTGATGGGCTAAAACAGAGGTAGAGAAAAGGTGAATCTTATTATAAGGTTTTGTGCCTGGAAAGCGAAAACTCTACTAATAGTAAAATCATATTGTGGTGCTATTTAAAAAATAACTTTTTTTCAGGCAGAGTTTGAATTGGGACAAGGGTTGGGATAGGAGACCAGGTGCTTTTCTATTTCTTTCTACAAGTCAAAAACCTGTAACTTTTTAGTCTGAAGTTTCAGAAAACCATGTGATACAATGGAAGAGAGAATGAGCTATGGTCTCAGCCAGATTTGGTTTCAAATTACTTTATTCATTATGTATTTGAGTCACTACCATATTCTAAGTACTGCACTAAGCCCGGGAGATAAAATGATGAACAAAATAGGTGCAGACCTTGTCCTCATACAACTTACAGTCTAGTATAGAAGACTGAATTAAAGAAATTTTATATAAACACATAATTACAAGTGCTATGAAAGAAAAAGTGCTGAGAGCCCGGAGAGCTATAACAGGTGGTCCTGATTCAGCCTGGGTGAGAGCAGAAAGTGAGTCTCTAAAAAGAACTTTTAGGCTAAATAATATTTAAAAGATGAGGAAACACAAAGCAGGAGCAGATATGCACACCAAGGGTATAATGCACAGTAGTTCTGAAGTAAAAACAAGTTCACAAGCAACTTTGAAACAAGTAGTAAGTGGCTTAGTTTGGGCATCCATTGTCCAAGAAGAAAGTCCACCACTTGCTTTCTAAGTAACCATTGGCAAGTTGCTTTTGTCCTTAAATCTGACTTGGCAGGATATTATGATAATTAAATGAGATCATGTGTGTACAAGGGCCTGACATCTAATAGATTTTGAATAAAACTAAGTTTCCCATCCTTGTCTCTAACTGAAATTAAACTAAGCCATTCTACTTGTTTTTATCTCACTGGAAGAGTTAGCTTTAGATAAATGGAACTTTTCTTATGATTGACTGTCTGATAATCATGTGCCAATTCAAAGCTATCTCATGTTTATTTATTTAAGGTATTCTTAGTCTTGTCACTCATTTCTCATCAACTAGTTAGTTTCCATTCTTATTGTCTCTATATTGAACACAATGCCTTTTCTTATCATAAGTCACTATCTTTATGAATCTACTCCCCTAGTCAATTAGTCAGGGTTCTCCAAAGAAAGAACCAAGAGGATGTGTATATATACATAAAGAAAAAGATTATTTTAAGGAATTGGCTCATGTGATTATGGGGGCTAACAAGTCTGAAATCTGCAGAGCAGGCAGCAGGCTGGAGATCCAGGGAATGAATTGATGCTGCATCTTGAGTTTGAAGGCAGTCTGGAAGCTGATGCCTTCTTTTTAGAGGGACCTCAGTCTTTTCTCTTAAGACCTTCAAATGACAGATGAGGATTACCCACATTATTGAGAGTAACCTGCTTTACTCAAAGTCTACTGATTTCAATATTAATCTAAAATTATATATATATATATCTTCACAGCAACATGTAGACTGGTATTTGACTAAAAGCTGAGAACCACAGCCTAGCCAAGTTGATGCATAAAGTTATCCAACCTGACCATGCCAAGTCAGTTTGAGATCAGCACTTTACCCAAAGGCTGCTATCTCCTGTCAAGGCCTGGATCTCTGAGGTGGCCTAAGGAGGCAGAATTTCTCCCTATGGGCATGACTGCATACCAGCTGATTTCTGCGTCAGTCACCCACCGAGGCATGTGAATGGAGACATCAGGGAAGGTCATAGTGAAGAGAGAGGTTCAGCGATCAAGGGGCATCCATTCACACAGGTAGAAGTCCCTGAGCAGAGACCACATGACCAAGGAAGCCTTGATTGGTCAGGTTTCTGATGGAGAAAGGAGGCTAGAGAGAGTGTGTGCAAGTGAGAAGCAGCAGGAGAAGCACTCTTAAAGACAGAGAGGGTCATGAGAATGGCAACACTCAATAGAAGGGAGCTACAAACACTGGCTGTTGAGGAGAGAAAAACATAACTTGATCTCTAGAGGTATATTCTTAGCCAAATATTATTTCAGATCTCAACTGAGCCCTAAATGTGCAGCTGTGGTTATGCCTGGACAAGGCTCCAAAACTCCAAGACTTATGCATAGGACTGTAACATTTCTGTTCTTCCATATTGTGGTATGGTGTTTCAGTCTGTTAGGGTTTTGCTATAACCAAATACCATAGACTGGGTAGCTTATAAATAATAGACAATGAGTTTTCACAGTCCTGGAGGCTGGGAAGTCAAGCCACTATGGTTGGGTTCTGGTGAAGACTTGTTTTCTGGATCATAGACAACTGTCTTCTCACTGTCCTCATATGATGGGAGTGGCTGGGAGCTCTCTGGGGCCTCTTATAAGGGCACTAACGTCATTGATGAGGGCTCCACTCTATGATATAAGCACCTCCCAAAGGCCCCCCCTCCTAATAACAGCACATGGGGCATTAGGATTTCAACATATTCATTTTAGGAGTACACAAAACAAATATTCAGATTGTGGCATATGCCCTCATATGGGGCCACTGAGCCAGATTTTCTCACTGCAGACTTTGACTTGCCTCCTTACTAACCCTGGGCAATTACTGTGACAATTTAAGCCCCAGTTTTCATACCTACAAAGTAGAAACAATAATATTACTTACTTTAAGGTTGTAGTGAAAATTAAATTGGATAATCAATACATCTAAAGCAGTTAACATTGTGTTTGGCCAATAGTATTTAATGAATGTTAGCTTTTATCATATATTTTACCCATCTCCTTCATTAGAATCACATTGGAAAATTAATCTCTGGCTACTAAAAATGCCTCTACTTTATGAATGTGTACATAACACTTTTTAAAATTATGTATATATTAGTATACTTCCATTATATTTAATTTGTGTTTGTCCTGTACTTTCTGTATCTCCCATTAAAAGTTAAGAACTCATAAGGTCTTTGATATGCCTCATAATATCTCAAATTCCTAGTGATGATCATTAAAATTAACAAGCATTTATTGACAACATACTATATTCAGGGTTCCATACCAGGTACTGTTCACTACAGTGGACTAATATGTTTATCATCAAGAAAATTTTTCATGAAGTTTTTTTTGTTTGTTTGTTTGTTTAAGATTTTATTAGGGAGTAGGGGGAGAGGAACAGCAGTGGGGAACCAGGAGAGGAGAACAGACAAGTTGCTGTCCTTTTGTTCTTCAGTCTAGTTGTGGAGGACGTTGCTTCACTGGCCCATGTTGGTATTATCATTGAGCTCTTCCCGGTGAGGCAGATCAGTTGCTGGCCTCTGGACTGCCACTCATGGCGGCTCTTGGCAGCTCACACCAGCTGCCAGCCACTCACGCTGGCTACTAGCCACTCACTGTAGCCTATGGCAGCCCACTGCAGCAGGTGCTGCAGCCTATGCAGTCACTGCAGCCTATGCCTTTGCCGGCGACTCACAGCAGCCCAACTCCAGGTGGAGCTGTTGTTCACCATCTTAGCTGTAGAGGGCACAGCGTCACTGGCCCATGTGGGATCCAAACTGGGGCCCTGCCGCTCAGAGCAGGTGTCCCAAGCCAGCTCTTAACCAATGTGCTACTCAGCTGGCCCTTTCATGAAGTTTTTAAACAAAGTCTCAACACCAAAGTGAAAGTTTAATAATAAAAATTGGGAGGCCATACAACTGAGTGACTATTTGCGGAGGAATACAGAGCAAAGACAAGCTCAGGATTCAGGCAAATTGTATTCAGTTTTCAACATTTATAATGTAACTGCTTTATGCAACCAGGACACTCCTTAGCTTCATAGGGGTTATAAAATGACTTGCCATAAACAGGTTGTCTCTGTTTACTCATTTTTGTTTGAAAAGGTAATCTATGATTATAATTTTTATTAGATACTAGCAGTGTTCTTGACTCTAAACAAATACATGAGTTGCTAATCACAGCAAAGTTTGGGTCACTTATTTTCTTTGTGAAGAAACAGAACATGACAGCTCTCTGTTAATGTCAAATTCAAAATCTCATTTTCCTTTAAAAATCTGAATATCATGTCCCTTCTAACCACACTACCCCTTTTAAATGCAATTTTCAACTTCTCTATATATATTTTCAAGACCCTACTTAGTAAATAAGACATGCTACCTGCGGGAGTCAAAAGGCTAAAAGAAAACTGGACCACCATAATGACCTTTGTAAGCAGAGGGGTAAATTAAGCTTTCAGAGTTGCTACATGCATTTTCCCTGGGCCCTCCTTCCCTCAGAATCCAAAGATCAAAACAATATACTATCCCATGAATATATTATCAATACTAACTTGACAATCTTGCTGTTGACAATATTGGTTGTACTTCACTTCCTTGGTATAGTTCAAACCAGATCCAACACCCCTGGGCCCATACTAGGGCTGTACAGCAGCTGAAGGGCCAACTGCCAATGGATCTGGAACAGTCTTTCCAGCCTCAGCACCTGACTTCCTGGCAGCCTTCCTTTCAGGTCTCATTGGTTGATATGACAGCTATAATTCTGACAATGAGCTTGGTGCTGGGTCACGTTTTTGTTTGGCCAACTTACTCCTTTAGATGCCATTTTCCTTAACTCACCTTTAATTACAAGAAATGTTCTCCATTATCTTTTAAAATCATATGATGTCTATAAGCAAAGCTTTGGATTCAGATTTTTGAAAACATTACCCATGAGTGATTATTTTTTTCAATGCAGAAATGCAAGAAGTGTAGCTACAACCAGCTCAGACCCTGTGTTTAGCCCAATAAGTATATCAAATATCATCTGTAACTTCAGAATAAAATGCACAGATATTTCCTTCCCTCAGAAACCTGGATGAAATGTCTGCCCATATAAGCAGTTTAAACGTACAAAAGTAGTAAGTGTTTTTATGTATTAGTAAGGTTGTTAAAATCCTCCTTTCCTAAAAAACTTTAAAATAAATATTTGTGTTCTAATACAGAGAATGCAAAATAAGTATAACTCTTGATGAAACAGGGATTTTATTCAATAGTTATAAGACAAGTCACTTGCAAAACTGGCTTACACAAGGAAAAAACTCTATATGTTGTAGCTTTCATTATTATAGAACACCATCTTCCCTCAAAACAGACTGTAATAATTAATATCCATAGTATGAAAATTCTATGTGATATAGTTTATTTCTGATTTGCTTTAAAAAGACCAAATTGATGGTCAGCACTTGAAATCTTGAAAAAACAATGCTGCATATGTTGATTAAATAATTTATTAATTTTATTGATTCTCCTCATTATATGTTTATATTTTAAAGAGGTATCTCTAGTTTTATCATACCTATTTATAAAATAAATATTACAAAAATATATAAAGTTAAAAAAATGAGACTCTCACCCACAGAAACTGTCATATGAATAGCCTGGTCAATATTCCTTTAAACTTTCTCTCCGTATTCTAAATGTATATGGTTATAATTTTTACCAAAATGAAAACATACTACGTTCTATTTGTGACTTCATTTGCTAAAATTGTTTCTTAGACATCTTTTTCATTTTATGATGTCTAAACCTATCTCATTTTTCGAATATATCTCAGCACTATAGTAGAGAATTAAGTTCATGGACTTTGCAACCAAATGGCTTGGTTGGGTTTGAATCGTAGCTCACCATTAGTAATTCTGTGACTTTGACAAGTTACTTGCAAAGGGGAGAGTTCCAAACAAGATGAACCCAAAGAGGCCCACACTAAGACACATCATAATTAAAGTGCCAAAAGTTAAAGACAAAGAGAGAAACTTAAAAGCAGCAAGAGAAAAGCAGTTAGTTACTTACAAGGGAATTCCCATTGACTGTCCTATATGGGAGTTCCCATAAGAATGTCCACTGATTTCTCAATAGAAACTTTGCAGGCTAGAAGGGACTGGCATGAAATATTCAAAGTGATGAAACGTAAGGACCTACAAACAAGATTACATTATCCAGCAAAGCCGTCATTTAGAATAAAAAATACGAAGAGCTTCCTAGACAAGAAAAAGCTAAAGGAGTTTATCACCACCAAAACAGCATTACAAGAAATCTAAAAGGGGCTTCTTTGAGAAGAAGAAAAGAATATCAAAAATATGAATAATAAAAGTGGCAATAACTACATATCTATCTACAACTACTTTAAATGCAAATTGATTAAATGTTCCGATCAAAAGACATAGGGTGGCTGTTTGAATAAGAAAACAAGACCCTCAAAAGTGCTGCCTATAAGAGACCATTTAAGATTAAAAAAAAAAAAAACACACATAGATTGAAAATAAAGGAATGGAAAAATATATCTCATGAAAATGGAAACAAACAAAATAGATAGCAATATTTATATCAGACAAAATAGACTTTAAAACAAAGACTATAATGGGCCAGCCGAGTGGCGCATTGGTTAAGAGCTGGTTTTGGGATGCCAGCGGCCCCGGTTCGGATCCCACATATGAGGGCCAGTGACACTGCCCTCTACAGCTAACAACCGCTCCACCTGAAGCTGGGCTGTGCGAGTGCCAGTGACGGAGTAGGCTGCAGCCCTTGCTGCAGTGGGCTGCCATAGGCTACAGTGAGTGGCCGGCAGGCAGTGTGAGTGGCTGGCAGCCAGAGGGAGCTGCCAATAGCCACGGTGAGTGACCATTCGGAGGCCAGCGACCGATCTGCTTCATCCGGGAAGAACGCAATGATGATACCAACAGTGAAGCAATGTCCTCCGCAACTATACTGAAGAACAAATAGATAGCAACTTGTCCCCTTCCCAGATTCCCCAATGCTATTCCCCTCCTCCAATTCCCCAATAAAATCTTTAAAAAAAATAAAATAAAATAAAGGCTATAACAAGAGAAAAAGGAGAGCCAATTAATCCTACCCCTGGGTATTTATTGAAAGAAACCCAAAAGACTACTTCAAAGGGATATGTACATCCATATGTTCATTGCAGTATTACTTACAATAGCTAAGATACAGAGGCAATCTAAGTGTGCATCAGTGGATGAATGGATAAAAAAGAAGTGGTACATATATACAATGGAATATTACTGAACCATAAAAAAGAATGAAATCTTGCCATCTGCAACAACATGGGTGGACCTAGAGGGTATTTTGCTGAGTGGAATAAGTTAGACAGAGAAAAACAAATACAAATGATTTCACTTATATGTGGAATCTAAGGTACAAAATAAATGGACAAATACAACAGAATCAAACTCATAGATACAGAAAACATTTTGATGGTTGCTTGATGGGAGGGACTTGGGGGGATGGATAAAAAGGGGAAGGGATTAAGAAGTACAATTTTATTGTTACAAAATAGTCATTGAAAAGTAAAGTAAAATATAGGGAATATAGTCAATAATATTGTAATAAGTATGTATGGTGTCAGATGGGTACTAGATTTATCAAGGTGATCACTTCATAAGTTATATAAACATCTAATCACTATGTTGTGCACCTTAAACTAATATAATGTCTCCTGTAATTGAAAAATAAAAAAATATTAAAAAAAGAATTCATAGCACCACATCTTTGTATAATCAGTTATAATTAACTGAATAAAATAATACTCCATCAGGCAGGTACTCATAGATATCTACCCATAAGATGTGTAACAAATGTTTATGGAGATTAATGTCAAGAAATGAAATGATTATGTCATGTTCTACCAGTATGGTAACATTATTTCTGAAACCCAAATTGAACACGTTGCCTGAGAACTCTATCACGCATTCAGAATTGAGATTGTTCCAGGCTAATTTTCAGGAGTTACATGAGAACTCAAGGAGGGGCAGACCATCCTGATACCAAGTACCTCTAACATCTAGCAATAGATGATACATAGATAGCATGATAGAGCATGTTCTCAAACAGTGAGCACTGAATGGCAATTTTTTTTTTTTTTTGAGGGCAGCGTCACTGGCCCTTATATGTGGGACTGAACCGGGGCTGCTGGCTTCCGAAGCCAGTGCTTAACCACCGCGCCACTCGGCCGGCTGAATGGCAAATATTTTACAGCTCCTGAAAATACTTATATATTTTTCTCTAGTTCTTTGGCATAAAGCTAATTTGAGGCTTTGTCAGGGATAATACCATCTGATGCAATGACAGTAACATAGGAGCAAGTCAATCTCTATTTGTCAAGACAGAGTCCAAAACTTTTTTTTAAATAATCAAGAGTTTTTACATCACGTGAATAGAAATGTAAAGATAAACATTTATATAGGAGAAATGGTACATAGGCTAATCTGCTTTCACACACAGCAGCAGATACTGTGTTCTTTGCAACGTTTTATTTGCTTTCCATGCTGCTGTTGTTAACATGCCCTAAAATTTCTACACAATGAAGTTTTTAAATAAAATAAAAATATTTAAATATTACAATTGAGAATTTTACTTTACCCTGTCTCAATATAAGTGATATGTGGCATTGATATTTTTCAACTTCAAATGCAAAATTTTTCTAAAACTAGGAATTTGGGGCCAAATACAAATGTAATGCACATTCATATTTAAAATAAAAGTTATTCAAAAATAGTATTTGCTTTATGTTTAACATGTTTTGAACATAACCAATTTTCCACTTTATCTTTTAAACTGTAATTGGTCAATAATAAGCCTAATTTTAGGGGAAATAGTGCTCAGCATAATTGTCATTATAGAGTTTTAAAGTATATTATAGAATAGTCTGTCACTAGACACTTAAATGGAAATTTTAAAGAAAATGATGGAAATAGCTGTAAGGGGAAAAAAGTACCCTTTTAAATCTAATTTGTTATGCACTGCAGTAGGGTAATGGATGCAATGAAAGTTCTTTTATTGAGTTCCCGTGTCCAAAAGGTATTTAGGTAGCAAAGGATGTTAAGCAGGCCCCCTGCAATGCCCCTTTAACTGAAGATAGCAGGAAATGAGGTATATAGGTCTGTGTCCTCCTGATTTTTATTTCCTCAGGAGTACAACTTCTGCAAAGGACACCTTAGGCTGCTTAGCAGATCACAAAGGGTGCACTAGACCCCCTCGCAGTCTGCTTGAATAGAGTGATCTAAAGGATGGCTGAAACCATACCGGGAGTTCAATCCTTCAGGTGGGTCTTTTCAAATTCCAATAGTGAGGAGTTGCTGGAGAATTGGTAAGGATTTCACTAGGCCCCAGCAGGTTTGAGATCAAAAGCTTCGGTTAAATAAAAGCCTGTTGGGAATTCTTAAAACCTCTTTGTAATGTAACTTTACAAAAAGTTAATACAAAGAACCCTTAGATTGAAGCCTGTAACAGCACGAACAAAGAGTATATCAAAACTGATTCCATTAAGAGAAAGCGGGCATACAAATTCACTTAATTTAAAGAGCAAAATCCAGTTATGTTACTGTGCGAAAGAATAGAACTTTTACCAACCATCGAGCCCATTTAGAAGATGTGCTCATTTCTTGTTACATATGCCAGACTTCATTCTTTGTTGTTCAGATATGCCTTTTAAACAACATATATATTCATTTTCTGAAAGGAGAAAGAGTGATGTGCATTTAAGCTCACTACTAAAGAAGATACTTTTAAAACAAATTAAAATTAAACTTGATGGGGACTTAATCAGTCAGTTGGTTATCTCTTTTTCATGGTGTCAAACTGCTAATTGCCCATCCTCCTAAAAATAATATACCTTCAATTGATATTGATTGGTGGATCATTAATGAGTGCATTAATTATAATGTAATTTTTATAATTGATACAAATCTATTTCTTGGCAAGTCACACATTTTATTAACTGATCTCATCAGTTCATATTTTAGTAGAAAGACTTTGCTCAGTCAATAATCACCCCCCCAAAAGGAAACCATTATTTGGTTTTAATGTCTGAATTTTGCTATTTGTTTTGAATCTTTCAAAATACTCTCATGTACTCAATGTTTCACATTAGCAATGTGAGATGGTTAGGTTAGGCATTGATTTCCTTTTTGTTTTAATAAATAGGGATGCTAAAACACTTAGTAGGACAAATAATATGCTCTTGATGGCACAGCCATTTAGAGAAAGCTTGAACTAGAACCTATAGTTCCCGATTTCAAGCCTGGAGATTTTTCTACAGAGCAATATCTCACCGATTTCGGAATGTAATTATAGCTTAAGTCACACACAGTTGGCTTCATTCCAAAGAACTGTTTTCCAAGAGTGGTCATTATTGACAGTGAATATCCTGAAATTCTCCTATTGATAGATGGAGAAATCTACAATCATGTTTCATTTTGTTCTCCAATTGCTCATCTATTTTTTTATTCATTAGCTCAGTTAGTATTTATTAAGCACCTATCAAGTGTCCTGTAGTCATTGAAGAAACAATGATTAAGAGATTGTCTCTGATTCTAATGACAATGACGCATTTAAACTTCACATGAAATAAAATCTGTAAATGCTTTGTTAGAGTAGATGTAAGATTAAGCACATTCAATTTCCCATCTGCATTTTCTCTTCTCTTCTTTACTTGTGTCTTCTTTTACTTCTCTTCTTCCACCTCTGTCCTTCTCTCTGGGTGTCATCTGATTAATGATAGAAAATGGTAAAAAAGAAGATTGACAGATTAAATCCATCTCTGTGGGTAATGTATAAAAGCTTTGGAAAAGGAGCAAATATTGAATGAACCATCCCAATTTTTTTCCCCAAGTACCAGTGGTTTCTTAAAAAGATATGAACACAGAGCTCAACTGACCATCTCTACTAAAAGCAAAAAGAAGCAATGTTTTTAACAAATCTGCTTCCTCACAGTCTCTACCACAATACCTGAGCTAGCACCCTGCCCTTCACAGGCATGTCATCAGATGTCCATCTGCTTTAAGCTAGTTAAGAGGTCCTATGTCCATCTGTCCTGATGGATATTGACTCAGATTGGTGCTCTAGTATACAATTTTCCATTTGCTATAAATAAAAAAACTTCAAATCAGTTATGATGGGTGGGCATGGTTACTAAATCTTTTATTTCCAAATATGTATGTATATGTATGCATTATGTGAGAGTATTCACATAAATATTCCATATGGATAACATAATTAATCTTTGAGGTGTTATAAGAATATAAACTTCTACTCAAACACTGACACCATGTTCAGTGGGAAATATGTGAACTAGCTTATCTCTGGTACTCTGGATACTTTCATAGATACCTAAGACCTTGACCTTCCTGAAGTTATTGCTTATTTGTGTAGTATGATTTGAATTGTTAAATCCATTCTAATGTGCCACTGCATATTCTGGTATTTGAACTTGAGTCTTGAATTCCAGCAGTTCAAAAACTACTGGTCTAGCAATGAATAATGTGAATGTAAAGGTACTTTTTGAACACTTAGCTTACCATCAGCAAGATTTGGGGCCCTAAAAATATTATTTAAAAGTATATGTTATATGGTGCCAGGTGAGTGGCTCAGTTGGTTAAGAGCACCAGCTCTGAGCAACAGGGTCGCTGGTTTGATTCCCACATGGGCCACTGAGCTGCCTCAAACTGAGCTGCTGACTGGTGGCAGGATGGCTCAGCTGGTGAGAGCATGTGCTCTTAACAAAAAGGTTGCTGGTTGGGCTCCCTCATGGGATGGTGGACTGCGCCCCTTCTCTCCTGCAACTAAGATTGAACATGGCACCTTGGGCTGAGCTGCCCTGAGTTGCCAACAGGTGGCCAGATAGCAACTAGACTTGGAGCTGAGCTAGCTGCGCCCTCCACAATTAAGACTGAAGACATCAACTTGGCTGTTTATCTTCCTTAATTCCCCAATACTGTTCCCTTTTTCCAATTCCCCCAAAAAAATCTTTAAAAAAAAAATGTATATGTTATATAATTAGTCTCAAGACATTTAGAATTTTATAGTAAATGAAATATTGGCAAAGATGATACATAAATTCATGAATTTTAAATGTATTGCTCCCTCTTCTGTGACCCTGCCTTAGTTTACATCTACTCTAACAGAGCATGAACAAATTTTATTTCATGTGAAATTTACATGTGTAATTTTCATTAGAATCAGAGACAATCTCTTTAATCATTGTTTCTTCAGTTGACCACAGGACACATGATAGGTTCTTAATAAATGCTAACTGTGCTAATGAATAAAAAATAGATGAGCAATTGGTGGACAAAATGAAACAGATGACTGTTGATTGTTTTCCCCACTGGTCGAAAGAGAAAAAAGAAAAATTAATAACTAGAATTTTTCTAAGTGAAAATAGCTGTCTTTTCTGACTAATAAATAATATATTCTCACCGGAAAATATTCAAATATCTCATAAGTCCTTTACCAGAGAGAACCAGTTTTTATGATTTGGTGCTCTCTGTTGTTTATACATGCACATATAGGATTGACATTTTTTTAAATAAAATTGGAACTATGGTATACATACCAGGGGTGCCAAAAAAATGTATCCAAGTGGACCCTTTGGTCAACATTGCTCAAGCAGTAGTTCGCCATAACCGGAAGTGTCTAGACACTGATAGTAACCACTTTGTGCACCCCTTGTAATTGCAGAAGTCAAACGTAACTTGTATTTATCTTTTTGAAATCAGTATATATTGAGTATTACAATTTTAATACATTTTAGTATTAAATTTTAATTTTTTTCTTAAAATGTGTATACGTGTTTGGCACCTTCTGCATTTTGTTCAATGACTAACATTAAACATTTTAAATGTATTGCTGATACCTTTCCATGATACAAGTGTTTCCCTTTAACTGGCTATAATAGCCTCTATTTTGTATATTTCATAATGTATTTAACTCTGTTGACAGATATTTAGGTTGCATTAAATTTGTATTCTTATAAACAGTGCTTCAATAAACATCTTTTAACATCTTTGCAAGTTTAGATTTATTTTCTTGGCATAAATTGGTAGACATGAGAAGGACTTAAAATGTTTAAGTTATTTTGTTAAATTAGTTTCCAAAAACGTTGTGCCAATTTATACTCCCACCAACTGTATATAAGCCATTCCCCCTATAATCTAGTCTGGATATAATTCATTTTAAAAATCTTTTTTAATCTATTAAGCAAAAAAGTCTCACTTTTTTTTTCCATTGTTGTTTTTTATTTTTCTTTTATTCTTTTACTGTGAAATAAACATTTTTTCTAAAAAAAAAAAATTAGCTTCAGGTGTACAACACAGTGCAATAGTTATACTTTTTACCTCTCAAAGTGACAAACCCCCTACCCCAATTCTCCACCCCACTCCTCCCCCCCATATCATACATATCTATTACAATTCCTTTGACTCCCTTCCACAGTATAATCCACATCCCGTGACTATCTATATATTCAATTACAGTTGGCATACAACATTATACAACATCAGTTTCACGTATACAGTGTAGTGATCAAGCCTCTACTCCATCCATGAAGTGGTCTCCCTAACAAGACATATGACCATCTGACACCCCACAAAATACTTACAACATTATTATATTCCTCAACTGTCTTTCATATCCATGTGGCAATATTGTAGTTACCTATTTAGCTGTCTAATCCCTTTCCCTTCTTCCTCATCCCCACCCCCTCCCTACTAGCAACCCTGTTTTTCCTCTGTATCTATGAGACTGTTTCTGTTTACTTTGCTCATTCATTCAGTTTTTCAGGTTCCATATATAAGTGAGATCATATGGTATTTGTCTTTCTCTGACTGACTTATTTCACTTAACATAAGAGTCTCTAGGTCCATCCACATCATTGCAAATGGCATGATTTCATTCTTCTTTATAGCGGAGGAATACTCCATTGTATAAATGTACCACAGTTTCTTAATCCAGTCATCTACCGATGGGCATTTTGGTTGTTTCCAAGTCTTGGCTATTGTAAATAGCACTGCAATAAACATAGGGGTGCATATGTTTTTTCGAATTAGCATCTAGGATTCTTCTGGGTAGATACCCAAGAGTGGAATTGCTGGGTCATACAGTAGTTCCATTTCCAGTTTTTTGAGATACCTCCATACTAGTGTCCATAATGGCTGCACCAATTTGCAGTCCCACCAACAGTGCACCAGAGTTCCCTTTTCTCCACACCCTTGCCAGCACTTGTTTGTTGATTTATTGATGATAGGCATTCTGAATGGAGTGAGGTGGTATCTCATTGTGGTTTTTATTTGCATTTCTCTGATGATTAGTGAGGTTGAACATTTTTTCATATGTCTGTTGGCCATCTGTATGTCCTCTTTAGAGAAATGCCTCTTCATATCCTCTGCTCATTTTTTAATTGGTTGTTTGTTTTTTTGGTGTTGAGTTGCATGAATGTTTTATAAATTTTGGATATTAATCCCTTATCAGATATATCATTGGCAAATATCTTCTCCCATTCAGTAGGCTGCCTTTTTTTTTTTTATTGATGATTTCCTATATTACTCAGGGTAATGTCTGAAAATTTACTCCCTATGTTTTCTTCTAGGAGTTTTATGATTTCAGGTCTTACATTTAATTCTTAAATCCATTTTGAGTTTGTTCTTGTATATGGAGTAAGTAGGTGGTCCATTTTCATTTTTATGCAGTGTCAGTCCAATTTTCCCAGCACCATTTATTAAATAGACTATCTTTACTCCAATGTAAATTCTTACTTCCATTATTATAGATTAAATGACCGTATATAGATGGGTTTATTCCTGGGCTCTCTATTCTGTTCCATTGGTCTATGTGTCTGTTTTATGCCAGTACTATACTGTTTTCATTACTGAAGCCTTGTAGTATGTTTTGATGTCAGGTAGTGTGATGCCTCCCACTTTGTTCTTATTTCTCAGGATTGCCGTGGCTATTTGTGGTCTTTTGTGGTTCCATATAAATTTTAGGATTCTATGTTCTATTTCTGAGAAAAATGTCCTTGGTAGTTTGATTGGAATTGCATTGAATCTATATATTGCCTTAGGTAGTATTGACATTTTAAATATATTAATTCTTCCTATCCATGAGCATGGTATGTACTTCCATCTATTTGTATCTTCTTTGATTTCTCTCTTCAGTGTCTCATAATTTTGTGAGTACAGGTCTTTTACTTCTTTAGTTAAATTGATTTCTAGATATGTTATTGTTTTTGAAGCAATTGTAAAAGGGACTGATTTCCTGATTTCTTCCTCTGATAGTTTATTATTGGTGTATACAAATGCAATTGATTTCTGAATATTAATACTGTATCCCCCTACCTTATCAAATTCGTTTATCAGTTCTAGCAGTTTTTTGGTGGAGTCTTTGGGATTCTCTACATATAGTATCATGTCATCTGCATATAATGAGAATTTTACTTCCTCTTTTCCAATTTGGATGCCTTTCATTTCATTTTCTTGTCTGATTGCTGTGGCTAGAACTTCCAGAACTATGTTAAATAGAAGTGGTGAAAGTGGGCAGCCTTGTCTTGTTACTGATCTTAAAGGGAAAGCTTTTAGCCTTTCCCCATTGAGTACAATGTTTGCTGTGGGCTTATCATATATGGCCTTTATTATGTTGAGATACAATCCAACTATTCCCACTTTGCTAAGAGTCTTTTTCATAAATGGCTGCTGGATTTTGTCAAATGATTTTTCTGCATCTATTGATATGATCATATGATTTTTATTTTTCACTTTGTTAACGTGATGTATTACATGAATTGATCTGTGGATATTGAACCAACCTTGCACACCAGGAATGAATCCCACTTGATCATGGTGTATTATCTTTTTAATGAGATGCTGAATTCAGTTTGCTAGTATTTTGTTGAGAATTTTTGCATCTATGTTCATTAGGGGTATTGGCCTGTAGTTTTCCTTTTTTGTAATATCTTTGTCTGACTTAGGAATCAGAGTGATAATGGCTTCATAGAAAGAGTTTGGAAGCCTTCCCTCCTTCTGTATTTTTTGGAATAGTTTGAGGAGAATAGGTATCAATTCTTTTTTGAATGTTTTGTAAAATTCACCTGTGAAGCCATCTGGTCCAGGGCTTTTGTTTGTTGGAAGATTGTTGATTACTGATTCAATTTCTTTTGTAGTAATCAGTCTGTTCAGAGTTTCTGTTTCTTTTTGGTTCAGACTTGGTAGATTTTATGCTTCTAGAAATTTATCCATTTCTTATAGATTGTCAAATTTGTTAGCATATAGTTGCTCATAGTATTTTCTTAAAATTTTCTGTATTTCTCTGGTATCTGTCGCCTCTTTCATTTCTGATTTTATTAATTTGGGTTCTCTCTCTCTTTTTCTTGGTTAGTCTGGCTAAGGGTTTGTCGATTTTGTTTATCTTTTCAAAAAACCAACTCTTGTCTTTATTGATCTTTTGTATTGTTTTTTTTTGTTCTCTATTTCATTTATTTCTGCTCTGGTCTTTATTATTTCCTTTCTTATACTCCCTTTATGGCTTGTTTTGCTGTTTTGTGTTTTTTTTTTTCGAGTCCCCTTAGGTGTAAAGATAGTCTGTTGATTTGAGATTTTTCTTCCTTCTTTTGGTAGGCCTGCACTGCTATGAACTTCTTTCTTAGGACTGCTTTTGCTGCATCCCAGAGATTTGGGGTCGTGGTGTTTTCATTTTCGTTGGTCTCGAGGTATCTTTTGATTTCCATCTTGATCTCATTTTTGACCCACTCACTATTTAGTAGCATGTTATTTAGTCTCCATGTATTTGTAAGCTTTCCAGATTTCTTCTTATACTTGATTTCTAGTTTCATGGCATTGTGGTCAGAGAAGACACTATATGATTTCAATCTTAAATGTGTTGAGGCTTGTTTTGTGGCCTAACATGTGGTCTATCTTGGAAAACGTTCCATGTGCACTTGAGAAGAATGTATATTATGTAGCTTTGGGGTGAATTGCTCCAAAAATATCAATTAACTCCAACTGGTCTAAAGTGTCATTTAAGGCCACTATGTCCGTGTTGATTTTCTGTCTGGAGGATCTGTCCATTGTTGACAACGGGGTGTTGAAGTCCCCTACTATGATAGTGTTATTGTTGACCTCTGTCTTTATGTCTGTCATAATCTGTTTTATATATTTAGGAGCTCCTATATTGGGTGCATAGATGTTTACTAGGGTTATGTCCTCTAGTTGAATCAATCCATTTATTATTATGTAGTGCTCTTCTTTGTCTTTTATTGTAGTCTTCATTATAAAGTCTATTTTGTCCAAAATAACTATTGCTACTCCAGCTTTTTTCTCATTTCCATTTGCATGAAGTATCTTATTCCATCCTTTACTTTCAGTCTGTGTGTGTCTTTTTATCTGAGATGAGTCTCTTGTAGACAGCATATGCATGGGTGCTATTTTCGTATCCACTCAGCCACTCTGTGTCTTTTGATTGGAGCATTTAGCCCATTCACATTTAAAGTGATTACTGATAGGTGCATATTTATTGCCATTTTGTTATTTGTATTTCTTGTCTTCCTGGATTAGCTTGTTTACCCTTTCTTCTGTTTAAAAAGCCCTTTTAACATTTCCTGCAATGCTGGCTTGGTGGTAATGAACTCGAGCTTATTCTTTTGTGAGAAGCTATTTATCTTTCCTTCAATATTAAGTGATAGCCGTGCTGGATAGAGCAACCTTGGTTGTAGACCTTTATTTTGTGTCACTTTGAATATCTCCTGTCACTCCCTTCTGGCCTGCAGAGTTTCTGAAGAAAAGTCAGCTGTTAGTCTTATAGGAGTTCATTTGTATGTAACCTGCTGTCTTTGTTTTGCTGCTTTTAGGATTTTGTCTTTGTCTTTAAGCTTTGCCATTTTATCTATGATGTGTCTTCGTGTGGGCCTGTTTGGATTCAGCCTGTTTGGAACTCTCTGCACATCCTAGGCTTGTATGTCGATTTTCTTCAACTGGGTAGGGAAATTTTCAGTCATTATTTCTTTAAATACATTCTCAATCCCTTGCTTCTTCTCTTCTCCTTCTGGTATTCCTATGATGCGCTAATGGCACGTTTCATGTTGTCCCAGAGGTCTCTTAAACTATTTTCATTCTTTTTTCTTTTTGTTGTTTCAGCTGGGTGATTTCTTCTATTTTGTCTTCTAATTCGCTGATCCGCTCCTCTGCTTCATCTATTCTATTGGTGATTCCTTCGAGTGTGTTCTTCATTTCAGTTATTGTATTCTTTAGTTCTAACTGGTTGTTTTTTATGGTTTCCCTATCCTTCTTTATGTCCTTGCTAAGTTCCTTAAACTTTCTTATCATCAGTGTTCTAAACTCTGTCTCTGAAAGTTTGGATACCTCTGTTTCATTTAGTTCCATTTCTAGAGTTTTCTTTTGATCTTTTACTTGGGACATGTTCCTTTGTTTCTTCATTCTGGCTGTCGTTCTGTGAATGCTTTGATGTATTAGATAGATCACCTAGAAAGAAGAGAGAATTAAAAAAAAGAAAACAAAATAATAAAAGAGGTGGGGAGGCTCTCTGTCCTCTTTAATCTGCAGACTGCTTTCTCAGCAATAGTCTCTGGGCGACTCAATACCAGCTATTGGTGGTAAGAGCTTAACATGTTATGCACCGGCCTCCCTCTCAGGCTTGCAGTGAGCTTTCTGAAATTAGCTGCTGTGTGCTCTGGAACCGAGCTCACTGCCAAAAAAAAATCTTCACAGGTTGTTGCAGGTTGTCTGCTACTGCAAGAAAAACCCTCTGTGGCCTGCAGAGATGTGGGCCAGGCACCGGGGGCTCAGGGTGCCTCTGGCAACACAGCTCTAGGTGGGTGGGGCAGGCCCCCAAGGCACCACTTGATGTGGTCAGTGGCCCCCACCAAGTCAGAGCAGCATGCACTCTGCACCAGCAATCAGTCCACACAAACTCGCCAGGAAAGCCTCAGTTGGATCACACAGGTGCACAGCTCCTGACCCAACACTCTCAGGAAAACTCCCCGTCTCATCCTGTCCCAATCAACTGCCCGCAGATCAGGCTAAACAGCCCAACAGCCAAACCCCAGCCTGGCAACTCTGCACAAACAGTGCAGAGAGCGGGGACCCAAGGCGGCTTGTGCACTCCTGAGTCTCAGTGAACAGACTTATGCAGCTAGAGAGCACCCACCCAGTGATTCCCTGGCAATGCAGCGCAAGCATGGCGGAGGGTGGGAATCCAAGGCCTCATGCATACACATGCACGCACGCATTTCTGCGACAATTTCACCAGACCTGTGGGATCCCAGATCTGACCCTCTGTGGGAGGGCCCAACCCTGAAAAATGGTGCCCTCCTGTACACCACTCGTGTGCAAGCTCCACACCAGGGCAACAATGGTCCCAAAACCTCCAGCTTCTGCACCAAAGGTGCTCAGTTCAATCCTTCCCCACAGGCTCCTGAGCCCGTCTCACACAGGTACTCCCTCCACCTGGAACCATGTGAGTGCTCACCAGCGAGCAAGCCCATGTGCTGGCTCCACTGGTTCTCCAGTTGCCCTCAGCCTCACCAAGCCGAGCAAAGAGAGTCCTCACTAATTTCTACTGCCCACTATCATAGAACTGCTCTTCCTGGCAAAGCAACTCTGGGCTAGTGAGCTCAGTGTGGGCCGGAGTGTCTCTCCCCCAACTGGAGAAGCCTCCCCACGGGGTTCTCCCTCTCTCATCTGTGCCCCTCCTACCAGACGTGATGTGGCCTCCTCTTTAGGTCCTTCGTTTAGAGGTTCTGTTCATCTAGTGTTCAGGGGACTTTTGAGGTTCAATGTTGTATAAATTATTTGTAATTTTGATGTGATCCTGGGAGGCAGTTGGGAAAGCGTCTGTCTATTCCACCATCTTACTGGAACCCAACAAAGGAATCCATTGTTGTTTTAAATCCTAGAATACTTAGAGACCTTTTAAATAAATGAATCTTGATAAATCACACATGGCCCACCCATGGAACATGTTCAGTGCCAAAGTGACTTCCTTCTCCTACTCAACTGGGTTGTCTCTTTGCACCAGCAGTAGATATGAATCAAGAAAACAAGCAGATCTTAATGGCAGATTAAACACATTTAGGAGAGATAACAAAAAATCACTGTTCCCTTTATTAATGTGGATAATTGAATAAATAATAAAATAATTCACAAATTATATACTTTTGTTGCAGGACCCATTCTTCAAATAATGTTAGCTTCTGGCAAAAAGACAACTTACCTATAATTTTTTTGAAGGCCTTTGTGGGATTATTACCAATTCTCCCACAAAGCCTAGAACTCAGCAAGCTCCTGACATGATGTGGTAAAGTGAAAAAGAATCTGTGAAACAAGACATATTTGTCTAAGAATATGGCAGTGGAGACATGAATAAAAAACATTTATATTTCCATAGTCTTGTAAGTGTATGTGCTAAACATTGCCTTGGAAAAAGAAATAGCACCTTTACACTTCAAAGCTTTGCAATGCTGTCCCAATGAGTAAGCACTGGTCAGGATCTCTTCCCCATGAATCATGGTAGGCTCTTTAAGGGAAGGTCCTAGAGACGTCATAGGTTTCTTTGTGAACCTGGTCAGCACTTACACAGAGCCTGCAGTGAGTATAAAACCTTCTGTATTTTGAAGGCAAAAGTGTAAAGATCTCTAGCTCCACTGCACTATTTTACTACTCACGACAAATGGAGCTGTACTTGGCTACCAAATATGTTCACTAAGAGACATTTTGTGGTGCATGCAACAAATGTACCCAAAGTATAGTGGAATGGAACCACTCGCATTTACTATCTCACAGTTTCTGTGGGTTTAGATTCCAAGGACAGCCTAGCAGGGCCCCTTGCTTCAGAGCCTCTCATAAGGCTGCAATCTAGATGTCATCTGGTGCCACAATTACCTCAAGGTTCAGCTGAGGCAGAACCTGCTCCCAAGCTCACATTAGTAGTTGGCTGGATTCGGTTCCTCATGGACTACTAGAAGGATTGTCTTATTTCCTTGCTGGCTGTTGGCCAAAGGCCACCCTCAGTCTCTTACCACATGGGGCTCTCCAAAAATGGAAGCTTGGTTCATCAATGCCAGCAAGAGAGAGACTCAGCTATCAAGACAGAAGTCAGTCTTTTAATATCTAATCATGAAAGGGATATCCAATAATATTGGTCATGTTCTATTCATTAAAAGCAAGTCACTAGGTTCGACCATACTCAAAGGGAGAAAATTATAAAAGTTTGTGAATACTGGGAGGTAGGGATCCTTGGAGATTATCTTAAAAGCTGCCTGCAACAGCAAGTGATTGCTCAGTTGAAAATGGACTTGGAGGCCACTGGGGAAAAGTGGAAAGGAGAATGCCAGGAGACATAGTGGGAGAGAATGCCTCAGGGGAAAGGCTCATAACACTGTACTGATATATACATGTTAACAGACACAATTAAGTCTGTAGGTATCAGTGACCTTGAGAAAGTGTGTTAGGTCTCTGGTAAAATTAGTATGTACAAGTTAAAGCACTAATGTCTCAAATCCTGTACACATTGGGAAAAATGGAAATAATGGGTATAATGGGGCTACAATGGCAAAACCTAAGATAAAGAAATAACTGATAACAGAGAAACACAACCTCAACCAACAGGGAAAATATTCCATAGCAAGTGTAGCAACAAAAAATCATAATTCTTATTCCCTCAAAATGTTGTATCTAACAATTAACATTGACAAAGGGAAATTAACGACATACAAAAGACTCTGTGAGTTCGTATTTATCACATCAAAACATATCCATATGCCACTTCTTTGTCATTTGATGAGCTTAAATTCAGAGTTTGTTTCTTCAAGAATATAGATCTTGTGATAATTTAATGTTTATCCTTACTTTGTACCCACCCCTCACTTTGATAGGATCATTGGTTCAAGGTAGGAATATATTTGGGGACCATAAAACAAAATATAGAAAATGTAGCTTACTGATCCATATGGGAGGGATCATACTCATGGTAGAATTTGTATTAGCATGGCTACTCTAATAAGTTGAGCTAATTAGTTAAACGTATGCATATACAGGTTATATACAGGTTTATATGATGAGCAAAATGAACAGAGATATAGCAGATAAATTGTCTTAACAGGTTTTGCCTGGTTTTAGTGCAAAAACTTACTAATTAACGCAAGTGTTACAATCATTTTTATGACATTCCCCAAAGATGGCACTTTAAGGGTTATACCATATGCTGATTGACAGCAGCCATAATTCCATACAATGAGACTGTATCATATTGTTTGAAGTGAAGTGATATTCATCTCTTGAAACTGATCAAACATACGATTGCATCAAACAGTATTACAATATAATCACGTTGTATGTGGGGACTGCCAAGGTTGATCATCATGCTGTACTCTTTTCCCTTGGACTTCTCTAATAGCAGTTGTGACACGCCACTGCATCCACATTTTCCTTTAAGAACTGCACGCTCTAAGGTAGAGGGAAAATCTGCATAAAATTGTGGTTTGGTTATGCTTGTGTGAGTGTACATTTGTAGACTGGTTTAGAATTACAAATTTGCTTCCATGAAGCTCTCCCTAGGTATACAATAAAAACCTAGCAAGGCCAAGATATAAAGAGAAGATTTCAAACAGGGCAGAAAATAATTCAAGTGCCCTTTATTTTTTGTCAGTAAACAAGCAAATTTAGGAGAAATGTCTTTTTTTTTTAAACACTTTTCAGTGCCTGGAACTCCCAGTGATATTTTTTTCTAATGTACATTTTTGCAAAGCCACTTGCTTTATCTGCTGACCTTGGGACTACTTCAGCTGCAGATGAAAATAGTATGAGAACCAATTTTTCTTCCAGCCTTAGCTGCTACCAATCTTGAAAAGCAGTGGGAGGATAGGCATAAGTAAATAAGGGTAATTTGGCTATTCTTATAGTGGCATTCTCAGTGGCATGAAGTTCTATAACACAGTGACTTTTAGATTGATGTAATTTATTATTATGCACCCATTTATCCATCCATTCAGCCATCCATTCAGCCATCCATCCATCCATCCAGCTATACATCTGTCTGTCCATCCACCCATCTCACAATTTGTACAAGAACCATTGGGATACTTTTGGGACTCTGTTCAGAATAGTATACAAAGAAACAGGGTGCTTGGATGGGAGCTATCATCTATTCAAGCTGACATTCACTGAGAGATGTGTTACCAGTTCTGGTTCTCTGGTGTTGATCCATGCAAGCACCCAAGATGTCGCCATCCTATATGAACATTGTTCACTTGTCTAGCTCTATTTCTTAGACTAAATGTTCTCATCTTTGGGGGCCTACAGAAACTTTGGTGGCTCTTTCAAAGATTCATTGGGATGTCAGGAACACACAGGCTCTCTTTGATCTGAACACCCACACAGCCATCTCTCTTCAACTGCCCGTGTGTTATAGTGGACACAGGGGAATCTGTGGGGAAGGAATCCTTCTTGGGTCCCTCCAAGATACAAGACCAGATAGCTTTATGCTCCCAAATTCTCCTAACCATGGGCATTTCTCCCAGCTCTTGTGAGGGAGGGTCAGGGCCAAAATCCCTTCAAACAACCAATATTTAAGTTCTGTGCTTTCTTTCTGCCCATTATCTCCTTTTCTTTCCTTTTTTAGCCAATGTGGTCTTCTTTTAATATTGGATGCAAAACACTGACATTTTAATTTATTTTTCCCAAATTTTTTGTTTATGATATTATTATCATGATTTGAGGTTTTTGGGCTTTCATGTTTGATACAAAAATGTCCAATGTTTCAGAATTCAAAATCTAAAAACTGACTCTTTCTTTGTCTTTCTGCAAGATCACCCATTGCTTAAGGAAGTCCTAGCTGTGCCCAATGGTGGACAAGGGCCCTATGTATCGTTTCCTTGCTCTTTGTCTTCTACTTCATTCACTTTGTTGTTCGACCTTTTATTTTCCTCTTTGCCAGATTTTCTTAGAGTTTAGTTGGCTGGGTTTTTTTGTTTTTGTTTTTGTTTTCTTTTTGTAGTTTACGATTAGAATAGGTAACTCACCAATTTTCATCTTTCTCTTTTTAAAGTGTGAAGGCTGTACATTACCTCAAAGTACTACTTAAGTACATGACACATTTTTAATTTGCTATTGGTTGCTTTCTTTAAAGTTTGAAACAATCAAAAATTGCACACACACACACACACACACACACACACACACACACACACACACACACAAAAGAATTTGTTTTTCCTGAATACTTGTAAATTGCTGACCTAATGGTCCATTATCCCCCCAAATTTTCATGTGCATGGTTTTAGTTTGTTTGTTTTTACAAATAAAAACATTCTATTACTTAACTGCAACACAACCAATAAAATCAGGAAATAAACTGATACGCTCCTGCCCTTCAGTCCATAGACTACATTTATTTTACCAATTGATGCAACAACATATTTGTAACAAAAGGATCCAGTTTAGAATCACACACTGTATTTAGTTATGTTTCTTTAGTCCCCTTCAGTCTGGAATAATTTTTTAGTCTATCCTTGACTTTCATAACTTTGATATTTTTGAAAATGAATCTAGTTGTTTTATAGAATTTCCCTCAGTTTAAGTTTGTCTGATATTTCTTCATGATTAATTTCAGGTTCCAGGATCATAGAAGTGATGCTGTTCTTCTCAAAGCATCATACCATGTCATGCATGGTTTCAGTAACTGATGTTCATTTTGACCACTTAATAAATGTAATATTTTCCAGGCTTTCCCACCAAAAAGTTACTTTTCCCCCTTGTGTGTTTATGGGGGAGGGGGAGTACTTTGAAACCATGTAAAATCCTGTTCCTCATCAAACTTTAAATTCATTCATTCATTCAATCATTTATGTTGGTGTGGTCTCATAGTTTCTTATTTTACCTAACCTCATCAAACTTTAAATTCATTCATTCATTCAATCATTTATGTTGGTGTGGTCTCATAGTTTCTTATTTTACCTAACATTATAAATTCTATGAGTTACTATATTAATTTTGATACTCAAATTATGACCAATGTGGCCAGTAGGAGCCCATTTAAACTAGCTTCTAGGTCCTTTTGATATGTCTACATCATGTTTTTAAAATCACTTTTTTGGTTTCTGGTACAAGTTTCAGGCTTTTCTTGTACTTTTCCTCCATTCAGTCCTAGAATCAACCATTTCTCTGAAGTCCTATTTCCTTTTACTGGAAAATGGTATTTAGAAGCTAAGGTATGGGTGCTACATTTGTTCATTGTTACTGGAATATTGCTGTTTTCAGGTCCTATCAGACAATACAGCTGGGAAATATCTATCTATCTATCTATCTATCTATCTATCTATCTATCTATCTATCTATCATCTATCTATCTTCCACATATTTGCATCTAAATTTATTTCTATGTCTGTCTACATATTGAAAACCATGAGTTCGTGGTGACACCTCCAAGTCACATGTTCATGTTAATTTTCTCCCTTTCTATGTATATAACCCCTTCTCTAATAGTGAGAAGACTTCACAATTCTTCAGATACTTATTTATGCAGTAACCTCACTTTATGTAGCTCATCTTCAGTCCCCACTATGATCCCCTCCCCAACACAGATACCCACCTCTCCCTGCTTGGGCTCTGACTACCCTATGTGGATACTTTCTTAACCCTGTTAGGCTGATTCCTCATGCTAGTTTGCCTGCCATCCCTGACTGGATGTTCTCCACATCCTCTGTGGATCCTGACATCCTCCTCTGGGCCACCGCAGCTCCTTCCTCCTACTTTGCTCTATCTCAGCTAATGGCTTTAGGACTAAATTATTCAGGAAGAAGGAGTATCACCAAGTTTTTGTCTTTTATGTTTTCATTATCTTTCAATTCTTCAACTCATGAGTTAGTTTATGTGTATTTTGCATTTTCAAATATATTGGGGAATTTAACTGTTGATTTTTAATTTAATGATATCATAATCAGCTCTAGTTTCTAATTTCTAAATTAATCATATTCAGATCAATTCTGGTATTTGTTGATTTTTTTTTTGAGGACTTATTAGTAGTTAGTTTGGTGAATGCAACAAGTTTTCTAGAAAAGATTTCATATTCTCAAACTGTTAGGTTCAAGGTTGCAATATATACATGCTGCAAATACATATTATATATTATATATGTACATATACATGTACACATTTATATGTATATATATAGAGTATATATATGTATATATATATATATATATATATATATATATATATAGTGCCAAAAACATGTATAGAAATTTTAAGAAAGATAAAACTGTATTAAAATTGCAGTACAATGAATGATGCTAGCATTCATTTGATTAACACCATCTTATGAGTGAACATCATACTACACATTGCTACCATAATTCAATTCAATTTCAAAAAGTCATACATATATAACATGTCTTAAAATGTGTATATTTTATTGGCACCCCCCGTGTATATATAGTTTCTTTATAACATCAGATCTATATCTAGTTCATTAATTCCCTCTAAGCTACATCTAATATGCCCTTAAAGCCACTAATTTGCTTTAATTCAAGGGTCATATTTTGCAATCCTAGAATTTCTAATTCATTGTTTTTCAAATATATCTGTGCCTTGTTTTTAATGCTTTTATTTTTGTTTTTTAATGTTTTATTTTTTATTTTTTTTTGAGGGCAGTGTCACTGGCCCTCATAAGTGGGACCCGAACCCGGGCCGCTGGCTTTCCAAGCTAGCGCTTAACCACCGCGCCACTCAGCCAGCCCATGTTTTTTAATGTTTTAAACATTTTAAATCTATGTATCTTATAGTTTCTCTCTGATAGGTCTATTATCTAAAATGTCTTGAGAGTATAATTCTTCTATTTTTACTCTTTCCTAATTCTCTAAAGATTGATTGTTACCTGGAATGTTTTGTAATTTTGAGTGGTGAGCTCATCTTTGATGGGCTTCATCTGAAAGCATCATGTATGGCCTGGGATGAGGTTTTATCACACCAGATTTGTTCTCAGTTTGCTTCTGATGGGAATACATCAACATCTCAACGTGAAATGTTCAGTGCCATGCAGTTTGAACACCATATGAGGTGTGAGTCTGTGATTACAATTTCTCTGGAGAGGCTTATTTTCCACTCTGCACCGAGGCCTAGATAACTTGCTTCCTTGTTTTGTCTTTTGCTAGAGAGCACATTATTTCTAGTTTACCACTTCACTGAAGTGGTAGCCCTTAATTGGTCCTGGATTTATGTAAGAGGTTTAGTTTCTACCCCTCACCACCCTCCAGAACTTCTCAGGCCTTGTCTTTGGTGTCTCTCTGAATATAAAAATGAAAGCTCCCAGATTTCTGAGACATAACCACCACCCTAGCCCACAACAGCTCCAACAATTTGCTGTTAGTACATGTGATTACCACTTGGGCTCTTAGTTTTCTTTTTCTTTCGGCCCTCGTGACTTTTCTTACTGTCTTGCAAACTCAACTCTGGATTGAAAAGTGTTTATTTTACTGTATCTAATATTTCTAGTAATTTTAGTGGGAGAATATCCAGGATATCAATGCCATAATAACCCTATAACTGGAAGTCTCTTTTTGATGTCCTATAGGCATCTCAAATTCAATTTGCTGCAAATCATTCTGGTGAGATTCTTCACAAATCTGGTTTGTTCCAGTGTTTCCCATCTCAGTTTCACATACTAGAAAGTCATTCTGATCTCTCCTTCACCTTCACTGTCCAATCAATCACCAAGGCCCATTGATTTCTCTACCGAATGTATCTTGAACCTATCCACTTGTGTCCATGTCTACTGCCTGTACTTAGTAAAAGCCACCATCATTTCCCCCTGGACTACTGTGACAAGCTCCTAATTCTCCTCCCCTCCAATCCATTATTTGTACTGTAGCCAGGAGAAAGTTTCTAAAGCCTAAATCTGATACGTTTACTTTTTTTTTTTTTTGCATAAAATCATCAATGAATTTCCATTGTTTTTTAGATAAAATAAAAATTTTAAAAATCTGTAGTATTGTCTATTTCATATGATCCATTCATTTCCACCATTAATTAATACAACAAAAATATCCTGAGCAGCTACTACTTATGGGCACAGTACTTAGAATTGGGCTTACAGTGTGCATTAATTTGCTAAAGTTGTGCTACAGATTGAGTGTTTGTGGCACTCCTCCCCACCCCTCACCCCCAATTCGTATATTGAAATCCTAAGCCCCAGTGTGATAGTATTAGGAGGCAGAGTCTTTCAGAAGTGACTAGATTATAAGGGTGTAGTCCTCACAAATGAATTTAATGTCCTTATAAAAGAGTTCCCTCACCCTTTCTACCATTTGAGAACACCCTTTCTACCATTTGAAGAAAATGACAGTCTATGAACAAGAAAGCAGGCTCTCACCAGACACTGAATCTTCCTGAGCCTTGATCTTGGACTTCACAGCCTCCAAAACTATGAAAAATAAATTTCTTTTTTTTTTAATTAGCCATCCAAGCGTATGGCACTTTTGTTATAGCAGTCTGAACAGACTAATATAGAGTGCTATAACGAAGTACTACAGACTAGTTAGCTTAGACAACATAAACTTACTGTCTCACAATTCTGGAATCTGGAGACTCAAAGTCCAAAATCAAGGTGTTGGCAGAGTTAATTTCTTCTTCTGTGTCTTAATCTCCTCTTCTTATAAGGAAACTACTCAGATTGGCTTAGGCTTTGCCCTGACAACCTCATTTTAACTTTAAACATCCTATCTCCAAATACAGTCACATTTTGAGGTGCTGGGTATTAGGACTTCAATATATGCTATTTTGGGGAGAGACAATCCATGAACTTCACAACTTCTCTTCTCTTGGCACTTTCCTGTTTCTCTGCTTTCCAGATGCATCCTCTGTATGCAGTGTGCTTCTTTCTCTTGCCTTACAGACTTTCCAAAGACTGTCCACTTCACTTGGAATGCCTCTCCCTCTACCTCCAACTTTGCTCAGCCAAAACCTGGATCTCAACTTTAATGTCACTTCCCCAGACAAACATTTCCAACTCCCATATTACATTAGGTATCTGTGTTTTGTGTTCTTCTCATCCTTTTTCTACCTATAATTTTTTATACCTATAATTAGAATTCCTATAATTATAATTAAATGATTAACTGTGTAATCAATAAATTTCCTTCACCCTACAATGCTATGAGTTGTTAGTTGCACCATCAGTTACAAAACAATTGTAGGGAGAGGAAATAAGTGCTACTTTGTCAGTCAGCTATTGCTATTATAATGCTATGTAAAAAAAAAAAAACTACACCACAGTTCAGTGACTTAAAATAACAAGGATTTACTTCCTTCTTATAAGTCTATGAGTTGCTGCAATTTGCTTGTTCCAGACTGAACTTCAGGTACCCAGGTCTGGGCTCCAGGCTGCAGGCTAGGTTCAGGTCTGCTTCATGTATTTCCCTTCTTGGATTAGTAGCTACTCAGTCCATGGTATTCTCCTAGTAAATGATCAAAGTTCAAGTGGAGGGAACATGTAATGCCTGTTATATGCTCAGCTTGGAACAGGCACACTGTCACTTCCACCCAATTCCACTGTTTAAAGCAAGTCACAGCCAAGCCCCCAACAACCATGAGTTAAGGACAGTACCATGCCTCCTCTAGAAGGAGGCACTGCAAAGTCACATGGCAAAAAGTAACGTGTATAATTCTATAATAGGGAAGAATTGGGAACTATTACCTCAATCTACTGTAACAGTAAACAGTATATATACACCTTTTTATTTTGTTTACTTATAATAGATTACCCAAATATGTTTGCCTATACAAAGATATACCACTTTCTTCTGTATTATGAGCAAATCTTCATAGTCAGAGCCTAAAGTATCTCTTCAGTCACTTTTTTTCTTAATGATTTTTATTGGAGAATTGGGGGAGGGGAACAGCGTTGGGGAATTGAGGAAAGGGAACGGACAAGTTGCTGTCTTTTTGTTCTTCAGTCTCGTTGCGGAGGACGTTGCTTCACTGGCCCATGTTGGTATCGTCATTGCTCTCTTCCCGGATGAGGCAGATCCATCGCTGGCCTCTGGATAGTCACTCACCGCTGCTATTGGCAGCTCACGCCGGCTGCCAGACTATCACACTGGCTGCTGGCCATTCACTGTAGCCTATGGCAGCCCACTGCAGCAGGGGCTGCAGCCTAAACCATCGCCAGGGCTCGCACAGCCCAGCTCCAGGTGGAGCTGTTGTTCACCATCTTAGCTGTAGAGGGCAGTGTCACTGGCCCTCATATGTGGGATCCAAACTGGGGCTGCTGACGTTCCAAACCAGCTCTTAACCAATGTGCCACTCTGCCAGCCATCTTCAGTCACTTTTGATCATCATCAGTCAAGCAGATCTTTCCACTTATACAGTCCTATATATATGTATCCTGTGTTCAGGATCTTGACTCCTTTAACGCTTGTGTACTTTTTACACAAGAATACTAGATTTCTATTTGCTCTCTCAATTTGGTTAACTCAGGCATTCCCCAACCCCCACCGTAACTGACTCTCTTATTATTGGAAAATAAAAACTTTTAATATAAATCAACAAGTAGTTTTTGACAGATACTTGACATCCTTCACAATGCATGAACCTCACTAGGTTGGAAATCTTACAATCTGGTTATAATGCCAATTTTACTATATAGTAGGTGACAGGGAATTCTGATCCTTTTGAGTATGTCTTAACAACAAAAGGAGACACAGGTTTATCTCTTGGTGGGTATCTTTTCATCTTAGAGGGTCTGCAAAGAACTTGAGTGTTTCTAGATGACATTTAAGTACAAGTCCATCATTTTTCCAGTAATGAATGTTAGCTCCACTTCCCTAACTTGTCTTATTTTCATGATTTCCTTCATATCCAATACTTTTCTAAGTTACCTTGGAGTGTAATCCTCTGAAAGACAGTTGAAAAGACAATTACTTAAAATTCAACTCTATATGGTGATAGTGGTATAAATACTCTAACTAAGGAGACATTTGTTTAACATGGATACAATGTCAACTATATCACAATTTATCCCTCTGCCTGACAGCTAGAAAGCTTTACCAGTATCCATCCCAATTTCACACTGGGGAAGTCATCTGGAATCGTGTCTTGCTCAATTCCCCTAACTCCCCTATCACAAGTGTAGAAAAGTTCCCAGGCAGAGTGAATATGCGTCATTTTTACCAAGGTGAGATTTGAATGCTAGATATGATAGATTCTATCCTCTGAGGCTGTAATAATCATGTGAAATACACAAGTCATCTTTCTCACCACATCAAGATAACCTTCTAAAGATAGAAAATACGCCAGGGGAGGGCTGAGGGGAAAGAGGAGGTGGGGTGGGATGGTGGGGAGGGAGAGGGAGAGGGAAAAGGCAAAGGAGAGGGAGAGGGAGAGGGAGAGAGAAAGGGAATGAGAAAGAGAAAGAGAAAGACTGGAATGAGAAAGACTGGAATGAGAAAGGCTGAGCTAAATCCCAGAGGATGGTGTTTGAGCTTGGAGTTCTTATAATGTTCTAGGATTTTTCAACACACAAGCCAAATTTTATGCCTGATTAGTGTGAGTTGATTTCTGTCACTTGCAATCAAATAGAGTCCTGGACACTATAAAATAATAACCCACATAAACAACATCATTGTTAGGGAAAACAAATAGTGCAGCAACCAAAGATAATTTTAGAATAACTCAAATTCTTCATTTTTATTTTTTTCTTAAACAAGATGAAGGACACAGAGTGCTTAAAAATCTCTCTTTGCCTCCCCCATCCAGTGGTTCATGCACAGCAGCTGCTTCTGCTCCTTTACATGTGTCTTCAAATCCCAGCCTCTAATCAAGATAACCTCCTCCCCCAAATTTAACCTTTTAAACTTTTGTTCTCTCTCCCTTTCCTCCCATTCTCATGCATAAAACCCAAAAGAACTTGTTTGTCAAAGCAGGACTCTCAAAGCATGACTCTCAAAGCAGGACTCACCTCAGAACACAAGAAGCTAAGTCAGCAAGATGAGGAAAGACTGGGAATGTCCATGTGCTCCTTCCTCCCATTGCTCCCCTTTTTGAAATGTTACAAAATGGAAAAAACACATGCCTTAGGCTTTAGGCTATACAAAGGTTTCAACATTGTTTGTTTTTCTTGCTAACTCAATGCCTTCCATGTACATATTAGGTACCTAACAACAATATTATTAATAAAGAAGAAACTAATGACTAAATGAATTACTGTATAAAAAAAGAAATGCATGGATAAATGTAAAAATAAGACATCAAACATTTTTGGGAAATTATCACTGGAAAATTTAAAGTCATGGTCAGTAAATGGTTTACATCTAGAAGATTAAAATATACATTTCTAAAATCCAAGTCATTTCTTCACATACATTACAAAAAAAAAGCAGAATAAACACAAAGAACATTGAAAGTAAAAACAAGTCATATATATATATTCCTGAATATAGTAGCATATTTTATCTGTAGTTTTTATTAATTTTTAAAATGTAGTTGACATACCTCATACAATATTAAATTAGTTTCATGTGCACACCATAGTGATTAGGGATTTATATACCTCATGAAGTGATCACCATAAGTCTAGTAACCATCTAACATTATACATAGTTATTACAAAATAATTGACTATTACCTATGCTGTACATTACATCCTTGTGACTTATTCATAACTGGCAATTTGTACTTCCTTAGTCTCCTTCACCTTTCTCACCCATCCCTCCACTCCCCTTCCATCTGGCAATGATCAGTTTGTTCTCTGAATGTATGAATGTGTTTCTGTTTAGTTTTTTGTGTTCCTTTGTGTTTTAGACTAAAAGTCAAAAACACTAATTCAAAAATATATATGCACTCATATGTTCATTGAACATTATTTACAATAGCAAAACAGCCAAGATATGAAAACAACCTAGGAGTTCATCAAGGGACAAATGGATAAAGAAGATCTGATACATATATATGTGATATATGTGATATGTATATATAATCTCCACAATGGAATATTGTCTGCAGTTCTTGATCAAAAGTTATCAAAAACATAAAGATATTTACACTGTAAACATATTGATAAGGAAGTATTTATAAAAATTAAATATTAATAAATTAATATTTATAAAAATTATAAAAAGTTAATAGTTAAAAATGAACTAACCTCTAAGCATTAAGAATCTTGACTGTAACTCTACATGAAAGAAACCATTGCAGGGATAGCAGAGAATATCTGTAGGGTGTGCATTTAAAGCTCAGTTCATAAACACAGGCACCATGTTCATTTCTGTCATGGTGAATGGAATGAATAGGCTCTGCTACCACTGTGGCCATGATATATATCTATTCCAAGAAAGCTATTTAATTTAAATAATACCAGTAGTAGCTGTAACCAAATATATTAATTACAATTCTTTGTTTGCCAGCTGCAGAGACCAAATCCGACTAAATTAGACAGAAATTTATTTATAGGATGCAATTGCAGTGTGGGTTGCCTACCTAACAACCATTTTCTCCCTCTTGTCTTTGTGAACCTCATCCTAATTTTTTTCATGGGTCTATTTATCCCTCACCTATGCAGTTCAGGGTTAGATACTGATTGATAGAAGACATTCACCATTCCCACTGTCAGTTTAAACACAAGCAAGAAAGGTCTACTCTCCTGCATCTGGAAAGAGGGATGTGGTAAGGTTGTGATGGCTCGATTTCTGTAGCCCTCTGGACAATATTGGGAGGCAGCCTAAAAGAAGGTAACATGTGAAGATGAAAAAGTGGAAATATGTAGCCTCTCTACATCCATACTTTTTGCTATTTGAAATGATCATTTTTCTTTATAGACCAATTCAGTTGAGCCAGGTCTTTCTGTTTTTTGCACCTGACAGAATCCTAATGGATCGAGAACCATACCAAAGGGATGCTGGACATTCAAGCTTGGGATTGGGAGGAACCCTAGAAGCTGGAAGTTAGAATGCAGAACCCAACAGCTGTCTTTAGGTGGAAATAGTCTTATTGAGCTGCTCCAGGTCAGATGGACTGGAATTTCATTGTTGTCTTCTTATTCCTCTATTCAAGGCAAGATTCAATTCCCAGGGATGATTACATTCAGTAAGAAAGATTGAACTCCTCAAGTTGAACTTTAGATTCCTATAGAAGGTTACGCAGATGATGAACAGCCAAAAATATCAAATGTCTATAACATCAACAATAAGCTGGTTTTCCCAAGACCTCCTATATTATGGGCTTTTTGTTTGTTTTTTCTTAGTATTCATTCTGAGAGGGCTTCCATTTCTGCTACTTATCTCTTATCTTATTTCCCTGCTTCCACAAAATTCTATGTATTTTAAATCATGCCTGCTGCCATGTCACCCTTGTCCACCTTCCCTTGCTTTCGTTCTCCAAAGGTAGAAGTAAATCAACTCAGTTTTTTGTCTCAGACTTTCATTGGAAGCTTCCATGGAGATTGCATTTGACCCTAAGCTTGGAACTGCATGTAATATATTCCTCAAATAAAAATAATAATATAAAAAATCAACTACAGCCCATCACTGGGAATTTGTTGCTGGATAAGTAATCTTTAAATCTGAACTTATGTTTCTCCATCCCATGACCATTTTCTTATCTTCTCTACCACGTTTGTGGGGTTTTCTTTCCCAGATTCCCCAAATTTCATAAATAGAATAGTTCTCCATCTTAAACTCAAAATCAAGCTTGTGGCTTATTCAGGCATAGCCACGAACTCATTAAGGAGCTCTGTCAATGGATACAAGGAAGTAGATACTTCAAATTTCTAGTCTGTAAAACACAAAGCACTGTTATAGCTTTGGAATTAGTTTTTTCTTTCATCTGATACAAATTTTAGGAAGTGCTTCCCTATTTAATAATCTCTGTAAGTAGAAGGGGAGCAATTTAAAGATATATCCTTCTCCACTTCACAGATAACTCTGCAGAGATTGTTTTGGATTTTTTCCCCTTTCATCGCTGCTTCTTTCCCCGCATCTTCCTTCTGCTTCTGCTCCTCCTTTTACTTCTCTCTTCCCAATACAAAAATTGTAATTGTAATTTATTCTTATGCCCACTATTCAAGAAGCACAAAGTATGAAATCCAGCCCAGAGGAAAGGGACAAAATGAGCACCATGTTTTATGACTTCTGGCCCAAGTCTGCCATGTACTAGCAGCATAATTTTGAGTTTCTTTTTCTGAGGTTTGGGACTCAAGCTATGGTTTACTTATATCAGAAGGTTATTATTATAAAGACTAAATGAGATGATGGATGACAAAGTGCATCTTTAACTATCAAGAATTTCCCAAATGTAATAGAATGAATACCAGATAGTGGATTCCACCATGGAAGGCCCATGAGAGCAAAGCAAGAATCCAGCTGCTGACTATCTGATAAAAGGTAGGAATTCAAAGAACCCAGGGACTGATACTTTGGGTTGCCAAGGTGAGTGGGGCCAATAACAAGAACTGGGCTTGCGTTGGAGAGCTACTGGGCTTGCTTCTATTTCTTTTGTAAAGACAAATTTGATCTCTGAGGTCGCTGCAGGTCCAAACTTAAAAGAAATCTTACCCTGCTCTCTCTTCTTTAAAGCTGAAGGAACAAAGAATTAATTACCTTGTTATATTCATCTCTCTTCCATATTTTCCACATGGGCTTTTTCCTTAATTAGTCACCATATGAAACTGAAAAATATTTATTATTTATTGTGTGCATTAAATTTTATGTCTTTTCTTAATTTGCAAAATAGGTAAATTTACTACTTTTCCTATTTCTCTCCAAAAAAGCAATTTGTTGTTGTTGCTTTTATTGTTTGTTTAGTTGTACTATTCATCTGACTTTTCTTTGGGTCAATAATTCTTCATAAAAACCGAAATAAAGAAAAGCTTCTGGAGTGTTTTAGATTAATAGGAAGAAGCAAATAGTTTCCCATACATTTTTCTTATCCTTAATTCCTTTCTTTAAATCTTTTACCCTATTTAAATATGATACCTATAAATGCCTATTCAATATTGGTTAAGTTATATGGTTTTACTTCAGGGATATATAGTAACTTATTAAAGTATATTTTATAAACTGATTTTGGTTGTCAAGAAAACATGACTATACAATGACTTATGTGCACACTTGGGTCATTTCTATGTTTCTAAGCCAGCTTTAAACATGAAATGCGTACCTACGTGCCAATTTCGATCTCAATTATATATCTACTGAAATTCATCAGACTTGGGGAGTTACAAAGATTTTATTCATTTAAAGACTTGCTTAACCTTTTTAGAAATTACTGCTAGCTAAGGTACTCAAAAGGATAGCATGTCTGAATAAATCCTCCATTTAAAATTGTCTTTATTTTTACACCTACATTAGGTAACACATAACAATGCGTTATACATAATATTGTTCACTTCATGTATTTATAGCTTAGTTCTAGATTGTAAATGCTCTAAAGGTAAAGAATGTCTCTCTTCCTCTTACTGTCTCTCCCACAGTGTGAACACAGAGGTCTAGTATAAGCTTCATATAAAAAGGTTGGACTTGAATAGAAAACTGGGTCCACAATTATCACTCAGGTTTCACTAAAGAGTTTTCCTTAGCTCTTTAATATATGAATGCAACAATCTAAGTTTTATTTGGAAATAATGATGCTTTTAATGATCATGTTTTATTCTGCTCAAAGCAATTTTGAAAGCTTTTCTTGACAAGCCTCTTTTATCCTAGTTCTATCTTTTGGTTCTCTCACCTCCCTTTCCCCTTCACTTTCTCCAATTTCTTTTCTCTTCTGTATCCTTCACATTTCTCTTTTTTTGTACTCTCTCTTCTACTCTGTTCACTCAAGCAATTACTTATGAAAAAGAAGTCTGGCATTTTCTTATTTGAATTCAAAGAAAAATAAGCCTGAGCATATCTCTATAACATAAAGACCCATGGATTCATTTGGGGGTAGGAGGGGGAATCTGACTAGAAAGAAAACAAACAGACTTCTCAAATGTAACACTTAGATTTAAAAAGTATTATAGGTCAGAGTGTTTACTTGGATAAGACACTCTTAATGTTCTTAATCATGTGTAAGTAAGTATTCTTGGCTGATAGAATTTTAGAAGAAGTGGCTAAAACTAAAATGTTTGAGAAAACAGATACTGGTAAATGGACACAGAAACCACTTTATACAGCACCCATTGAACATTCAACTGAGAAGTAAAACATCCAGAACACAGCCAGCTTATTCAGAGTGTGTTTTCATATTTCTGCATATGTTTGTCTATGAAAGCATGTCAAGGTATAGTTCTTACAGATTCTACCTTTCTAAAAAATCAACCAAGAAACCATCATTTGCTAATAACTGTTTTTATCACATTTTTCAAACTTTTTCAGGTCATATGTATATTTGAAAGTGATCCCATGGGAGATCCAAGATGGTGGAGTAGATAAACACGGTGCCTGCATCCTTCCATTAACACATTAAAATTACAACTAAATTATAGAAAAATCAACCTGGAGAACCATCTGAAGTCTAGCCAAACAGAAGTCATATGACTAAAAATATAAAGAAGAAGTCACATAAAGACTGCTAGTAGGGGCGGAAACACAGAATGGGCCCCAAACCTCCATGTGGCAGTTGAAGACTGGGAGGGGTAATGTGGCCACGAAGGTTCGGCCTAGAGGTGTGAGGGACCGCAGCCCCCCATACCAGGATCCCCAGCCCGGAGTACTGGTGATGGGAATAGGCATTTCCACAATATCTGGCTGTGAAAAATAGTGGGCATTCCAACCTACCAGGGGCGATAGAAGGTTCTGGGAAACCTAGATATCCTTCTCAATAGCCCACACACAGACTCACTCGCTCATAGCCACTCACCTGGGTTTCCTGTGAAAAAGCAGATGGAGGTGTATGGATTCAGGGCGGAAAACTGAAGGACAGTTGGCATTTTCCCTATATGAAGTCCTCTTCCTGTGCAGCCAGTAGGCAGGTGCCATCTTTCCTGTGTTGAGCCCGCCCCCACAGACCAAATCTGAACCTGATTGGCCAGGTGAGCTCTGCTGCTCCACCCTGCTGACTCAGCTGGGACTCCACTCCACCCAACTCATGCATCTCTGGAGGCAATTTCTCTGTGAGCAGCCAGCCCCACCCACATTACACTCTTTCTTAGAAAACTATCAGAGTCTGGCAGTCCTCTAATGGGCACCAACCGGCTTCAGTGTGCTCTGAGACTTTTGCTGAGTAGCTCCAGACTCAGCACTGGCACCAAACCAGATTTTACATTAACCTGGTGACCACAACTGTTCCCATTCTAATGATTCCCTGAGTCCCTGCCTCTCTAGGCTCTATCAGTGGCTGCAACTTATAAGGGAGCTGGCAGGTGACAGCAGGCCTGGAGGTCTGGGGGTGTCTTGGCTTTTTGCAGAGCTACCCCAAGCCTACTAGTGATGGCAGACATCCTCAGTTCAGTAGCACAGCCTCTCCCACACATCTCCAAATTTATTTAGCATAGACAGCTAAAGACTGAGGATCACTTTGTAGCTCCTACCAGGTAGTCCCCAAACATCAACAGGCAGTGGGTGACCTGGGCCTGCACCGGAGTCCCTCCCAGAAGACCCCAGAATCAACATACTTGAAAGTTGACTTCAGAACACAGCAGAGCATTATCCAATTAGCCCCACAAGCAGCATATGCAATTCACTGGGGTGAATCCCACTCAGTGGTGTAAATCCCCGACATAGGAGCCTATAAGCTGTGGACATCGACAAATTCCACAACCAATCAGCCTAAAGGCCAATCCCAACCACTGATATGCCAAGCTCAGCTATAAAAGGAGGGCACACACAACCCACGCAAGAAACACTCCTGGAGCACCCAGAGCCTCTAGGCCCCACAGGACACCTACTACATAATGCCACCCAGCCAACACTGGGAGACATAGCAGATCTACCTAATACATTGAAACAAAAACAGAGAGGCAGCCAAAATGAAGAAACAAAGAAATGTGTCCCAAATGAAAGAACAGGAGAAAACTCCAGAAAAAGAAGTAAACCAAATGGAGGTAAACAACCTCTGGAAGAGAGTTCAAAACAATGGTTATAAGGATGTATGCTCAAAAACTTAGTGAGAACTTCAACAAAGAGATAGCAAGCATAACAAAGGACATAGAAACCATAAAAAAGAACCAGTCAGAAGTGAAGAATACAATAATTGCAATGAAGAATGCACTAGAACAGGGGTCATCAGACTGTGGCTAGTGGGCCACATAAGGCTCTATGGGGTAAGTTCTGTCTCAAAAGTTTGCCGACCCCTGGAAGAGCCAAACCTGTCCCTCACAACAACTTAAAAATTATTTGAGAGCCATAAATATATTTTTACATAATCACTATTATGTGAATAATATCCTTTAAAATTTTTATAAATAAAAGTATGATAGTTTTATTTTCATTTTCAATTTTACTTCAGAGCAACAGACTTGTGAGCTGCAGTTTACTGACCCCTGGCGGCTCTTCCGTTTCAAAAGTTTGCTGACCCCTGCACTAGAAGGAATCACCAGCAGACTAGATGAAGCAGAGGATCATATCAACGATTTGGAAGACAAAGTAGCAGAAAACACCCAATCAGAATAGCAAAAAATTTAAAAAATAAAAAATGAGGCTAGAGACCTCTGGGACAACATCAAGCATAACAGCATTCACATTATAGGGGTATCAGAAGAAGAGAGAAAGTAAGAGATTAAGAACCTATTTGAAGATAATGACTGAAAACTTTCCTAACCTGGAGAAGGAAATAGACATACAAGTCTAGGAAGTGCAGAGAGTCTCAGGCAGTTTAAACCCAAAGATGCCCACACCTAGACACATTATAATTAAAACGCCAAAGATTAAAGACAAAGAGAGGATCCTAAAAGCACCAAGAGAAAGGCAACTAGTAACTTATAAGGGAGCTCCCACAAGACTTTCACCTGATTTCTCAGCAGAAACTTTGCAGGCCAGAAGGGATTGGCACAGAATATTCAATGGGATGGAAGCAAGGGCCTACAACCAAGGGTACTCTACCCAGCAAGGCTATCATTTGAAATTGAAGGACAATTGAAGAGCTTTCCACACAAGAAAAAGCTAAAGGAGTTCATCACCACCAAACAAGGAAAGACATACACAAGGAAAGACAGAAGAAAAAAAAACCCAAAATTATGAATAATAAAATAGTGATAGCTACGTATCTATCAACAATTACTTTTAATGTAAATGGATTCAAAGTTCCACTCAAAGGAGATAAGGTGGCTGAATAGATAAGAAAACCAATATGCTGCCTACAAGAGACTTACTTCAGTTTGAAAGACACATACAGACAGAAAGTAAAGGGATGGAAAAAGATATTTCATGAAAATGGAAACAAAAAAAGCTGGGGTAGCAATACTTATACCAGGTAAAATAGACTTTAAAACAAAGGCCATAAGAAGAGACAGTGAAGGACCCAGTAATCCTACTTCAGGGTATTTATCCGAAGAAACCCAAAATAGTACTTTGAGGGGATATGTTCCTCCATACATTGACTGCAGCATTATTTACTATAGCCAAGATATGAAGACAATCTGGATGTCTGTTGATGGATAAATGGATAAAGAGGAGATGGTACATACATGCAATGGGATATTGCCCTGCCATGGAAGGGAATGGGTTCTTGCCATCTACAGCATCATGGATGGACCTGGAAAGTGTTGTGCTGAGTGAAGTATATCAGACAGACAAAGACATATGCAATGTGGTTTAGGTTATATGTGGAATCTAAGAACAAAATTAACAAACAAACTCATAGATACAGAGAATATTTTAATGGTTGCCAGACGGGAGGGGGTCACAGGGGGTGAGTGAGAAAGGGGAAGGGATTAAGAAGAACAAATTGGTGTTACACAGTAGTCATGGGAATATAGGGTACAGCACAAGGAATATTGTCAATAATATTGTAATAACTATGTATGGTGTCAGATGGGTACTATATTTATTGGGGTGATAGATGGGAGGAGTAAGGGGCAGGTGAAAAAGGTGAAGGGATTAAAAAGTACAAATTGGTAGTTATAAAATAGTCATGGGGATGTAAAGCATAGGGAATATTGTCAATAATATGTTAATAACTATGTATTGTGCCAGGTGGGTACTAGACTAGTCAGGGGAGATCACTGCATAAATTATATAAATGTCTAATCCCTATGCTGTACACCTGAAATTAATATAAAATAGTATTGAATGTCAGCTCTAATTGAAAAATTAAAAAAGGGGGAAAAGGTGAAGGGGAATAAGAGGTCCATATTTCTAGTTATAAAATAAATCAGTCATGGGGATGTAATGTACAGCATGGGGAATATAGTGAACAATATTGTGATGACATCATATGGTGTCAGATGGTTGGGGGACTTATCACGGTGGTTGCCTCTTTAGGTAAAGAAATGTTAAATAACTATGGTATACACCTGAAACTAATATAATATTGTATGTTAGCTATATTTTTAATAAAAATCTTAAAATACAACACACAAAAAAAATGAAAAGAATGTGGCAGATCAATATGCACTGAAAAGAAAAAATTTCTAAGGCATGGAAAAAAGCTTGTTACAGAGAATAGTCACAGTATTTTTCAATGTATGCAAAATATAAACTATGTATGTGTACCTATGTTATATAAATATCTTAAGTAAAGAAAAAAATTTAAAAAAGAAAGAGACCCCTTGGTGTGAGACCCTAAAACTATGTCTGGACTTCAACACTATGGCTTCCCTGAATTGAAGGCTCATTTGCTGATTTTCTCTAGCTGGCAAAGAGAGGAAGAATTTCTCACTAAATAACTTGCATTTGTAACTTAAAAAAAAACACCTGTTCATCTATTGCAAGTAAGTTCACTCCCTTTGTTACATGGTATACAATTAGATGCATTTGAAATAAAAGGTAAGTTAAATCAAAAGTCTCAGGAACAATAATACACTATTTTAAAACAGGGAGTGTCAAATGTCTTTCAACCCAGTACCAAAGGGTGTTTCACAGGTAATTTCTCAGGGCTGATGTGAGCTAATTATTAGCTACCATACCCTGCCTCCCATTCGAAGTGACTATCTCCTGGCAGAAAGACACAGCTACGAGTGTGTTGTTTCATTTGTCCTTGGAATTTTTATCAGCATCAGGAAGGTGGACTGAGCCAAAGTTAGAATTCTAGAGCTAAGCAAAAAGCAACACGTTTAACAGCCCCTATTAATTGGGGCTGTTACATGATTGATTTGAGAAAAACAGAAGAGACCGATTTCTTTACAACTCACAGTTGGATGCAATGCACTAAAAGTAATCCTGTAAATTGCATTTTAAATCTTCAACATATTCTGAGCAGATAAAATAGTGGCATGATTGACCAAACTCCTTTTAAAAGTACACATATTACGATGCATCATAGTTATAAACAGATGGTATTTGGCCTCCTTCCTATTCTCAACATTTGGAATTTCTAAACTATGTGAATTAAACAATAATATTTTATAAACATACAAGGGATTTTGCTCACTGCTTTGTTAACATAGAAATTATACAATGCTGACATTTATTTAAATTTTAAAAAGTAAACAACAGTGTGCATTGAAATAAAGCAAACTAAAATCAACATAGAGAAGTATGTGCTGTGTGCGTATTACCTACAATGGCACTGGCCTTTTTAAAGGAAGACATAATGGGCTGAAGAACAAATGGTAGCTTAGATGGGCCTAATCCTTTGTACTCCAAAGGCTCATTTAACACCTCCCTGTAAACAAAGGATATTTATACCATAATTGGTTATTTGACCATCAGTGTTCAATTACTATGTAACCCGCTATTACGAAGTTAAAAGCAAGTTCCCCTTCATTGGCTTGTCAGCTTTCATAGTAGTGGAAGTGTCCTCGCAGTTTTAAACTTGCATAAACGGGAATCATTCTTACATTTGTACTCAGAATGAAAAACATTGTCATGATATCAATAAGTATGTATTTTTTCTTTGGGAAATAGTATTGCCAGAAAGAAAAGGAAATGTATCAATCAGATCTTAATGTCATTTCCTGAGATTCTTTTCTAAAATTATAGATTAACCCTTTTGCCATATTTTGGAAGGAAGTCTCATCTGCTGCGTTGATATACAAAATAGAAGGCACTTGGTTTTCAAATACTCTTTCTCAGATTTGCAAGGTTGTGCTGTGATAAATAATAATGAATCAGATATTTCAATCCGCTTTATTATTTTTGGAAGCTCTGATTATCATTGTTTACAGTCTTTTCTCAATGCACTTCTCATGTGTTCTTGTTCAGTCTTCCAAGGGTAGGCTTCTAAGGGTAGGCCGCCTTCCCCTACCTCAAATTACCCCTAGACTGCTCACATTTTAAACAACTAACCAAACAACCCACAACTTCAAGTTTACAATTTGAAGACTATTTCGAACCAGAATAGGGTAAATCCTGAGTGACAGATGCCAGAGTGGTCATGAACACTCCAGGAAAAGGTTTCTTATATTTGGCAGTTAGCGTGTGCCACTTGAGCATACTATCTCTAACAATGAGAAAGAAATAAGAAATTATGCTACAACCTAGATGGATAGAAAAGCACAGGGCATTGTTGAATCCAAACACCATGGGCATTTTTATCTCTTACACATATAATTCTAAATGTGTACACTCAAATAAATAACTAATAACAAATACTACTAGTGTGGAGTAGGCTCTTTTAAAAATTTAGAGGCCTCAAAATAATGTTAAACGATTTCCCAATGTTTTTGAACAATTAATTAGACTAAATGATTGTCACTGTGATGCTGCTAAATATTCTCCTGCCCCATTAACCTTTCTTCTCTCCTCCTAAAAACCCAGTATCAGGAGGAGAAACCAAATTTGCAATCCGAAACACAGGTACGAAGTGAATAAGAACGTGTCCTGGGGAACAGGGTGGAATTGAAATCATACATGTGAATATACGAGAGAGGGAGAGTATTTTTAAATTAATAGCCAGAATCCGGGCCTACGTGCCCAGCCCTATGGCCTCCTCGGATTTTGCTTAAGGGAAAAAAATAATAAATAAAAAAAATAAGGGGAGGAGGCTAGAAATCAGTATTTCAGTTCTTGCTTAGTGCGTCTTCAGCGTAGTCTCTCACTGAGGATGGAGACTGGCCTACTCAAGGAACCAAGTTCAAAAAAACAGAATCAAAGAGAAAAGGAGTTGTGCCCACCAGGGCTGCGCTGCTTTCCCGGGGAGTGCGGGGTCTGGAATATTCCTGCCCTGAACAAATGGCAAGGGCAGCGGTGGGCCACCGCCGTGTGTGCGCGTGTTGGCTTGTGAGTGTCAGTGCGCGCGTGTGGGGCTGTGTGCGCGCCGGCGCGCGTGCCAGCGCGGGGCTGCGAGTGAGTTAGCGCGAGTGTGAGCGTGGGCGCGGCCGCCGCCCGGGGCTCGTTCGGCCCCGCAGCCTTGGCGGAGCCTCAGAGCGTCGGGCTCCCCTGGCTCTCGGCTCTGGGCGCAACGCCGCCGAGAGGGCTTGGTTATGGCTTTGTGACCTCGTCGGCCCCTTCCTCCCCATTTTCCTCGAGACTTTGTGACCTCATCGCCCCTTTCGTGCCCCTTTTCCTCGAACCCACAAGAAGTGCAGAACTCCCTCCAACCGCCCCCCCCCCTTGGACGGAATGGAGCGGGACGTCGAGGGCGGGCGCCGCCGCAGAATGAAGTGCGGCTCGCAGGCCACCAAGGCGCCGCGGCGCGGGGGAGAGGACGCGCGGCGAGCACAGGGTCCCGGGCGGGCGCAGGCCTCCAGGGGCCCCGCGGGGAGACCCCACTTTCCGCAACTTGGTGCAGTTGCCCGGACGCTAAGGCTCACGCTCGTCGGGAATCGGGAAGAGCCGAGGCGGGGTGCCCAGGCGCACGTTCTCTGGCCGGCAAGCGCCCCTCTGGGCCGAGGCCCCTGCGCCCGGCCGCCTCCCCACTACCCGCGGCCCAGCCGGGCGACCTCGAGCCCCCAGCCCGCTGCTCGGGGCCAGACTTGACCGAGGGCGGACGACTGGAGAGGCAGGGAGGGAAGGAGAAAAGAAGTAGCAAGCCCCAGACAAGGACTCCTTAATTACAGATTAAAGGCAAGCAAAACTGTACACCACATTTTCCATGTGTCAGCTGGCGGCCGCGACAAAAGGAAACACGGAACGCTGAAGGGGGAAAAAGGCCCCTTCTCGTGTTTTTTTTTTTTTTTAATCCCATCCCTCTTTTATTATCTGTGCAAATGTAAAATGCATTAGGTAGTGACTCTGGGTAGGTAGTGCCTGGGGCCAAATCGCAACTGCACACTCCGTCGTGTGGGACAGTTTGCTGATACACCCAAGGGTCTGGGGAACCTCTACAAAAAAGGACTATAAATACTCCGCTCGAGCACACTTTGCTTCTGAAAAACTTCATTACTCACACATTTTTAAGTTATAAAATTTGGTGCTTAAAGTGTTGCAATTCATTATCTTCAGTGAAATCATACTGTGCGCGCGCGCACACACGTTCAGTTTTGCAATTTTGTAGATTCCATTCTTCTTGGCCTGATCTTACAGCATTTAGAAATCCAGGGGAAAAGCCAACCTGATTGAAAGCAGGGAACAGAGAGCACAAGTTCCCCTCATGGCTCTGCAGCTCAAGAGGGAAAAAGAGATGTGTGCTTTGATATCTTTCCTCTTAATTACGATCACAAAACAATCTCCACCCTGTCCCTGGGATTTAAGACACCGGTTCAACTCCACGACCTCCTAAATTCTTCACAGAAGGTAGAGAGTGTTGAGAAACTACAGCCCACTCACTGACCATTACAAACCTCTAGTTCTGTGCCTTCATTTCTAAAACTAAAATTAGAGATGACCTTTGTGGGTCACCCTGATCCCCCATTGCCTTCTTCTGTATTTTCTCCTGCTTGTTGCTGGCTCAGCTTTAGAAATAGAGGAGGTTGGCTCTTTGTCAGTAATCTTTTTACTGATCCAATTGATGCACAAGGTTGAAGGCAACAAGGCCACCTTGCCTCATCATTTGTACCAATCTTCCTTTTTTTATAGATGGTATTTTTCCATTTTTCATTTGTATTTTTTTTCACCAGTGCCATTTTCCCCACAGCATTTTTTATAAAAAAAATTTCAAAGTGCTTTTTCATGTGGTTCCAGTTAAGTGATTTGTCCACACCCCAAATAATGCTATTTGCATTCAAGATTAATAGCTTCATATCAGTAATTCTTAAATACCTCCTGATCCATATTTTCAATTTAAGTGATTCCTAACGTTATTGGCCCGGCAAATGCCTGAACCAATACAAATGTTTGAACCAATACGTTTGTGGACTCGTTGCCAGCCAGATGACAGCAGCTTTACACTCAGGCAATGTGAACACGATTATCCTTCTGCTCTCGTCTCTTTAGATGTGGAAGGCAGAAAACCTTTCTTATTTTCCACCTTTCCTGGAAGCAGATTAATAAATCGATGCAAATCATACTAGATTCCAAGCCCTCCCCTCCTTCTGGTACATATTCAGGAAAACCTTTAAAATCTCCCTTGAAGCATCTAGTCCTTCTATGACTTAGCCACACCCTTCTCACTTTTCAGCTTTATCTTCAGGAAAAGTAAATAAGGTGAAAGGGCAAACTAGGAATTCTTCTTCCCTTATAGCTTCCCGTGTATGAGAGGATCATCCTGTTGCCGTTGTTTTAAGCCAGTTGCTCTTAGTTCATGTTTTTACCACCCACCAAAGAACAGCACAGGATTAAGTTTATATTAATAAAGGATGTTCATGGCTAGGTTTCTAAATGCCAGAGTTATGATTTATTTTTTTAAATGGGTGGAGAAAGGAGAGCTGCAATAAAACTCACTCCTAAGTCCCTCAAAATCCTTGGCTTCATACATTTTCTTTTTTCTTTTTTTTTTTTTGTCTTTTTGTTTTTTGTGTGTACCTCCCTCTAATGTCCCTTTAAGTTCTATTATTACAGCTATTTTTTTTTGGATATTTATTTTTGTCTGTAGCTTCCAAACTCTATGTTTATTGTAAATTTATAAAAGTATTATATGTTCTTACAACTTTCCAAGTGTTTATAATTGTCCCTATTTATTCCCCACCTCATTAAAAATTTCACAACAAAATCTTACACCAAATAAAATCTACAACTTCAGACACCCAAGGAAGACATCAATCCACTTACTAAAATGCCCAGACCTCCCCCTCTCTATTTCAGCTCTTTTTAATGTAACATTTAGTAATTGCAGCTGGCTTCCTATACTTTCCTCCCTCCTTTCATTCTGAATCATATTGGCCTTGTTTAACCTTCATTTCCTTTCCTACCCCCCACATTTGTCCACGTACTTTTCTTCGACCGCATTTGCCTCTCTTTCTCTTTGCTGTCTAGCTTGAAAGCAATAAATAGAGCTTTCTAAGATCTTAATGCTTTCTGTTAAAATCCCATTTTACCTCCCCATTCCACTATTAATGCTTTGTACAATTTTTATGCATCCTTCAGTGGTGTAGTTACTGCTCTCTGTTTTTCTGATTGATCATTAAGTTATGCTGGCTTTTGAGCACTGCCTCCATAATCCTGAAACGGAGGCTTTTTACTTGGCTTGCTTTTTGCCTTTGGAATGCCTTTCCTGGCAAGGACAGGCATTTTGGTTTGACTGTGATTCTTAAGTTACAATTCAAGGCCAATTTGTTCAGTTAGATTTCTACTCTAAGCAGCTCTGTTTCTCACTGTTAAGTGCTCCATGAGGCTGCTTAGTTGAAGGGTTTGTTGTTAAGTGCAAGATGTAATATACTTACATTATACTTGATTATCAGTTTTCAAAAACAGCTGCATGCTTTGAGATCTGTGTAAGGAAATAATCGGAAGATAATATACCATCGGTATTTATTACTCTATAATTAAGGATGTGTCAGTGTTTCCCTTTAAAAAACTACTTTCAAAAATTCATCTCAGGCATAAATTTCCCTATGAATTGTGGTCTAATACCATATTAGAAGTATCTTCTTTTTAAGTTCTCCCTCCCCTTCCTTTTCTTTTTTGGGAAGTAAGTTTCAGGATGTAATTTCTGGGTTATCTATTTGGGATGAGAGGAAGCAGACCCTGTGCTCACAAAGAAAGGTGCTTCTGCTGCTGCTGCCACCTGCTCTCTCTGCCGTAGGCCCTTTGCACTGGGCACGATCGGGGCCTGCCTTTATGGGATAAAGAGCCAGCCTTGTATCTATGTGGATTAGCAACTTCATTGTTGTATGATGGGAAAGGCAGTAGAGAAGACTCAGCTGTTCAGAAATATCACAGGTGCCACAGAGTGAAATTTTGGTAACAGGAATCAATTATTTTGCATTCCTCTCCTTGTCACTTAGAATACACATGTGGCCAGGAGTGGCATAAAATAGATTTACAGTAAGGTACCAGCCATTTATTCATCTGTGTTTCTTCTGATAGTAAGAGAAGCAGGAGAAGGAAGAGAAGGTGGAGAGACAAAAATCTCCCCCTTCCCCTGCTTTAAGGGATGGTTTTGGCTATCTGAATTGACCATAGCCTCCCCAAAGAGGCTGAGTTCTAGACCTACGTCTACCACCACAGGACCCACAGAAACTCAGCTTCTCCTTAGGCCTTTGGTTTCCCTGCATCTAAAATGGGGAGGTTACAAAACATAAATGCTTACCAGAAGAGCCAGGAAAGTTGCCTAAGTATATGTAAGTCCAGTAAATTGTAAGACCATAGGAAATGGCAGGGGGCTGTGATGGACAGAGACTGAATGCCTACCTACTTGGATAATAATAGTAATAAAAATACTTAAAATATTGGCAGTACTACATGGTCTCTCGTGGATCTTTTAATACCAGCATGGACAACATCCAACACTCTGTTGCTTTTCCACTCTTGTCTGGTGGGGGTGGGAATAGAAGGGAACTGGGGGTCCCATCATGCACATTGAACTTGGTGCTTCCTGAAAGACAGTTGACAATGACTCTATCCCATGCAGGGAAAGGTTTATACAAAACATCTTTTTGTTTCTGTAACACAGTCTGTCTCCTAAATATGCCATTATCTGATGCCTTGATTATCTCCTTTGTGAAATGATGGGAATATTAAATTTTCAAATATAAAGGACTTCAAATTCCAAGAAAGGTGTTGTTACGTAAGTATTCCTAGTACAAGTTGCACCTTAGGTCTGCTATTTCAATGCAGTAACAGATAGCATAGCAGTAGAAGCATTTTACATTATCTCCCAAGAAACATCAATTCTTTTTTTTTAAATATTAATTCTTTCAGAGTTTTTTTTTTATTTAAAGATTTTGTTGGGGAACTGGGGGAGGGGAACAGACAAGTTGTCATCCTTTTGTTCTTCAGTCTAGTTGTAGAGGACGTTGCTCCACTGGCCCATGTTGGTATTGTGATCATTGCACTCCTCCCAGCTGAGGCAGATCGGTCACTGGCCATTACATGGCCACTCATGGCAGCTCACGCCAGCTGCCAGCTGCTCACGCTGGCTGCTGGCCACTCACAGTAGCTTATGGCAGCCCCATTGCAGCCTACACCATCGCGGGCGACTCACAGCAGCTCAGCTCCAGGTTGAGCTGTTGTTCACCATCTTAGCTGTAGAGGGTGCAGTGTCACTGGCCCATGTGGGATCCAAACTGGCGGCCTTGCTGCTCAAAGCTCGCACTCCCAAGCTAACTCTCAACCAACGAGCCACTCGGCTGGCCCGAAACGTCAATTCTTTATATCAGTTTATGAGAACAATTATGGACCTGTCCTAGGTTTGAACATCATTACCATAGAGGTACGGGAGAGAATAAGGCGCTATTCAGTTAGTGATAGACAATGGGAGGACTCCTAAAGACACTGACCCCAATTTCCAATTTAGGAAAATGTGCCATAGTGCGAGTGGGGATGTTGGTTCTTGAAATCCTATGTGCCTCCAATGGAGCCAGAGCACTCTAAAGATACAGAAGAGGACTCCCTTTCACGGGATGGACTCCAGTTAAAGTACAGAGTGCACACTTGGCTCCTGTGTCTTGAAGAAGAGAGGGAACAGAGCAGTTAGAAGATCAGATAGCTCTGTGCTCTGAACTTTTCAAGAAGACTGGCTCATCTAAATGCATTTTCTGTCATCTTCCTGTCATTATTCTTCAACAGGGAGTTTAGAGAGCTAGAGTTTTTCATCTTGTATCTGAAACAGTAGAGGCATTAGTTACAAATGGTGATCAGCAGCCCCAAGAAAAAGGAACCCATGGACAGGGCAGTCCAACTTTCTTCATAGTATGATTGGTTCCTGTCAAGGTTAAGTCCTTGGCTCCTGGGAAGCAGAGGAGTCTTGTCATGCAAAACTGGCTGTTTCTTTCACAGTCTGAGGGAGATGTTTTTCTGACTGGATCTAGTTTAGAGTCAAAAATGTTAAGGATGGCATGGTAGCACAATTAACCACAGGTGTCCCAAAGTATTGACAGTTCTGATCAAAAGGTATATCCAATAACAGCATTTAAGATTCGCAAAAGGTCATAAAGAGTAGGAATAAGCCCTTGTGTACTGTGACCCAGCTTAAGAAATACAGCATTAACTGTGTGGTGTATGTACCTTTCCCAGTTACATGTCTATTCTTTCTACCATCAGTCCTTTGACTTAACCGTTATTGTAAATTTGGTGTTAATTCCCATGTTTTTTTTTTGTTATACTTCAATCACATATGTACATATCTTTGAGCAGCACATAGAATTGTTCAAATGTTTTAAAACTCATTACATTTTAATGAATAGCTTTGAAGGGAGGGCATGTTACAGAAACATTAGTTGTCTTGTATGTCAATTCAAATTTTAAAATGAACCATGTTTATGTTGATAGTTTATAATATACTTTCTGTATTGATAAATACAAAATCTTACATTAAAGACCATTCAACTTGCCACTGAAACAAAAAGGCACTTAGGACCATACTTATCAATAGTCAATAGAACAGAACTCAGAATATTTCAGCATTAAAAGACAGCGCAGACTATCACTGAAAAACTGATTCTATCACCCACAGAAAGTATGAGACTTAATTGCATTTGTTTTTTGTGGCTCATAATATTTCTGGGTAGCAGATGCTTTCTCCAAAACAGATTTTACTTTTAAAAATATCAAATATAATTAACACCTTCAACATAAAATGCAATTTTTGCTTCCAGATGCATTTCAAGGTGTTGAAATGAATCTATGCAGCCCTCTATGTCTGAGTTTCCATTGACTTATTGAATCTGCTGCCATCTTTATGTGCCATGTCTGAAGCACTGAGAGTGAGAACAGAGCATTTAAACTTAACTGTATTATTTGAAGGTTGCTTATTAAAACAGGAGCATTTTGAGAAAGGTTTCTTGACTTATTTCTGATCAACATGGTACAAAGTGTAGGTTAAGAACTAGGTGCCCTGTTATTTATTATGGAAACACCTAGCCAGAAGCATGACCTAGACTAGGTAAATTCAGGGCAAGCATCATAGACATGGTATCAAGATCTTGATAATGGGTAGGCTTTTAAAGATATTTAAAATTAAAATTGGTGTAACAATTTAATTTACAAGAATAAAATTGACAGAGTTGAATGTAAAAAAAAGACTAACATTTTTAACAACAATGTACATTCAAAACAAAAAAATTTTAAATCTCTTTAGTGAGTAAGGGAAACAAAAATTAGAGTCAACTTGTAGTCTCAATTATTCTGTGGCTTCAACAAAATATGGGTTAACTTACTTAATAACACTTCATTGCACCATATCATAGGTGTTGGGAAGCATGTGTGTGTGTGTGTGCATGAACGCATGCACATACAAGTATAGTTTATCTTTTCAACTGTTAAGAATTACACATTTACAAACTACTGTTTATTTACACTAATACCAAATCTGACTGTATAGTTTTAAGAAGTGACAACTTTAATGTAAATTTGTATTCAGGAAGAAATGCTGGCCACAGCTCAAGATAAATTTGAGTTTATAGATATAGAAAAACTCCATACACAGGCAACTTTCAATATTATAGTTGCCAAAATCAGGAAAACATTTAAATTTTAGATGTACTTTCTGAAAAATAAATGTTTTTATTTTTTTCCTTCATCAATTAAGGGGAAAATATATATGGATAGTGATTGTGCATACAATATCTTGCCACCATAAAATGTGAGCCCATTATTTTCAGGCTAGAAAAACATAGTAAACCAAACACTGTTTCTTAGTGGTCAGATTATAATGTTATTTTGAGAGAATGTCATCTATGACATGCACCTTTGTGACTGAAGCAACATTACTGGTCTAGTTTATCTCCTTAGATGATAAACACTGCCCTGGAGAAGTGTCTAAAAACCTGGAGCACACCTGACAGGTTCCAAGTTCCATAGTCTCAGATTGGAAGGGACTTCCAAAATAATCCCTCAGCCTTTTGGTTTGCAGGTGAGGAGGTCATCTGCTCACTGACTTTCCCACAAGCTAGATCTCAAAGCCTCTGCTGTGCTGTCCCATCACACATAACAGATCTCACACTAGTTAGGGAGAGAACTCTCTGTGCAAAGATGGAGCTTGTTGTTTCTGCTTCTTACTCTCTGCTTTTAAATTCTCAGGTGTCATGGACCTTGAATTCCTGCTTTCTTTGATGTGCAAGTGCTTCTGTGCTGAGGGCTCTAACTCCCTGATCTACTGCCTGCTTACACTTTTGCTTCCTGTCAATAGGCCCTACTGGACTTCTAATCCATTGCCTGCTCTACGTAGGATGCCTGTTAGACCACTGACAGCCCTTGTGTGCCCTCTTCTTCTTGGCTGCTCCTCAAGCTGCAGTGTATAGAAGTAACTCATTTCAAAAGCTAGTAAAGTTACAATTTACCTGTCAGTAAACAGAAGATGGTTTATCAACAGACTTTACCTTAATGACTACAAATGTTTACCTCCTGCTTTCCAGAATGCAAAGAAAATCTTGGAAATGTCATAATATCTTACAAACATTTGCAAAACAGATCCTTGTTCATCCGGAAAAGAAACAATTGTATTCGTTGTCTCTTGACACAAGGAAAATGTCCAGTGAGAAACATACGGATAGATGTACACACTTACACATAAATGAGATACGTTAATTAAAAATGGCAGAGGGCACTTTATTAAAAATTTATTTTACAATCTCGCCACTCAAAACATCTTTATATCAACAAATACAGCAGCTCAACAGTTGGAATCGTAAGTGATTTATCTTGAAAATATTATATGTGTAGCTAGATCCAAATATATTCAAGGAATATTTATGTCAAAATTACTGGTTTTGTTAGAGGTATTTTGATTTCTCTATTTTAACCCATGGAAAAAAAATTAAAATAAATATCTCAGTGTTCATTTTATGGGCAAGGTGGCTGCACTCAGTGTATTTCCCATGTTTGTTCAAATTACAGCTGTTTATCTTGCAACTTTCTTTAAGATAAATTAAATGCAAATGTAACTCTGTGAATCATGGGAATACCTGCCAGGCCCCTTATTAATACCTTCACTTACAAACCCCTGTGCCAGAGTCATTAATTTGCTAAAAGAAAAGTGCTCAAGCAGCCCTTTGCCATAAACAATTCTGAGATGGCTGCCCAATTAGTCCCATAGTATTCTGATCCTCTTTTCAGACCCTGTGGCCCTTTGAGGACACAAGAAGGCTCCGATGATAACCTGGCAACCTAGGTAGAAACCCAGCCAAGTGCGAGCGTTTGAAGCTGCAGTTTGGCTGCCATCGTGTCGGCGAAAAGAAAGAATTCAGGCACCATGTCATCCAGTACAAAGGATAAAAACGGATTCAACCGGAAATTCAATGTGGCACCACATATGGGATACATGAGTGCGGTTATACAACAGGCCACATATTTTTTTTGAACAGTCTCCTCCATGTGATGCCGAGGACATGTGTAACCATCATAACGTCTCTAGGAATCTGTATTTAATTTGAGTTGGGGTGGTGGCAGGGATTGGAGATCTGAAGCCGCCACAGGTTTGTGGCAGATGGCTCTGTGTCAGCTATGACAAGCAGCCAGGCTCAGCTTCCTCTGCAGATTTTCTTTTCTCTCTGATCAGGTAAATATGGGCACACTCTGGAAAGTTCTACAGATTCTGCCTTAGGCTGCAAGTTTGTGACTTAGCCCCATCTGTCACAAATCTTCCCTAGGTTCTGTTGTAAGCAGAGACCTGAATTTCCCATGTAGGGCTGCCCAGGAAAAAGGAGTCATTTCACCCTGTAAGGGGGAGGGAGACAAGAGAAAGCATTAATGACCAAAAGGCTAAACTATGCTGAAAATTCATATTGCAAATTTGCATTAACTGACATCAACTGGATTTCAAAAAAAAGCCACCAAGTAAATGATTCTCGAGTTTTATCACCTCAGAAAATCCCAGTTTCTGATTGGTTTAAACTATAATTATTTCCAACCATAGGGAAAAGCTCCTGTTTTTTTTTTTTTGGCAAATGGGTACATTTTGTTGGACACATATTTCCTGGTTTACGTTATGGATGACAGCTATTAGAAGTTTATCATCCAACTTTTAACTTTTATAAACACAAGATACACAACACTTTTAATACATGTTTTTGCTAATGTGAATTTTACTTTTAAGTGGGGAAGCACAAGAAAAATGCCATTACCATTACAGGGCATTTACAAAGTGCTTCAAGTTTACAAACAGGTTTATATTCATTATTTCATGATAGCAGATCCTTAGGGGGAAAATGCTATTAAGAATTAAGAAAAAAAAACTCTTCCAAGTTTACAAATGAATCATATAGAAGGCAAGCAGTGCACCTAGAGCTAGGCAGCAAATGAGCAGCCAAGGACAAGAAGCCAAAATCTCTAAGTGATCTCAATCACCCATAGTATCTACTGTGCTAAAGGTTCTTTACTTTTATTTTACTTAGACAAATCAAAGGAAAACCAAGCCAAATAAAATCAAGGAAGGAAGTGAAGAAGGAGAAAGGGAAGGAGAGGGAGGTGGGAGAGAGGAAGATTGACACGAAGAATTTGCTTTAAATTGTGCTGGTGTGGTTGAGAGATTTTAGAAAGTCTAAAAATGTCACATGCTTTTACGTTTCCATTTTTACGGAAAAAGCAATGACTTTGGAGGAGTGTTAATACTCGTGAGCAACACCTTAGTCACATCTAGAGTATAAGCTCAAATTAAAAGGGCTCTATCAAGTGACCAGTCTCTTTAAGGAAACTTAAAGTGGCTTGGCGGTGGGTCAGGTAGATAGAGCCTGATATAATTAAGACAACCACAAATGGCTTTCTTGGGCACTGGGTCTGAATTATAAGCTTAATCATTGATTGGATTCACTTGTAGGCAAAAATCTGAAAATTCTCCTCCGAATAACAGCAGATTACCAAGGTTTCTACAATGTTAAAGAACTTGAAGAGGAGAATAAAATAAAAATCAGCAGCTATCATTTGAAAAATCTTAAGAAATTACAGGTCATTTTTGTCAAGCCCAGGAAACAATAACATCTTTTTTTGCTCAATTTGTCAATAAAAGTAATGAGAAATGAAACAGGAATGAAAGTAGAATAGATGTTAATCTGGGCAGTACCTACTTTATATACCATCCCATTTGTACTTTTGTGCTATTTTCAATAATGGTAACAAGGGAATGTCTATACATTTTTTAAAGCATTTTAAAATATAATGATCAAAGGTTCTCTAAAAGCATAGAGTATTGATCTCAAATAATTGTTGGGGATATTCAGAAAAGAAATATACAAATTCATGGCATTAGACTTGCTTGGGTTGTAAAAGGAAGGACTATTGTTAGTATAAGAAGTCAATCCTTAGATAATTATTTTATGATTACTTCTAGAATCTTGTGTTCAAGTGAGGTTTGGAAGTTGTAACAAGCTCCAATTTTATCTATGTGACAAGGATGTGCCCAATGTGTCTACTCTACTTAGAAAAGGAAATGTCCTAAAAATACAAGAAAGCTGTGGTCAGTGACTAAACCATAAACCAGGATGTAAACTGTTTCTCTTTTTTTTTCCTTTTTTTTTTTTTTTGAGGGCAGTGTCACTGCTGGCCCTCACATGTGGGACCCGAACTGGGGCCGCTGGCGTCCCAACCACTGCGCCACCAGCCAGCCCAGGATGTAAACTTTTTAAAGAAATGGTTTTAGATTTTTAAAATTAAAAATAATAATTTTAGATTTAAAAATAATTGAGAAACATTTAATTTCTGCATGCACTGGATTTCTGTAAATATCTTAAGTGTTTGTGTGTGTGTGTGTGTGAGAGAGAGAGAGAGAGAGAGAGAGAGAGAGAGAGAGAGAGAGAGAGGGAGGGAGGGAGGGAGAGAGAGAGAGAGGAGCACACTTGTATGCATGTGAGGAATTTAAACATTTCAAGTCTGAAACCATTTCAGGTAAGAAGTCGTGGGCAGTGTTCTGTAGTAGAAAGAGTCACGCTCAGGCAAAAAGGATCAAATTCTGTTTCTGCTTTTCAGTTACTAGCATTCTGTTTCGATTCTTGCTTCAAGTTAGAGCCCCCAAACTCTCACTCATATTGAAAGTATAATGTCTCACGTGAGAAGAAAGCCAAGTGTTAGTAGTCTTATTCTAGTCATTAAATTTCTAAGTGTGAATTACTATGAAAAATCCTATCCTAAAGTGCACTCTATATGATAAGCAGTTGGGATGATTTAAAAATGTAAACTTTTAACACAAAGAAAGTATAAGGTGTAAAAATGTAAAAGGAGCAAATTAAAAAATTCAGTGACATTCTATCCTCTTAGATCTTAGAAGCATATGTTTTAGGAAAGCAAAACAGCACTGTCCAATGGAATAAATCTAAAAAAAAAAACAACCCTCAACATTTTCTTTACAGTACACACAAAAGACTCTTCCATCCCATAAAAAAAGTAGATAAAAAGATATCTTGGAGAAAAGAATGCTCTGGTATTACAGTGAAGGCAAATATCACTTGAAAATTTGCATATTTATAAAACATAAGGTAAAAAAATATTTTATTATATCTTAATTAAAAGTTTTAGAAGGCATGCTTTTCCTGTTTTGTCTTTAAATTCTATTACAACAAAATTAAATATGTGGTTTAATTTTTATCACTTTTATCAGTTTCTCCTGACAGCTGCATTTAAAGCTCTTAATTACTTATAATTCTTGGACTAATTTATTAATATTTGAAATTAATTTTTAGATACAATATCGTCAAGATATATGAATGAGGACATATATGAAAATGTGTAATAGATTTATAAGAAAAAAAATTCTTGGTAAAAACGACATAAAAATAAACTATACATATAAATTCTTATAAATGCTTATGCATAAAATACTAATTTATAAAACTTTGAGATGGAGCATTTTAGGATTTACAGACTAAAACACTAACATAAAAAATAGTAACAGAAAATAACATTTAAGGCGTAGGTTATCTTTTAAGCTGTCTGAGGAATAATTTGGTATATTGACAGCATACCACTGAGTTGACATTCTTTCAGAGTTTTTACAGAAGTTGTTTGTAAAATAAATAATTATAGCTATGTTACGGCTGCAGCTATATTAAAATATTTTATTTGGAGACCTGTTTTTCTTTTGTAACTAAAGGCAACTTGCTGCAGTAACTCTTGAAGTGGTTAGAATTTTGCAGATGCAAAATAACAGGATTAGTAAGGCCTAACTTGAAGGAAAGTTTAAAAACTGATAAATTCTCTTGGTAGAAATACAATGATCAATACTTCATCATCTCATCACAAGGAAAAAACTTTTTCTTTTTTTGTATACACACACACACACAGACACGCACACACATATAGGAGAGGATGGATGGTTGGTAATCATTTCACAATATATGTACATCATCATTATGCTATGCACCTTAAATCGTGCTGTATGTCAATTATATCTCAATAAAACTGAAAAAAAGACTGCCCCCAAAATTCACCCATAGGAAAAAAAAAATCAATAATTTCATGGTGAACTCACTGAAAATAGCTTTGTGTCATATATAGAAAATGAATCCATTTATATTAATAGTGATTATTCTATTTCCTCAACTCTCATAATCTGCACATTTTAGAAACAACATGGGAAACAACAATTAATATTTTATACAAACAAGACCATTATTGAACTTTAAGAATTAGGAAATCTGGAACTTTAAGAATTAGGAAGACTGTTTTCTCTGTGAGGCTATGTATACGATACCATCGCATTGATTCAAGGAGTAACACTGACGCCTGGAACTGTTCAGTCAGCATTTTAAACTATTATGAGCTACCTTCTGAACCATTGCCAAGTTAATAGACAATGAAAGATAATGAGCTTGAAATTGGGTGTTAAATTGCATTTTTGGTTCTCTCCCTTTTTCTTGAAGTTTAACTGTTTCCTGCAGAAACAAAGTCATGTTTTGATGTATCACTATGTAAATATGTATTTTAGGCCATGAAAAGGGGGAAGGAGAGAAACAAGGAGGCAAACGGTACATCATGAAGGAAGGTAATACATTAACATAAGAAAATTAAAATATGCTGGATTGTAAAACTGCTAAATTGTAAACTATACTGAATTTATGTAAAAGGAAGAAGCTACATTCAAAGAATATAAACAGGTATATTACTCATGGCCTAGAGCCACCTTCAAAACTCATAAAGCAGATTTATCCCAGTTCAATTACTTAGACATATAGTAGAGCCTCTTTGTGTTCTTATTTCAACAATGTAACATTCTTGATTCAAACAAGGGAAAAAGATAATGAATGAGGGGACTGAACGATGATGCTATTTAAACTTATGTTCCTTTTGCCTTTGCCACTCAGAGAGAAGACTGACAGTCTAATTCAAATCAAAGTGAAGATTTTATGTCATTTTATTAAACTGGGCAGGGGGAAACATTTGATTCTTGAAAATCATTGTTAAAGTAGTTAAAAAATGAACAGCAAACTTCACTAATGTCATTCACCTGAATTTTTGAGGACTGAAGATTCCATTAAGATGGGAAGAAAGGCTTATCCTCATTAGTATAATTGTAGAATCTTTCCTTTACTTCCTTTTAAACTAATGAGTTACATTAATCCAGGTTCATTTCTATAAGCCTCTCGGGGCTAAATGTAAAGGACAGTCATCTTAGAAAACAATAAATTAAAAAAAAAAGCATGTACCATGCATTAAGTGCACGTATTTCATAAGACCTAGGTTAATACAACTGGCATCCAGTTTAATTAATCCTTGTTAGTGTAACAACTAATATCCCTTCCTAGCATGTTTCCTTTAAACATTAGTATGTTAATTAAATGTTTTTTTTTAAGATTTTTTTTCTTTGTACTTCAACATGGCATTTAAACCCAAAAGTCTCTTCTCAATAACTACCTTATAGAGATGTTTCCTTACAATATCTGGTCTTTTGCAGAAATTCCGGAGCCTTTTTGAAAGCTGTTCAGGTGTAGAATACAGATATTCAGCTGCAGGAAAAACAGATACATTTTTAATGAAACAAAAACCTCAAAGCACACACTCGATATTAGTCACTTTACTAATTAAAAATGCATATTGCTCTGTGCCGCCTCATGTTTTACATTATTTAAGCATGATTTTATAAGGTTACCTCAGCTCACAAGGATGTTTAATGCTAAATAAGACTGTGTAGTTGTGCTGTTTAGACATCTCCTTTGGGTGATTAAAATACATTATTCTAATGTAACACAATGCATATGTGATATATTTAGTGATGAGGTTTTTTTTTTTTTTTTTTCCAAAGAAGTGGTACTATAGCCGTATGTACCCTGCACAACAGTTGCATATTATTAACTAGTCAATTGTTTAAATAATTTGTTGTTACTTTCGGTCCTCGATTTTTCTTTGTGTATATCATTTAAAAAAAAAATCTGTAAGCAATTGCAGCAACACTGACCTGCTTATAAAAATCCATCATTATGGGACGTGTATGCTAACAATGAAGAATGCTATTTGAAAACTTGCTTTTTTGTTATCTTAAAAGAACAGATGGTAAATATAAGCGTACTCTAATGTATTAAAACACATAAAATTTCCCTTAACACTAACATGTTGACTTGCCAAATAAACAATTGCTCCTGCCTAAGTTTATTTTCAAACTTTCTAATTTAGTATGAATCATGTATTAAATCTCAACAAAGACGAAAGTACATGAAAGCAGCTACCTGGAAATATTTCAGGATACGCCAAATCTTTGGGACAAAGTGGGTAACAACCACAATACACAGCTTCCAACCTAAGGAAATTTTAGAAAGAGGAGAAGACACATTAAAAAGACGTTACTATCATGGCCAGGGAGTAGTTTTCGTTTGCCTAAGTGAACAGTATGAGCCCAGAGTTAACTGGGATGAAAAAAATGGTCGGCAGTACGAGTCTAAAAGCCAAAGTTGCTCTTTTAAAAGATTTTATTGATCATATACGAATTTCATAGAACAGAACCAACAGCATATGTTTTGTTCACTGAATTAATCAAAGCGCAGCTCTGCATTTTTTTTTGTTTTTAAAATACTGTTTAACACATTTTATAATCAGCAGATAAACACATGTAACAACATGGAAAAGTATGGACAGCTTTTCTTAATAATGCTGCAAAGCCCCAGAATGTTCATTTTTTTTCAAAATGTTTAAATAAAATAGCAAATACTTAACTTTAATACTGTAGCCATAGAAATGGTAGAAATGATTGAGGCACTTTTAAAAGCATCAGAAAAAAAATTTACAATCTGTTGTGATGGGGCATTTTCATTTTTTAGCTCGGGCTTCAAAACAGCTTGTTATTATGCAGAATGTGAAACCATTCCCCTTTTGATTGAAAAAAACTCTCAGGAAGGTTACCTTAATGAACACATTTTGCTTTTCCTTGGCTAAAACTCCAGCTCTTCTCTCTCTCTCTCTTTTTTTTAATCAGCAAAGAATACTTTTATTATTAAACAAAGAAACAAAAAGTTTCACTTTGTGAGAGGCTTTCCTCCAAGGACCAACTATGGGAAGTTTTTCTTCGTGTCACAGTGGTAAGGGTTAATCTGAAGGAAGGTACTGTGTCTCCATGGTTGTATCAGCCCTGCAAATGGCTATTGATCTGACATATAATAAACCTTAAAGATACCACTGTAATTTCTGTTGGCTAGGAATTATGCAGTGAAATTCAAAGCACTCTTTAAAATATGTTTATTTTATGAGAAACTTTGAATTGCATCCAAAATGTTGACCAAAGGCAGAATTTTATTTTGAACTGCAGATTTTTTTCAACCTAAGAATAACTTGAAGTTATGTCAATGTTTACCTTGTTTATTTACAGTGACAAAGTACATGCAATTTAAGCTGTTTTTAAGTGGGTGATGTGTTCCCTATTTTATTATGTTAACTGAAATTAGTTTAAGTAAAAAGTATTTACTCTGAGCAGCAAAGTTGGAAAAATACTGAGTTCAAAGTTTTGTTGGAGAACTGATAGAAGTCACCAGATAGCCCAGGGGAAAGGCACAGGATCTAGTTAACAATTATTAACTTCAAAATCCACACTAATACCTAATATTTTTTCCTCTACACACATAGGGTCTGCAT